>SJXQ01003827.1:52945-100074 GCA_006408695.1 Aepyceros melampus | reverse complement strand
TTGTTCTGTGTCTGGTTCTAATGGTTGCTTCTTGACCTGCATACAGGTTTCTGAAGAGAGAGGTAAGATGGCTTGTTATCCTCATTTCTTTCAAATCTTCCACAGTTTGTTGTGATCCACACAGTCAAATGGTTTAGCATAATCAGTGAAGCAGAAGTAGATTGGGTTTTTTTTTTTAATTCCCATGCTATCTCTATAATTGAACAAATGTTGGAAATGTGACCTCTGATTCCTCTGCCTTTTCTAAATCCAGGTTGTACATCTGGAAGTTCTCGATTCAACTACTGTTGAAACCTAGCTTGAAGGAATTAGGGTATAACCTTACTAGCATGGGAAGTTAGCAAAATTGTCTGATAGTATGAACATTCTTTAGCACTGCCCTTCTTTGGAATTTGGGTGAAGACTGACATTTTCCAGTCCTGTAGCCACTGCTGAGTTTTCCAAATTCACTGACATACTGAGTACAGTACTTTAACAGCATCATCTTTTAGGATTTGAAATAGCTCAGCTGGAATTCCACCACCTCCATTAGCTTTATTTGTCACAATATTTCCTAAGGTCCTCTTGACTTCACATTCCAGAATGTCTGGCTCTAGGTGAGTGGCCACACCATCGTGGTTATCCTGGTCAATAAGACTTTTGGGTACAGTTCTGTGTACTCATGCCACCTCTTCTTAACCTTTTCTGCTTCTGTTAGGTCTTTACTGTTTCTGTCGTTTATCATGCCCATTCTTGCATGAAATGTTCCTTTGATATCTCCAGTTTTCTTGAAGAGATCTCTAGTCTTTTCCATCCTATCGTTTTCCTGTATTTTTTTTCCCACTGTTCATTCAAGAAAGCTTTCTTGTCTCTCCTTGCTGTTCTTTGGAGCGCTGCATTCAATTGGGTACATCTTTCCCTTTCTCCAGTACCTTTCANAGGTTGTTGATATTACTCCTAGTAATCTTGATTCCAGCTTGTCAGTCATCCAAGCTGGCATTTCACATGATGTACTCTGCATATAAGTTAAATAAACAGGGTGACAGTATACAGCCTTGTCATACTCTTTTCCCAATTTTGAACTATCCATTGTTCTGTGTCTGGTTCTAATGGTTGCTTCTTGACCTGCATACAGGTTTCTGAAGAGAGAGGTAAGATGGCTTGTTATCCTCATTTCTTTCAAAATTTCCACAGTTTGTTGTGATCCACACAGTCAAATGGTTTAGCATAATCAGTGAAGCAGAAGTAGATTGGGTTTTTTTTTTTAATTCCCATGCTATCTCTATAATTGAACAAATGTTGGAAATGTGACCTCTGATTCCTCTGCCTTTTCTAAATCCAGGTTGTACATCTGGAAGTTCTCAATTCAACTACTGTTGAAACCTAGCTTGAAGGAATTGGGGTATAACCTTACTAGCATGGGAAGTTAGCAAAATTGTCTGATAGTATGAACATTCTTTAGCACTGTCCTTCTTTGGAATTTGGGTGAAGACTGACGTTTTTCCAGTCCTGTAGCCACTGCTGAGTTTTCCAAATTCACTGACATACTGAGTGCAGTACTTTAACAGCATCATCTTTTAGGATTTGAAATAGCTCAGCTGGAATTCCACCACCTCCATTAGCTTTATTTGTCGCAACATTTCCTAAGGTCCTCTTGACTTCACATTCCAGAATGTCTGGCTCTAGGTGAGTGGCCACACCATCGTGGTTATCCTGGTCAATAAGACTTTTGGGTACAGTTCTGTGTACTCATGCCACCTCTTCTTAACCTCTTCTGCTTCTGTTAGGTCTTTACTGTTTCTGTCGTTTATCATGCCCATCCTTGCTTGCATGAAATGTTCCTTTGATATCTCCAGTTTTCTTGAAGAGATCTCTAGTCTTTCCCATCCTATCATTTTCCTGTATTTTTTTTCCCCACTGTTCATTCAAGAAGGCTTTCTTGTCTCTCCTTGCTGTTCTTTGAGCGCTGCATTCAATTGGGTACATCTTTCCCTTTCTCCAGTACCTTTCACTTCCCTTCTTTCTTCAGCTACTTGGAAAGCCTCCTGAGACAACCACGTGGCCTTCCTGCATTTCTTTTTCATGGGGATGGTTTTGGTTACTGCCTCCTGCACAGTATTATGAACCTGAATCCATAGTTCTTCAGGCACTCTGTTTGCTGGATCTAATCCCTTGAATCTGTTCATCACCTCCACTGTATAATCATAAGTGATTTGATTTAGGTCATACCTGAATGACCAGTGGTTTTCCCTACTTTCTCTAGTTTAAGCCTATAATGTTAGGTTTTTGCTATATGAATTTTGCTATAAAGAGGTGATGATCTGAGCCATAGTCAGCTCCCAATCTTGTTTTTGCTGACTGTACAGAGCTTCTCCATCTTTGGCTGCAAAGAATGTAATCAGTCTGATTTTGGTATTGACCATCCAGTGATGTACACATGTAGAGTCGTCTCTTCTGTTGTTGGAAAACTGTGTTTGCTATGACCAGTGTGTTCTCTTGGCAGAATTCTGTTAGCCTTTACCTGCTTCACTTTGTACTCCAAGGCCAAACTTACCTGTTAAGCCAGGTATCTCTTGACTTCCTACTTTTGCATTCCAGCCCCCTATAATGAATAGCACATCTTTTTGTTATGGTTGTTTTATAGTTTGGTTTTTTAGTTATATAAGGTCTTACAGGTCTGATCAACTTCAGCTTCCTCAGCATCAGTGGTTGGGGCATAGACTTGGATTACTGTGAGTTGAATGGTTTGCCTTAGAAACCATTTTTCTGTCATTTTTGAGTTTGCACCCAAGTACTGCATTCTGGACTCTTGTTGACTATGAGGGTGTCTCCATTTCTGCTAAGAGATTCTTGCCCACAGTCGGAGATATAAAACAGCCATCTGAATTAAATTCGCCCATTCCCATCCAGTTTAGTTCACTGATCCCTAAGATGTTGATGTTTATGCTTGCCATCTCCTGCTTGACCGTGTCTAATTTACCTTATTTATGGACCTAACATGCCAGGTTCCTATGCGATACTGTTCTTTACAGCACTGGATTTTACTTGTCCACACATGAGCATTGTTTCTGCTTTGGCCCAGCTGCTTCGTTCTTTCTGGAGCTACTCCTAGCTGTCCTGCACTCTTCCCCAGTAGCAGATTGGACACCTTCCAACCTGGGGGGCTCATCTTCCAGTGTCCTGTCTTTTTGCCTTTTCATACTGTTCATGGGGTTCTCATGGCAAGAATGCTGGAGTGGTTCGCCCTTCCCTCCTCCAGTGAACCACATTTTGTCAGAACTCTTCACTGTGACCCATGCATCTTGGATGGGCCTGCATGGCAGGGCTCAGAGCCTCACTGAGTTACACAAGCGCCTTCACCACCACAGTGCAGTGACCCATGAAGGGGAAGGTCTAATCTTAGCGGACCCCAATTTCCATCAGCTGTGTCCACTTAAAAAACTTACACCCCACTTTTGAGCCCAGGGCCTGCTGTTTGCTTTATTTTTTTTTTTTCCTTCCCCACTGCACTGGGTCCTCATTGCTGTGCACGTTTTTCTCTAGTTGTGGTGAGCAGGGGCTCCTCTCTAGTCGTGGCGCATGGACTTCTCACTGTGGCAGCCTCTCTCATTGCAGAACACAGGCTTGAGGGCAGGTGGGCTCAGCAGTTGTGGCACATGGGCTTCATCATCCCATGGCATGTGGGATCCTCCTAGACCAGGGCTCGAACCCGTGTCCCCTGCACTGACAGGCAGATTTCTATCCACTGGAGCACCAGGGCAGTCCTTTGTTTTTTTTATATGAGGTGACTACTGGATTATGGGTTGTTCATAATTCTCACTGTGGCAGCTTCTCTCATTGCAGAACACAGGCTTGAGGGCAGGTGGGCTCAGCAGTTGTGGCACATGGGCTTCATCGATCCATGGCATGTGGGATCCTCCTAGACCAGGGCTCGAACCCGTGTCCCCTGCACTGACAGGCAGATTCCTATCCACTGGAGCACCAGGGCAGTCCTTTGCTTTTTTTATATGAGGTGACTACTGGATTATGGGTTGTTCACAACAGAGGCACTGCTTTTTGCAAGAGTTTATTATTTGCTCACCACCATGCTGAGTCTGTTGATATAAAATTCTTATCAAAAAACTCCTGCGGGCTGTATATATCATCATCCCCTTGTCCCCATTTTATACAGAAACTGCAGCTGATGTATAAAAACCTTTGAAAAATGAGTAGCAGAACCTACATTCAAATTTTGATTTTTCTGACTCCAACACTTCGGCTCTCTGCCAGTGTTGCAGTATTTCAGTGAACTCAAAAAAGAATATTACGTTCTTCCATTGTACAGAACATGAATTGGCCACCTTCTCTGCAGAGTAAATATTGTAGACTTTGCGGAGCATGCGGGCTCTGTCACAGTCTGCTCTGTGTTGTAATATGCAAAGCTTGAGGTGCTCCGCACACACAGCGTGGCTGTGTTCTAATATACCTTTACTAACAAACCCAGGTTGGCTGAATTTGACCACACTTTGCCAATCCCTAGCGTAGAAGAGGGCTTCCCTTGCAGCTCAGCTGGTAAAAGAATCCACCTGCAGTGTGAGAGACCTGGTTTCAATCCCTGGATTGGGAAGATCCCCTGAAGGAGGGCATGGCTACCCACTCAAGTATTCTTGGAGAATTCTTCCAGGATTCTGGAGAATCCCCATGGACAGAGGAGCCTGGCAAGCTACAGTCCATGGGGCCACAAAGGGTTGGGCACAACTGAGTGAGTAAGCACACAGCATAGGAGAACCCAGGTAGAACTTTAGTTTGAGGTTCAATTCTTAACAAGGCTTTGCCTCGTTCAGAGAGACTAGCTCGCAGCAGGTTCATCCTTGGCCAGTGAGTCCCTAATTGCCCATCACGAAGAATTTTGTGCAGAAGCATGCTCCAGTCTTGGAGAAATTACCTGTTAATATGACACAGGCATGATGAACAGGGAAGCCTGGCGTGCTGCAGTCCATGGGGTCGCAAATGGTTGGACACGACTGAGCGACTGAACTGAATGATGCAGGCATCTCGATGAGCTTGTTTCCACAGACATTGACAAAAGTCAGCTCCTGATTTTGTGCACTAACCTGTTCTTTCCAAGATACCACACTATGAGCAGATATTGAATATTCAAGTGAGGGTTGCCAGCCGAGTGGGCATGGCATTGGGCTGGGAGAGGCAGGGCGTGACTTTGTGAATTGAAGTGGCTGCTGTCTCCACTCCAGCTGATGACACTGACATGGAAGAATATGGGCTCAGTGTCACTGTGACTTCAAAAGGCCTTAGAAATCCATGGAGCATATGCTTGAGATCCATCAGCACTTACACAGCTTCTGAAACTTACATAGAGAAGGGCTGGTGTACTGCCCAGGTACACAGTGGGATAGAGAACTTTAACTCTGCTCTTAGTATATAAGTCATACCAACAGCAGCTCAATTAATTTTTCATATTATACCAGACAATAGTATCTTTTTAAATTATTCTTTGGGGTCTAGTTTTTGCTTTCTATTTAAAAATTTATTGGAATATAGTGGATTTAAAATACTGTCTTAGTTTTGGGTGTGATTTGGTTCTAATGGAAATATATTCATTCTTTTTAGATTTTTCTCTCAAGTAGGTTATCACTGAGTATTGAGTAGAATTTCCTGTGTTGTATAATAAGGCCCTTGCTGGACCTCATCTGTCTTATGCATAGTAGTGTGTACATGTCCATCCCAAGCTCCTGGTTTATTCCTCCACATCCTTCCCCTTGGGTAACTATAAGATTGTTTTCGGTAACTGTCAGTCTCTTTCTGTTTTGTAAACAAGTTCATTTGTCTCGTTTTTTTAAATTTCACATATAAGTGTTAGATATGGAATTTCTGAAGTGTGTCATTTAGTATGATAATATCTACGTCTGTCTGTGTTGCTGCAAATGACATCAGTTTATTTTCTTTATGCCTGAGTAGTATTCCATCATGTGTGTGTGTGTATACATATACATATATGACTTCTTTATCCAATCATCTCTCAATAGATATTTAGGTTACAACCATGTCTTGGCTATTGTAAACAGTACTGGAGTTAACACTGGGGTACATGTGTCTTTTCAAAGTATGGTTTCCTCTGGATTTATGCCCAGGAATAGGATTGCTGGATCATATGGGAGCACTATTGTTAGTTTTTTGTTTCTTGGTTTTTTTGTTTTTTTTAATAATTATTTGTCTGTGCTTGGTCCTAGTTGCTGCATGCACCTTCTTCAGTCATCATTGTGGCATGGAGCAATCTTTATTTTCGGAATGTGGGATCCTCTTCATTTCTTTCCTTATTTGTAATTAGCTGAGGCATGCAGGAACTTCAGTGATGCATGTGGGATAATTCATCGTGGCCTGAAAACTCTTACTTGTGACCTCTGGGATCTCATTCCCTGACTGGGGACCGAAACTGGCCCCTCAGTTGGGAGCACCAAGTCTTGAAACTGAACCACCAGTAAAGTACCTATTTTACTTTTTTTTTTTTTTAATGAAAATCCATACGGTTCTGCGTACTGACTGTACCAGCTTACGTTTCCACAAACAGTTCACTTCTCTCCACAACTGCTTCAACATTTACTGTTTATAGACTTTATGATGCTGGCCATTGTGACCTGTGTGACGTGATACCTCACTGTGGGTTTTTTTTTTTTTTCTTTAAGGTTCATTTATTTATTTATATTTGGCTACCCTGGGTCTTTGTTGCTGTGTGGGCTTTCTCTAGTTGTGGCAAGCGGGGGCTACTCTTTGTTGCAGTGCACGGGCTTCTCATTGTGGTGGCTTGCCTTACTATAGAGCATAGGCTCTAGGGCGCACAGGCTTCAGTAGTTGGCACTGGCGGGCACTAGGCTGTGGGCTCAGAGATATAACGCACAGGTTTAACAACTCTGCAGCATGTGGAATCTTCCCAAGGCAGTGATCAAACCCACGTCCCTGGTACTGGCAGGCAGACTCAGCCACTGGACCACCAGACAGACCTGATACTTCATTCTCTTTTGGATTTCGGTTCCCTATTAATAAGGCATGTGGAGCATATATTCATGTGCTTCAAAAAAATATAAACTTATGGTATGCTTTAAATGTATTCTTGAGATTGACTTTTTAAAGGTTCACTGTGTTTTCTGTCATTCAATTAGCTACGTGGGACATCCTTAAGGGCAAGTGAGGCTTTCATACCTCAGGCCCTTTGAGTATGTGGTACCCAGAAGCACCAGGCTTACCATTGTTGTTCCAGGAAATGGCCACAAGGCGGCAGCATTTTCTGATTTCCACCACCCTCCACTCCGGTGGCTCAGGCAAGGAAAGCTAAAGAGAATTCCTGTTACTGAGTTGTAGATTAGAATGGAATATCCCAGAAGAAGCCATCCAGAGCTCCTGTCTCATTAGTTCTTCCAACTTACAGTTCAAGCTCCAGACAAGTCCCAAAGCCTGTCTACACCACTAGGCAGAGGGAGCGGCCAGAGGGAGGAGAGGCGCCTCCAGGAAGGAGGCTGCCTCCGGGGACCCCACCAACAGGAGACTCAGAGAGCAGGGGTCTTTTCAAAGGTTTTCCAGCTGACAAGGTCCACGTCTCTGCAGTGCACAGGGCTTGGCTGAGCTGTAGGAGGGCCCGTGTGGGTCTGGAGATGTGGATCCTCACGGGGAACCAGGCGCTCGGTTTGCAGTGGGGCTTATGTGCTGACACCGCCCCCGCCACCCCTCCCCACTGCCTCCGCTCCACCCTGTCCAGCCCTGGGACGCAAGGCTGTTCAAGTTCCAGAAATGTGTCACCAGGCCAGGTGCCCGAGACCTGAGGGAAATAACGTTGGCATTTTGTTTTTCCTTTAAAATTTTTCTTTTCTATAGGAATATAGATGATTTTCCATGTGTTCCTTTTCAGTATAACCAACCTGATTCCTTTATACATATGCATATAACCATTGGTTTTCAGATTCTTTTCCCATACATGTTATAACAGTACGTTGTGTGGAACCCCTGTGCTATACATTCTGTGCTTGTTGATTATCTAATTTAAATATATGACTGTGTATATGTTAACTGTCCTAGTTTATCCTTGCTTTCTGACCTTTGTTTTCTGGTAACAGTACATTCCTTTTTGGTCTGTGGGTGTCTATCTGTCTTATCAATGAGTTCATTTCTATCTATTTTGAGGTTGTAAGCATAAGTGATATCGGGGCAGTTTGTTGTTTTTCTGTCTGACTTCCGTCACTCAGTATTTTGTTTAGGTCCACTGGTGTTGCTGGAAAATGTATTATTTTATTCTTTTTTTATGACTGAGGTGTATTCCATTGTGTGTGTGTGTGTGTGTGTGTACCACATCATCTTAATCAAAACCACGTCTGTATAGTCATTTTCTTTTCTTCCATCTCTTGCTGTGATTTGTCTTTGCATCTGGGTCCAAGAATGAGATGGCTGGATCGTGGGTACCCCTTGTGCTCATCTATTAAGGCATCTCCATACTGCTCTCCACGATGGCTGTTACCAATTTTCATCCTCCCCAAAAAGGGCACAGGAGGGTTCCCTTTTCTCCATGCCTTCTCCTGCATTTACTGTTTATCAGTTTTTGGTGATGGCCATTTGGTGATCCCATTTGGTGGGACATGATATGTCTTTGTAGTTTTCACTTCCTTTCCCTGAAAATGAGCCATGTTGGAGCATCTTTTAGGGAGTTTAAAATTTAAAAAAACAGAACACCCATGTTGTGCTTTAAATGTACGCCTGAGATTGGCTTCTTCAAGACCTACCCTGTTTTGAATTCTTTTTCAGTTACCTCCCCAAGACATTCCTTAAGGCAAAGTGTATCTTCTTTTTAATAACTCTGCAGGCCTTGTGAACTGGAGAAGGGAACAGCTACCCACGCCAGTATTCTGGCCTGGGAAATTGCATGGACAGAGGAGCTTGGCGGCTAAGGTCTGCTGCTGCTGCTGCTAAGTCGCTTCAGTCGTGTCTGACTCTGTGCGACCCCATAGATGGCAGCCCACCAGGCTCCCCCATCCCTGGGATTCTCCAGGCAAGAACACTGGAGTGGGTTGCCATTTCCTTCTCCAGGGCTAAGGTCTATGGGGTCGCAAAGAGTTGGACACGACTAAGCGACACACTTTACATTAGAATGGAATGTGCAAGAAGTGACAGTCCAGAGCTCTTCTCTCATTACGTCTTGCACCTTACAATTCAAGCTCCAGGCAAGTCCCAAGCCCTGCCTACACTGCTAAGCAGAGGAAGCAGTCACATGTATGAGAGGCGACTCCAGGAAGGAGGTTACCCCTAGGGACCCCCCAACAGGAGACTTGCAGAGCAGGGGTCTTTTCAAAGGTTTTCCAGCCCAAAGGGCCCTCGTCACTGCAGTGCACTGGGCTTGGCTGAGCTGTAGGGCAGTGTGGGTCTGGAGATGTGGATCCTCACAGGGAACCAGGCGCTCGGTTTGCAGTGGGCTCCCCCACTGCCTCCGCTCCACCCTGTCCAGCCCTGGGACTCAGGCTGTTCAAGCTCCAGAAATGTGTCACCAGGCCAGGTGCCTGAGACCTGAGGGAAATATCATTGGCATTTTTTCATTTTCTATGGGAACATAGATGATTTTCCATATGTTGCTTTTTCGGTGTACACCACCTGATTTGGTGACACATATGCATATATTTTTTCATGTTCTTTCTCATGCATATTATCATAGTATATGGAGTGGGCTTCCCCGTGCTATGCAGTAGGTCCATTTTGATTATCCAGTTTAAATGTATTACTCTATGTAGGTTAATCCCAACTTGCTAGTTTATCCGTGTCTTCTTACCTTTCTTTTTAAATAAGTTTCTTTTTCAACTCTGCGGGTCTCTCTGTGTTTTGTAAAGAGTTCATTTGTGTCCATTTTGAGGTTGCAGGCATCAGTGATATCATTGCCTATCCGTCATTCTTTGTCTTATTACAGATGTACAATAACTGCAGGGCCATTCATTTTTCTGCCAACAGCAGTATTGCATTCATTTTCTTAATCCCTGTGTGTATATGCCCTATGTCTTCTGTGCCCACATCTCTGTGAGTTTAGTTTGCTTTTATCTTTTAGCTGTTGTCAGTAGTGGTGCAGTGACCATTGGGGTGTATGAATCCTTTCAAATTCTTGTGTGTTCCGACTACTGCTCAGCAATGGGATTGTTGGATAATATGGTACTTGTACTTCTAGTTTTTTAAGAAACTTCCAACGTGTTTTCCATAATGGCTGTACCAAGTTATATTCCTACCAACAGGAGGTTTTCCTTTCTCTGTACACTCTGTCTAGGAGTTGTTGTGTTTAGTTTTTGGTGATGGCCATTCTGAACTGAGAGCTGATGATGTGATTTGCATTGCCTCCATTATTAGTGATATTTAGCATCTCTTCAGGAGAAGACAATGGCACCCCACTCCAGTACTCTTGCCTGGAAAATCCTATGGACAGAGGAGCCTGGTGGGCTGCAGTCCATGGGGTCGCTAAGAGTTGGACACAACTGAGCGACTTCACTTTCACTTTTCACTTTCATGCATTGGAGAAGGAAATGGCAGCCCACTCCAGTGTTCTTGCCCGGAGAATCGCAGGGACGGGGGAGCCTGGTGGGCTGCCGTCTATGGGGTCACGCAGAGTTGTACACGACTGATGTGACTTAGCAGCATCAGCATCTCTTCATGTGGTTTTGTCCATCCGTATGTGTTCTTATGAGAAATGTGTACTTAGATCTTCTGTGCATTGTCTGATTGGATTTTTTATTTGTTTGACATACGGCTGCATGAGCTCTTTGAATAATTTGGAGATTAATCCCCCGTTGGTGCCACATATCTAAACTTTCCTTTGCATTTGTGGGTTGCTTTGTGCTTTATTTATGGTTTCCTTTGGTGTGCAAAATGTTTTAAGTTTAATTAGGCCCCATTTGTTTATTTTTGTGGGTTTTTCTTTCCATTACTTTAGGAGGTGGTTCAAAAAAGATATTGCTCAATTTGTTTCAAAGAGTGTTCCGCCTATATTTTCCTCTAAGAGTTTTATAGTGTCCCACCTGCTTCATTCCGCATTCCAAGTCTAAATTTGCCTGTTACTCCACGTGTTTCTTGACTTCCTACTTTTGCATTCCAGTCCCCTATAATGAAAAGGACATCTTTTTCGGGTGTTAGTTCTACAAGGTCTTGTAGGTCTTCATAGAACCGTTCAACTTCAGCTTCTTCAGCATTACTGGTTAGGGCATAGACTTGGATTACGGTGATACTGAATGGTTTGCCTTGGAAACAAACAGAGATCATTCTGTTGTTTTTGAGATTGCAACCAAGTAATGCATTTTGGACCCTTTTTTTGACCATGATGGCTACTCCATTTCTTCTGAGGGATTCCTGCCCACAGTAGTAGATATAATGGTCATCTGAGTTACATTCACCCATTCCAGTCCATTTTAGTTCACTGATTCCTAGAATGTTGACGTTCACTCTTGCCATCTCTTGTTTGACCACTTCCAATTTGCCTTGATTCATGGACCTGACATTCCAGGTCTGTCTAGTCAAGGCTATGGTTGTTCCAGTGGTCATGTATGGATGTGAGAGTTGGACTGTGAAGAAAGCTGAGCGCCAAAGAATTGATGCTTTTGAACTGTGGTGTTGGAGAAGATTCTTGAGAGTCCCTTGGACTGCAAGGAGATCCAACCAGTCCATTTTGAAGGAGATCAGCCCTGGGATTTCTTTGGAAGGAATGATGCTAAAGCTGAAGCTCCGGTACTTTGGCCACCTCATGCAAAGAGTTGACTCATTGGAAAAGACCCTGATGCTGGGAGGGATTGGGGGCAGGAGGAGAAGGGGACGACCGAGGATGAGATGGCTGGATGGCATCATGGACTCAATGGACNTCGCTAAGAGTTGGACACAACTGAGCGACTTCACTTTCACTTTTCACTTTCATGCATTGGAGAAGGAAATGGCAGCCCACTCCAGTGTTCTTGCCCGGAGAATCGCAGGGACGGGGGAGCCTGGTGGGCTGCCGTCTATGGGGTCACGCAGAGTTGGACACGACTGATGTGACTTAGCAGCATCAGCATCTCTTCATGTGGTTTTGTCCATCCGTATGTGTTCTTATGAGAAATGTGTACTTAGATCTTCTGTGCATTGTCTGATTGGATTTTTTATTTGTTTGACATACGGCTGCATGAGCTCTTTGAATAATTTGGAGATTAATCCCCCGTTGGTGCCACATATCTAAACTTTCCTTTGCATTTGTGGGTTGCTTTGTGCTTTATTTATGGTTTCCTTTGGTGTGCAAAATGTTTTAAGTTTAATTAGGCCCCATTTGTTTATTTTTGTGGGTTTTTCTTTCCATTACTTTAGGAGGTGGTTCAAAAAAGATATTGCTGCAATTTGTTTCAAAGAGTGTTCCGCCTATATTTTCCTCTAAGAGTTTTATAGTGTCCCACCTGCTTCATTCCGCATTCCAAGTCTAAATTTGCCTGTTACTCCACGTGTTTCTTGACTTCCTACTTTTGCATTCCAGTCCCCTATAATGAAAAGGACATCTTTTTCGGGTGTTAGTTCTACAAGGTCTTGTAGGTCTTCATAGAACCGTTCAACTTCAGCTTCTTCAGCATTACTGGTTAGGGCATAGACTTGGATTACGGTGATACTGAATGGTTTGCCTTGGAAACAAACAGAGATCATTCTGTTGTTTTTGAGATTGCAACCAAGTAATGCATTTTGGACCCTTTTTTTGACCATGATGGCTACTCCATTTCTTCTGAGGGATTCCTGCCCACAGTAGTAGATATAATGGTCATCTGAGTTACATTCACCCATTCCAGTCCATTTTAGTTCACTGATTCCTAGAATGTTGACGTTCACTCTTGCCATCTCTTGTTTGACCACTTCCAATTTGCCTTGATTCATGGACCTGACATTCCAGGTCTGTCTAGTCAAGGCTATGGTTGTTCCAGTGGTCATGTATGGATGTGAGAGTTGGACTGTGAAGAAAGCTGAGCGCCAAAGAATTGATGCTTTTGAACTGTGGTGTTGGAGAAGATTCTTGAGAGTCCCTTGGACTGCAAGGAGATCCAACCAGTCCATTTTGAAGGAGATCAGCCCTGGGATTTCTTTGGAAGGAATGATGCTAAAGCTGAAGCTCCAATACTTTGGCCACCTCATGCAAAGAGTTGACTCATTGGAAAAGACCCTGATGCTGGGAGGGATTGGGGGCAGGAGGAGAAGGGGACGACCGAGGATGAGATGGCTGGATGGCATCATGGACTCAATGGACATGAGTCTGAGTGAACTCCGGGAGTTGGTGATGGACAGGGAGGCCTGGCGTGCTGCGATTCATGGGGTTGCAAAGAGTCGGACACGACTGAGTGACTGAACTGAACTGAACCTTGTATTTTAGTCTTTGGTCCATTTTGAATTTATTTGTGTGGTGTTAGAGAATGTTCTAATGTCATTCATTTACACGAATGACAAAAACGCTGTCCAGTTTTTCCAACACAACTAATCAGTATCTTATAGTTTTCAGAGTACTTTTGTCTTCTTGGGTAGGTTTATTCCTAGGTGTTTTATCTGTCTTGTTGCGATGGTAAACGAGATCGTTTCCTTTTCTTTCTGGTCTTCTCCTGTTAGTGTATAGGAATGCAGGTGTCATCTGTGTATTAATTTTGTATCTTCCCTCTTACTGAATTCATTGAGAGCTCTCATAATTTCCTGGTAGCATCTTTATGATTTTCTATGTGTAATATCATGTTATCTGCAAACAGGGAAAGCTTTACTCTTTTCCAATTTGGATTCCTTTCATTTCTGACCACCTTGGTTAGGTCTTCCAAAAACTATGTTGAGTAGAAATGGTGACAATGGGCACCCAGGTCTTTTTCCTGATACAAGAGGGAATGCTTTCAGTTTTTCACTGCCAAGAATGATGCTAACTGTGACTTTCCAACCATTTTTTTAAAGACATAAAGAATATAGTTTTTCTCATAATCTCATGTTGAAGTTCAATGCTGAATATTTTTTCCAATTGTTTTTAATGTTGGAAGTGTGGCATTTTTTCATCCAGTGGCAGAGAGTACAATAGACATAGGGTTAGATAGATTTATTTGTGTGTAAAAGGATGAAAAATCTCCCCCAGAACTCTGAGGGCTCGTGGGAAGTTCCACTAAGTGTTGTTGAATTTACCGTGTCAGCAGAATTCCACTTTTCCAAGGGCACGAGCTACAGGCGTCTGTGTAGTTCCGAGCAGCACCCTGGAACCTGAGGGAGCGCTCTAAATTTGAGGAGGTTGCTGCTGCCTTAGGAGACGCCCTGTCTGAGTCCACAGGCTTAGCAGGGCAGCCAAAAGTCCTAAGATGTGAGAATCGAATGCCTCTCCGGTGTTGAGACCACTTGCGCCACCGTCAGAGAGCCAGAGGTTGACGTGACCGATACCTCCTTTGGTATCTTTTCTGGGTTTTTACAGAATTTAAAGCAAAGACTCCTATCTGCTTCCCTACTGGAAAAAAATAGGAATGATAACACTAAAGTGCTTCTCAAATACCCATTTCAGAGCTAACTTGCGAACTAGGTATAAAGAACACTTTGAAGCAATAATGGATGAAATGGCAGCTTCCATACCTGCCACTTTCCCAAATGGACTGTTTACTCCCTGGAAGTAGTTTATATCCTGGAATGAACCTCAAGGTGAAGCGATGTCATTTTTACCTGATCTTGTTTGGGGAAAAGATCAGATGTGTGGCTGAAAAATTGACATTGTCTCATGTTCCACACAATTTCATTTTGACTTGCTTTTTTACAGTGGAACATCTTATACTAAAGGCAGCAGAATGCATGTAAAACATTATGAATGTGCCTCAACTTAATTAAATCTTCCTACATTTTAACTTCTCCTTACTGCTACATAGGTTTGGGAGAAGAAACAAAGTAGTGATCTCTATATAAATTGCCATATAGTAACATTAAACTTTATGTGCAGTTTTCACATTGATAATAAAAATTTGCAAGCCTAAGAATGTTAACACCAAGTCTTATGAAATAAAAGTCACAAAAGTGTGTACACCAAACACCATCAGTGAAACTAATGTTTTACTTACTAATATGAGAGTAACAATTCTGGTAAGCATCTAGTCAATCAGATTCCAACAAAATTTAGCAAACAAGTAGCTATCACCTTTCTCCATTCCTTCTGCAAGACTGTTATTGTTACAAACAATACAATAATATCATTTTCTCCCATAATTGTGACAGGACAGGGATAATCAACAGTGCAGAAAGTATGTTTTTGGCATTTCTTAACATATAAAATTTATTCCATATTGTTATAGTGGTATCTATTTAATAACATTATGCATTTCAAATCTGGGTCACTTGTCTGTAATATATTTCTGCATGACAGCATCTGAGAATGTGTGGAGACAGAGCTGCTGCAAAGTCATTTAACCAAGAAAAAAAATGACTCAGATTTTCCTGACATTTAAAAATAAGATAACTAATAAATAAGGAGAGAAGGCGCAGGGCTAACTCAGTCAGAGTCTAAAAATTCTGCCGTTAATGACTTTTGTCTCAGAGTTAGCAAAACAGTTTGATTGACATAAACTGGATCTAAGAAGTCACTCTTGATCTAAACAGAAAGTGTTCTATATTTTCAATAATTTACCTCTCTGCCTACCCTTAAGCCATAGAAATCCCAGCAGGTTTCCCTTCTGTTGTGTATCTGTCACGAGAGGGCTTTGGTTGTAAACTTTGAGGTTGATACACTTCCTTAGCACTGGGTGAAATGGCACACG
Organism: Aepyceros melampus; assembly: GCA_006408695.1. NCBI lineage: Eukaryota > Metazoa > Chordata > Mammalia > Artiodactyla > Bovidae > Aepyceros > Aepyceros melampus. The sequence continues at coordinate 84,334 of SJXQ01003827.1, read as the reverse complement.
GAAGTTACAATGGGAGCATTTTATTTCTGCTGACCTGCCAAAGGACCTTACAATCCAGAGAATTTAAAAGCAGTAAAACAAATGCACACACAGCAACCCCAACATAAGTCCTGCTATTCCTCAAGGTTTATAAAATAAATTTTCATCACCAGTTAATCAGAGTTCATCAATCTACATCTGCCAAAAAAAAAAGTGTTCTGCCAAAATGTTTTGTGATTTGGACCCTTTCAAATGACCAACACAGGGCCGAAGGAAAAGTTCACAGGAGGAAGAGAATGAGGATCCTCAGAAACAGGTCCGTGCTCCTGTGTAAATGCAGAAGCAGCTGCAGACCTAGTCTTCTTCATTCAGTGATGATCCGTTTTTCCAACTCCCAGTTTGTTGGTCCAGCGTCTCCTGGAGGTATGTTCCTTAGGAATCCAGGTAGGCTGTCCGCTGTGTGTGTAGGGCAGCCCATGGTTGTAACTCACTGTAGTCAAGTCACGAGGCAGTGAGAGCTGGAACAGTTAAGTAAACACCACCATTCATAGCAGATATGCCAGTGTGACGTGGGTAAAAATCTAAGACAATTTCCCGCAGAGTCCGGGACCGCAGTCCCAACAGGGGAGTGCTGCAGCCCGTCCTTCCTCCTGCGTGGAGGCACCTCTCTCTTTGCTACCGTGTTACCTGAAATGAATTTTAAAAGTTAGCACTCAGCACCCTAGAACCACCAAAGGTATTCCTCCTCTTAACAGACCCAGAAGTCCCTGTCTGTGTCAGATGTGTACAATTTAATAGTCAGGACCCTTGATCTGTAACCAACCTCTCCCAATCAGCTGTTGACATCAAATTCTTCTTTACATTTGTTTTCCTTTTGGGTTGCAGAGGAAAACACACCCAAAACACTCCACAACATGGTTATAGGCCCTAGTTCTGTATCTTGTGGGGTTTATATAAAATCCCAGCAGATTAGGTACATTGATTGCTCATCAAGGTAACCACGTATGCTAAGACTTGCTTTTATTAATGGGACTAAACTTTTGTCAGATGAGTGCTGATTTAAATCAGTGTATGTCAGGATCAGAATACTGCCTTTGTTATATTTTTAAGGAGCCACTAAGCACAGGGTAGTTAACTTTTGCTTTCAAAAATAGGTTATTTTATAAAACTACAATATTTTCTAAAAATATGGTGGTTTAGACGCTAAGTCGTGTCTGACTTTTTGTGACCCCATTGACTATAGCCTGCCAGGCTCCTCTGTCCATGGGATTCTCCAGGCAAGAATACTGGAGTAGGTTGCCATGCCTTCCTCCAGGGGATCTTCCCGATCCAGGAGTCGAACCTGGGTCTCCTGCATTGCAGGCAGATTCTTTACCAAGTAAGCTACAAGGAAAACCCTTTCTGAAAACCTACATCCATTAAAAAATGTGTGGTTTCTTCCACTTTCAAGCACCAAGGCTCACCATTACTTGGCATGTAAGAAAACAGGTCTGCAGTTTCTATAATTTGATTTCATCATGTAATAAATTGTACAAGTTAGATAATCAATACACCAACTAGGAATAAATAGAAGCATACTATGTTAACCCGTCTACACCATCCGCATACTTTTAAAGTAAATAATATTCTCTGATCACACAGTCATCATGACTACTCAATGATAGTCATCATTCAATCAGGTATGTATTCAAACTTCAGATATGCTTTTAACTGACACTGTCCTTTATTTATGTTCTCTGCAACTGCTCTTTTGTTTGCTATACAGTATTCTCAGCATAAATAGTATTAAAACTCTTTCCTTGTGGGACTTAGCTAAAATAGGGGGAGATATAGTTTTTCTGTGAAACACCAAACAGAAGAATATTTTCAGTTTTGCAGGGCACACCGTCACTGTTGTATCTACTGCACTCTGCCTTCATACCGTAAAAGCAGCCATAGGCAATACATAAACCAGTGGGCATTGCTAGGTCCCAATAATCTTGACTTTTGGATGTTCAAATTGAAATTCACAAAATTTTCGTCTAAGAAAAACATACTCCTTTTTTTTTTTCCCCCAACCATTTAAAAAAAAAAGTACCACTCATTCTTTCTCTGCTGTTTTAAGGACCTGTGAGCTAAGGGCTGGATTTGGCTTATAAGACATAGCTTGCTTATTCTTAGTCTAGAGGAAAAGGGCTGGACAAATAGGTAAATTAAAAGTATATCAAAAGATGATATAGTGTATGGAGCCCAGGGCTGGGGCAAGGAGGGGAGACAGCCGCTATTTCACAGAGGCTTGTCGGGGGAGGAGATACCTACAGAGAAACTTGACAGAATGGGGCCCTGACCACTCGAGGGAAGAAGTGTCCAGGGAGAGGGAAATGCGAGGATTTCGGCCTTTTTCTGAGGGAGGCACAGAGATGAGACGAGGTAGTGGTTCCAGGCTGTCAACTCAGAGAGACCACTTGGTAAGAGCGGAGCCAGCAGACTCGTGACAAACACAGGATATGCGAGAAAGGCGCCAAGGACAGCTCTCGGGTCTTAGGCTTGTGCAGCTGGAGGAGGAAGCGGGTCACTTTCTGAGCAGGGAGGACTCTCTCTCAGCCTCAGGTTCCTCGTCTGCTAAATGAAAAACAGTAGCATCTACCCTCCTTAAGTTGTTGCGAGAAGGGAATGAACTGCACAAAGGGTGTGCTCGCTACTTGTCGTGAGGTTCGCGCTCAAGGATCAATGACTGTTGTCCTGGGAGCTCCTCTTGGATCTTTCTTTCATGCATCTGTTTCAAACTCAACCATCTTTATAGTCAGCCAAGTAGCAGTCTACATCTAGAATGTAATTCTCAAAAGCATCTTATTTGAGGAAGCTCATTTTCTGCATCCAACCCTTTAGGGAACCTTTCTGCACTGGCGGTTGGAGGAGGTACTTTCAGATTTAGCTGCTTTGAAAGTTTTTGTCTTACTGATTGTAGGTGGAAGGTGCATTGCGTCTTGGTGAGTGAAAGGTTGCTATCATGTCGCTATTAGCTCCACTCTCACGTGGCACTGTGCCCCGAAGAGTTCAGGCTTGGCTCTAGGGATCAGAGAAGCTAAGACTTCAGGATAAGAGAGTCACCTCGGTGCAACCTTGAAAGACAAGTAGACTTGAGAAGTGGGAGGGGATGGAGAAGAAGGTGTGGACACACAGGCCTGTCTGCTGAGTGGCCATGCAGGCCCATCCCAAGATGCTTATATTCTACATTTTCTAGCAGTTACCAAGGGGCGTCCACTGATGGTTCCAGGAAGGAGCCTGGGCAGGGAATTCACCCTCGTGGCACAGAAAGCCAAGATAAAGGTAGGAACAGAGAGAAGGTAAGGAGCTCAAAAACCAAGGGTATACTGTTTGCTCATCAGAATCTCCCTAAGAACAACTGTTCTTTAAGTATGGTTTTCTAAACCCCATCCCAGAACATCCTAGAATGAGGCTCAAAATAGTTGTATTTTTAACAAGTTCCCATGATGATTGTTCTACAGCCACTGGTATCATGAAACAATTATAACATGGTGGTAGAAAGGATACAGAGAAGGCAATGGCACCCCACCCCAGTACTCTTGCCTGGAAAATCCCATGGACGGAGGAGCCTGGTGGGCTGCAGTCCATGGGGTTGTGAACAGTCGGACACGACTGAGCAACTTCCCTTTCATGCATCGGAGAAGGAAATGGCAACCCACTCCAGTGTTCTTGCCTGGAGAATCCCAGAGATGGAGGAGCCTGGCGGGCTGCCGTCTATGGGGTCACACAGAGTTGGACCGGACTGCAGTGACTTAGCAGCAGCAACAGAGAGGATAAGGATGACCCATTGCAATAGACCAAGAGCCAGAGGGAAGGGTATCAATTAGGGACCAGTGAGGAAGGGACCAGAGGGAGAGGGAGGGATCCTGAGGGAGAGGGAGGTGTGGAAGGGAGTGTCTTACCTCCTACCTCTAGCCTTTCCAGTATGAAATATTGCAAACATTTGGACACTTAATAGAAACTCTGAAGAACAAAAGGAAGCAATGGGATCAGGTAGGATGCTTACACACAGTTACCGAAAGAACTACCCTATTCTATAAGTAGTCTGTTTTCCAGCTTTAGCACTACTGCGGTGTGGGGCTATACAACTCTGTCGTGGAGACAGCCTTGTGCATTCCAGGATGTTGAGCTGCATCTCTGGCCTCTAACCACGGAAGCCCACAGCAACCCCCTCCCCAGTGTGTGACAACTAAAAACATCCTCAGACTTTGCCAAACATCTCCTTGAGGGCAAAACTGTCCCTCAGTGGGAATCACCACTCTCAACGCATACTTCTTTACTCTCAGAAGTCTTAAAATTAGGAACATGTAAAAATCTAAAACTTCTCAAACTTCAATGTGTGATCTGCTTGTATTTGCAAACAACAAAAAAGCCCTTCAAACCAGTGCCTGTGGTGCTAAGAAGACATTGCACACTTGTAAGGAGCCTTAATACTGACAACTCAAATAGGGAGAAATGATTTAGCACATTTAGCAATTGCAGGAGGCCCTGGGAAGTTCCACTGGAGAAGGGATAGGCTACCCACTCCAGTATTCTTAGGCTTTCCTTGTGGCTGAAGAATCCGCCTGCAATGTGGGAGACCTGGGTTCGATCCCTGGGTTGGGAAGATCCCCTGGAGAAGGGAAAGGCTACCCACTCCAGTATTCTGGCCTGAAGAATTCCATGGCCTGTATAGTCCATGGGGTTGCAAAGAGTTGGACACAACTGAGCAACTTACACTTTTCACTTTCAGGTAATAAAACTCAGAATTAAGGAAAATCAAGGCAGGATGTCAGAGAAGTTAGATTTCCCCCAACAAAGCAGTACCTGCCTCCTCTCTGGGGATATTGAGAACAGTACAAGCAGAATCAACTCAGTGTCTGCCTTCCTGGTTAGGGAATTGTCCACTCTCCTATCTTCATCTAAGACTATTCACACCGCAGGCTGACTGCTAACTTTGTTACATTTGCATTTCAGTGGAAAAGAAATTTTGAACCTAGATACCTGAGAGTAGCTAATCTTTTTCTTTTAGCCTTTCTGTGTTTTGATGCTGCCATGCATGGACTGTTAATGAAAATGGAACTATTTTGCTATATAGTTACTAATACCCCCCTTGAGAGAGGTAAGTGTTCTATCTCTTTGTGACTGTGGTCTCATCTAGGGTGTGAGGTCCAGTATCAGGCACAGCTTTTGTGAGCTCGATGCTAGTCACCACTCCAAATGGATTTACTCTATGTGCATAAGCTCCATAAAAGACATAAAATGTTTTATTTAGTTCAAGTCACACCGACTTGGATTACTAAAGGAAACAAAGTTTTATGACTCCAAGATTATTCTCCAGTGCTGTATCACAAAAAAGAAAAAAGAAAAGTAGCTATGCATCATGAGGGCTGGGGGAACTGTATTATGCCTCTGCAGCTTTTCCCAGCGCTAAATGAAATGTCACTGCCGTTGAGGATTTGCTAGAGCAAACTCCTAATCCCAGCACATAGAGCTACAACACCCCTCCAGGCCCACTTCGTGCAAATACCCTCGCTAACTGTACAGCAACAGCAGGGAGCTGCTCAAGCAAGGGGCTCCTTAGATGCATTCTGTCCCAGAACACAGCTGACTGGTGCTCAATATCTTATTTTATATTTCTGCATAAGAGTCAATACAAGTATAACCTTGCAAAACATTATTTCTTAGTCTACAAGAAACATGAAAAAAGGCAAGGTTTATGGTTGACGGATTTAAGACCCTAGCTCTTTGGCCACTGCAAGATTTGGATTTCGATAGAGGTAAGGGAAGAGAGGCTGAAGGGGGCCCACGGGAAAGGACAGTGGAATTATCTCAAGGCAGGATTTGTTTAACAGGCACACTTGGGTTTTTCACCCAGATTGCAAGTTGATGGGAGTGGGTTAGAAGGGGAGCTGCTAACAATGATGGCAGTGTTGGAAATAGTGCTGCAGTGACCATTGGGGTCCATGTGTCTTTTAGAATTATGGTTTTCTCACTCCAGTACTCTTGCCTGGAAAATCCCATGGTTGGAGGAGCCTGAGAGGCTGCAGTCCATGGGGTCGCGAAGAGTCGGACACGACTGAGCGACTTCACTTTCACTTTTACTTTTATGCATTGGAGAAGGAAATGGCAACCCACTCCAGTGTTCTTGCCTGGAGAATCCTAGAGATGGTGGAGCCTGGTGGGCTGCCATCTATGGGGTCGCACAGAGTCGGACACGACTGAAGTGACTTAGCAGTAGCAAAAGGGTGTAACATATATTCACTGCTCCTGCTGCTGCTAAGTCACTGCAATCGTGTCCAACTCTGTGCGACCCCATGGACTGCAACCCACCAGGCTCCTCCATCCATGGGATTTTCCAGGCGAGAGTACTGGAGTGGGATGCCATTGCCTTCTCCGACATACTCACTACCATGTGTAAAACAGACAGCTAATAGAAAGCTGCTGTATGACACAGGGAGTGCAGCTTGGTGCTCTCTGATGACCTAGATGGGTAGGGGATGGGAAAGAGGTGATAGATGCATCCATATGGCTGATTCACTTAATTGTACAGCAAAAAATAACACAACATTGTAAAGCAATTATACTCCAATTTTTTTTTAAATGGTGGCAGTAGTAACTTCCTTCCTCTACCAACAACCTCCATAAACCTCTACTGCCCTGGATAAAAAAGCATAGATAAGGTCATTTAACCTAGTGATCATGATATCACTCACAAGGACAGCTTAGTTGATAATTGTAATTAATGGTAATATGGTCTTGATTTTGAAATTATTTTACCTACATCATAAAGAATAAATCAGACAACTTACTAGACTATTAATAAACTGAGATGTAATAAATAGCTAAAATTTACATGTAAAGTTTATTTTTAAATCTTGTTTTACAATAGTATGTTTTAGACTTAATCTTTTATTAATGACTTGTTTAAATATTTATAAGATCTTATTATAATACCTCATGTGCACACATAGGAGAACTCACCTGTTCTTGCCCTCAGTGGCTGAAGATGACTGAGAACCTGAGTAATTCAAAACGCTCATAAAGGGGGAAAATGTAAGCAAGGTGAGAAACCATTCAAGGGGTATTATACCTCGTTGGGGGGCCAAAGCTGACACAGCAACCGGATTAAACAGTCATTCCATTCCAGTGTGTGTAGCTCATTAGAATCCTAGACAGACCTGTTTTATTAATTTTTGTACAAGAAACAGTGCAGAGATATTCAGCCAGCTCTGGGACTATTGGGTGAGCGACCCAGCAAGGGGCCCTGACTTCACCACTCTCCTCCCAGACAGGAAGCTGACAGAATGAAGCAAGTAAGTGGAGCGAGGCCTGTGAACTGAGTGTGTTTTACATGATGCACTCAGAGATACAAGGGATGTGCATCCTATCAGGAAAGGATTCCCTGAAGAATGCTTTCTTTCTAAAGAAGAATGGCAGAAAGCGCATTCCTTTGCAGCTGGAAAAGCACCACAGGAAGGACTAACCGAGGCTGAGATGGTTGGAGCAGAAAGAACGAAGGTAGGTGCTCTGCAGAGTTATTCAGTGAAGGCCACACAAGCAGAGGTGAGCTAAGGAGCACAGAGAGGCCACTCAGAGATTTGGAGGTGGACTAGCTTAGCAGATCTGCAATTCACAAAAATGACTCCATTCTATGGAGAACAGGCAGGAAGGGACGCAAGAGTGGATATGAGGAAGCAACCTTGGTCATCCAGACACAGCAGAGACCACCCGGGGATGGTAACTATGGTGATGCAGGGAGGGGGTGGGGTGTGGGAGTACCAGTCCCTAAGACAAAACCAGAGCGTGGACAGCAGGAGGGGAGAAAGAAGTTCAGTTTCTGGCTCGAGAACTGGGTAGAAAATAGAGTGTTTCAGAGACACAACTAGAACGAGGATGAATGGGGAGGAAACACGACTTACAAGGCTTGAATTGGAGTCTTCAGCCAATTCAGCAAGACTAAATCTCCTCCGAGATGGCAGGTATTCTATTTCAGTGAGTCACCAGGATGTGGGGTCTGGCCACCCTGGTTTGATACACGAGACTATCAACTGTGAAACCTTTACTTTAAATCGGCCCGTGAAGGAGCTGAAATGAATTCAGGAGCCCTGCTGCAGATAAGGCATCCCTCCACCAGTCACGACTCCTAAATCTGAAATGGAGGGTGATGCTGAGAAATGGGCCTTTCACAGGGCCCAACTCGTAGAGGGGCATTGCCCACGGAGCTTGACCCTCCCTCTTGGCGGCAAGAGGAAATGAGGGGGGCAGGTTACAGCACGCGGAAGCTGTCGCGTGCAGTTGTGTTCTGTGTATACTTGCCTTGGTAGTTTTGACTTTGTTGCCACTGCTACAGGACCAACCTGAGTAATCGGGCAGCACTCGGCAGTCCTCTCCTTCCAAACAAGGATCCATGTGACACCACCATTTCTGAATCACAATGGAAGCTGGAAGACAAAGGCATGTAGCATTTGTGACACGGTTTCTTCCCTCCAAATCCAGGCAACATAAAGCTCCATGCAGGTTAGTACACTGGCTTCCAAGACTGCGTATAGGTGTCACCATAAGGAAAGAATCCAACCACCCATATACTTAACAGACAAACACTATTTCTTTTTTATGCAGTTGGCTAACATTATGATGTAGGTAGTAAGATCTCAGACTGTGCGGCCTTCTTTAAAGGAGCTCAGATGAGCTGTTTTACCCTCAGCTTCAGCTTCTTCACCTGTACAATGGGGAGAAAACTAGAGCCTCTCCAAAGGATGGCAAAGGGATACAGCCGATCCATGTAATAGCCCTGCTGACTTTGCAGCAGGCACTGTGCTGTCAGGAAATAATAGCTGTTACTGTGCCTCTGTCTCTGGTTGCAGGTGGCAGTGGAGGACGCTGATACCACAGGTGTGAGTGCTATTGACAACAGAGCGTCAAGACTGGGAACAATCTTTTCATCCCAGAAGGTGCTCATCTCTCCATGCCATTCCAGCTAGGTGAGTAACCGCCTGAGTCAACTGAGCGCCAAGTTAAGAGGGGGAGCACTAGCACCCCTTCACAAGCCCACATTCTCAGCCAGTTAGCTGGCTCACCTGTGACTTCCCTTCACCTCACCGTCCCCACAGCAGTCTGCCAATACAGTGATTCATGCTGCAAGCCCATGAATCAGAAACTAGCACCCAGTTCCCTGAGTTTGCAGATAAAGATGAGAAATTAAGGGGAAAAAAAAAACATCAGCATGACTAGTTATTCCCATAGATTTCAAAGGACAAAAAAGATTGCGATAGGTTTTTTAAGGGGACTCCCATGCAGGGGGCTGGTAGAGGGCCAAGTTCCAAAGCTGCAGGTAGTGTGTGTGGATTGGGGGTGGAAGTAGATTAACCTTTCGTTGTTGAAACAGTAATAGGTTGCTTTTTAAAAAAATTCCCCAATGGATTCTACCACTGCCTCAGAACTCTGAAAGTCAAGTTCAAGACAAAGCAGGCGTTACGCAAGCCTACCTCGGAGGAATCCGGACCACCACCATAAAGTAAGTGACACAACCTTATGACGCCCAGTGCATATAAAAGTCAGGTTCACACTACCCCATAGTCTATTAAGGGTGCAATGGCACTGTATTTTAAAAAAGCAAACCTCAATGTATTTATACTATAATTTAAAAAATATTTTACTGCTCAAAATTGCTAACTCTCATCCGAGCCTTTAGTGAGTCGTATTCTTTTCGCTGATAGAGGATTTGAAGTACTGCAAAAATTGCCAAACTGTGACACAAATACACAAAGTGAGCAAAGGCGGTTGGGAAAATGGTGCTGATAGACTCACTCAGTGCGGAGTTGCCTCAAACCTTCAATTTGTCAAAACGCAGTATCTGTGAAGTACAATAAAATGAGGCATGAATAAATCCTAACAGTTACTTTGTCGTGAATGCAGGACACCTTAAAAATGAAGGGAAGACACTTAGTAATTTCAAATTCATTACAACTCTGAGGTTGCCAGTGGTTATTTTTTTCCTGCGTTTTAGACAGGAGAGAAAACTGAGGTCCAGTGGTATTAAGCAACCTGCCCAAAGGCATAGTTTTTGCAAGTAGCCAAATGGCATTTGAACAGAGATGCCCGAGCGCAACACTGAGTACCTACCTCCTCCCCAGCAGAGGCCCCTACTGGAGGCAGCAACAACGGCAGGTAACAAAGCAGACATGACGTGTATGACAAGGGGACCGAATGGTTCCGTTACTGGCTGAAGTGACGACTTACTGTACCTTCTCCGCATGCAAACACCATTCCAGGTTCTGACCCAACACTGAAGTGTTACCCAGTAAGTCCCCTCCAAACCAAGACAGTGCCTGAGTAAGGCAGATTTGTGATCTAGAAGAACCAGCTGCTACTGAAATCAGAAGGTGCCAACACTGAGAAGGGCATAGCGTTCAATGGGTTATTTATTGTGTCAGAGACTGAACTTGATGGATGGACACAATGGGGTTAAGTCTAGGAAAGCTGTATTTTTTTCAGCCCCCAATATCACAACAGTTTTACCTTAAAATTATAAACAGTGGTGTCATTTTGAAAGCACCTTTATGTACTGTTCTTCTTGTGATTGTCCCCAGAACCTTCAGAAGCAAGAGAAGGAGGCAGATGGTTCCAGACAAAACACCAGAACATCTGCATCCATCAATCTGCACACTCTGCATCCATCAATCTTTCTGCTTACACCAGAGTTTAAGGTAACAGTTTAGATAAGTGCTACGCAGAGTTGACCATATGCATAGTGCTGACTGCTGCTGCTAAGTCGCTTCAGTCGTGTCCGACTCTGTGTGACCCCATAGACAGCAGCCCACCAGGCTCCCCCGTCCCTGGGATTCTCCAGGCAAGAACACTGGAGTGGGGTGCCACTGCCTTCTCCATATGGCTGACTAGTCATTGCTTATTTTCTGAATGTCTTAGTCTGGTCCCATGTAGGTACAAAGATAAGGGGTTCCCAACCTTCAATTTAAAACACCATCTCCAGGAAAGAAAAGTTAATGTTGACAGACTTCATTATATTTACACAGTTAAAATTGAACATGAAATACTGTCCAGAAAAATCTTTAAAACTGTTCCATAGACACACTTTCTTCCACTCAGCAGTGGAGACCTGTGTATTTCTGGCAGGTATCAGAGCTACACGGATGATTCGAAAGCAGCTCTGACAGGTGCCTAGAGATCCGAGTGAAGGTAAGAGGGACAGCAAGGGGTGGCTGAAGTGAGGGGTCAGCAAGGAAGCAGTGGACACTCAGGGGCTGTCAGGGACAAGCGAACACTTGGTGCTCTCAGCAGTAGGAAGCTCTGAAAAGCTTGTGACCAAGGTAGCGCCCTCAGCCAGGAAACCTGTGTCCCTAGAAGATGAGAGAGTGTAGAACAAAAAGGAGTCTGAGAGAAAAGACCCGCTGAGCTGGAGTGAGGTGAGAGGTCAACTCCCTGCCGAGGAAATGGATGAAATCCTATTCTCTCACCTTCAGAGCAGAGAAGTGCTGGTATCTCCTCACTGGACCATGGGGATCCAAGACAAATCTAGAAACGGATCTTCAGGGGGAAAGATGATGGATTCAGGCATTCATCACAGACAAATAGGTCAATTCCTAACTAATGAATTGCCTAGTTTTGTTTAAAGATTGAAGTGTATTTTAATAAATAAAAGAGGCATATATTGACACCATCAAGACCTTATGAAATAATTTACCATGATCCTGTTATTTAATTGGAAACACAAGTCGTATTTCTAAAGACAGAGTCACAACTCCTAAAACTAGCAAAGCAGTCCTGGAGGGTAGAACACTGCTAACTTGTAAAAAAAAAAAAAAAAAAGAAACCCTGTTCATATTTGATAGAACACAAAGAGGGAGGGGCTTCCATAAGTCCATACTGTATCCAGGATAAAGGTTTTTGTGAAAGACTTAATCCCCAATGTTCTTTCAGAAAAGAGAGACATAGGAAGAGGCGCCCCAGCAGCCAAAATGCAAGTTTCACATTCCTTTAGGAGTTAAGGATTGAGGAAAGAAGGCACAGTGAAGGGGAAAACCAAGCAGGGGGTTGACCTAACAGAGAAGAGAGTGATTAAACAGCCTGCGAGTGTCGGCCTGGAGTGCACACGGCGTAGGGCTGTAAGCTGAGACAAAGGACTCAGAAATAGGATTCCATTAAAATAACTCTTGAGAACATCTGCCCACTTAACTGAGTCTTGTCTCTGCGGGAAAATAAGTTTGTAGGAGGATACATGGTTTTTTTTCCGTTACCAAGTACCATAATATATTTTAAATGAGAAAGTTATCTTGTCACTTCTATTTTTAAAATGAAATTCTTTAAAAAGCCCCATGCCTTCCTGACTTAGGAAAACACAAAATATCCCTATCTCCAAGCTGCAACAAATTTCTGGTTTTATGCAGGAAAGGAAATTTTAAAAAGACAGTGATGCTCCCATTTTATGGGAGCGGCTGGTACTTCCTATGTTCTCTTTGGGGGACAGTGTGGCGAGGTGGCTAAGTAGCTAAGGAAAGCTGATGCACTGTCTTTATCTCTCTGTTGTATAAAATAGATGGATATTTTTGGTTTCTTGCCCTTGTTCTAACTAAATATTACTCTAAATACATACTGTTTTCTTTAATACATGATTATTTAGATAAGTCCACCTTCAGATAAGACTAGGAGGCTCATTTCTCTATAGCTGGTCTCTCCTTTGTTGGTTTATTTTGATTGTTTTTACAAACGGTTAAGGCTTTTCTAAAGAAAAGTGTGTTTCTACACTGACACTATGGACAGAAAGGTTTAAGAAACATCTTCCCCAGGACATGTGTCCTCTGGAAAATGGAAACAGTCACAAGAACATCAAAACAAGAAGAGGTTTTGATGTATTTCATCTTGAGCTCTTTTGCTCTTACCTGTGTTATTTCAAGACACCTGACATGTTCCTTAAGCATTAAGCCACTGATTAACTTTTAAGAAAGGTAGGTGGAAAACCTTGCCAATAGATATGCTTCGAATTCGAGAAAGGACGCCATTAGAAGCTGACCCAGATAACAGGCATAAAAGCAGTAGTGGGAGGACTATGATTTTTTTTTTAAGGAATCTTTTACTTGTTCACACATTTCACCTATGACCCAGTATTGTTATTTCCACAGAGTACAAAGTGAGGCTGTGGATGAAGATAGATATACACACTCCTCCTCTGTGATCTAAGATGCATCTAAATGCCACCTCACACAAGCACATCCACACACAGCAGAGACCTCGAAGGCTGGCTTCTCAACCTTGACACCCCTGACATTTGGAGCCATCTAATTCTTCACTTCAGGGGGACAGCCTAGGCATCTTAAGGTATTCAGCAGCATGACCCTCTCCCCCAGCATAAGGACCAAAAGCATCTCCAGGCATCATCACGTGTTTCCAAGCTGCAGAAGACCACCCACAGTGGAGCAGCAATGGTCTCCGGTCACATACAGTTATGATCCAGACATCCTCAGCCCAGAATGAGAGGCTTTGCTAGTTCATCAAACCTCATCAAAGCTTTGCCGGGTGAAAATACAACTCCCTCTAAGTAAATATCATGTCAGCTCTAGTCCTGTCTCCCGTCTTCCCCACTGAAGGTAATTCCACAAGTCTAACATCTGCGTGTTTCTCTGTCCCCTACAGACACACAGATGCTGGGCTCACCATCACACCTAGGCTGACAATCCATCTGACCTGTCAAACTCCGCACATTTTCCCTTCTGAGAAATCTCAGGGTATTTGATATGAACTTCACTCACAGCATTTCCTACTTTTCTTATTGAGAGTCTGCTTCATCCACTCTCCTTGAATACAGATTCCCAGACGGCAGGCAGTAAGTCCAAAAATTTGATTTGCTGTCACACCTTTACTATCACAGGCCCCGTGTACACCTCCAGATTTGTCTTCTACCATTTCTGAGCCAGACAAGCTGCTTCCACTTCCCAAGGCTGCCCCTGCTCATTCTCAGGTGCTCCTCACCCCCGCCCCTCCTCCTACATAGTAAAGTCAGACTCAGGGCTCCTCATGGGTACCACCCTTGACCCCTTCTCTATTCTCCAAGAGTCCTTCATTTACTAGACTTTAATTATCTATCTTGCTTATTATTAGCAAACTCTGGGTTGAAAACAGGACCTCCAGCATCTAGGACTTGCCAGGCACAAAAGAGCTAAATTCAAACTAGATAAATGCACACACATATCCTTCCAACTTTCAAAGTGCTTTAGTAAAGGATACTTCACGGTCACTTAGCTGACCAACACCAAGAAAAACTCGACAACAGCTTCATTGTTCAGGGGCCACAGAGAACACAGCTAGGAACAAAACCTTGTGAACCCACATCTCACCACACAACCCACAATTCACAAAAGACATCTTCAGGACACGCAGTAACTCTTACTCTTAACCAAGCAAAGTCTGACATCTCAGAAAAGGCACTGGGACATCACTGAAAGAAAGGGGAAATAAAACCTTTGAAAAGTAACTGTCTTCTGGTCCTAGGCTTTTGTCTTATTAAGCTTTTATAAACCTGATGTTTAGAGAGCATTGAGTTTGACAAAATAAATTAAGCTTCATTGTAGTACACATTTAACTCATTTTATCATAAAACAATCCAGCATTATCTCTATCGGGCTATATTTTGATAAATGTGTAGAATCCAGTTCCCACCACAAAACAGCCTTGTCTATGCCAATAGAAGATGCAAAAAGTAAGAATGCTTAACAGCTAAATAGTTTGTTTCAGGATCCAAGTAATCATCGCTTCCATCAAATAATTCTTCATTCCTTCTCCCAAATCCCAAATGTGTATTACAGACACATTTCAATAATTCAGGGGGATTTCATAAGTTAATTATAACAAAGAAAGCTTGATGGGAGGAAAAAAGAGCTATTTTTAACTACTAAAAGCTGTGCTTTCCCAGAAAAGCAACAAAAACACTAGATAAGTACCTGTGGTATGGATTAACAAAAACGCATAAAGATAGTCCAATGTCTGTACCAAAACTAATGCCCCTCTTCTTGCCTTTAATTTAAATGTAAATTCAAGTAAATTTAATATTTTAGATCCTCTCTATCCTTATTGACAAATAAGATAAAAGGAAGGTATCAGCAGACACTAGGTCTCCCCACGTGCCAGTTAGCAGCATGATATTGCATAATTATTATAGGATAAAGATTAAGCAGGTAAAGCTAAAAAGCTTGACTCAAAACACATTCAAATAAGGAACAGAAGATCAGAGACATATGAGAACAGTCATACATCCCAACTAGAGTCTAAAATGCAACTTCTAACACTGCTCCCTGCCTTTGAGCCCATGAACACTGACCAAACACCGACTATTTGCCAGGCAGTGCTCGTGCAGGGGACACAGATATGAAGACGCACAATCCTCTCTCCCTCAGGGTTTTGGGGATGCCCTGGCCACCAAATGTTACACTAAGCGTACACAGTGGCATAAAGCTTATGCTGCCCTGCCCAACACAGAAGCTTCAGGTCCCACACTCCCACTTAAATACACTCGCGCGTCTGGAATGCTCTGGAGGCTCAAATGCTTAGGGGCTCCCAATCGCACTGGACACACATGCATGATGCCACTCAGAGATGGAGATGTACAGAAAGAACGCCGGCATCAGCACAGAAAGTTCGGCTGTGCAGATTCCGCTCCGAGACCAGACAGTCTGTCTCCACCACTCACCAGTCCTCCCCACCAAGGCACTCATGTAGCCTGTGAGCATGTTTCCCTTGCCACAGACGGAACCAAAACGCCTTTCAGTAGAAGAACAGCTAAATAAATTACAACCTGTCCTTATGAAGGAATGCTGTGGAGCAGTTAAAAAGAAAACAGGTCAACAGGCACCTAGTACACAAAGATCTCCACGACCGAGTACAACAGGACTAACGTACACTGAGTTAGGAAAGAGCCCCTGGGATAGCCGACTGTGTAATACACATTCATACCAAGATTCACCACATTTTCTACAGACCTGGTTTAAATACACAAGTATATATATTGACCAAACAGAGAAATGTAGTTACCCAGAGAGAAGAGGCCAGAAAGGATTTTCCCACATATCAAACGTAAAACAAGCTAGTGATGGTAAGGGATTCGCATTTCCTTTACTAAGAGTCAGATGCTAATGGGAGCTACTACCTTATCTGTACTTTCCAGGCCCCAATAAAAGTGCTTTCCGAATTGTAACCCATGATTTAGACATACCAGATTTTTATATTCAAATATCCCAAACCAGACAGAGTAGGAACACAGTTTATGTGCTGATTCATGACTTCCTGTAGACGTGTAAAATCTGCAGAGGGCATTCTGGTCTGGATAAAATGGCAGAGAAGGACGAACTTGAGTTCATCTCCTACCCTGGAGACACCAAAACCACAAGCAGATACAGAACAACTATTTCTGAGAATGACCTGAAGGCTGAGAGAACAGGTTTTCTGCAAGTAAGTCTATAAAAGAAAACGTCACGTCCAAACAGGTAGGAGGAGCACAGGGGCAGTCAGAACCCACAGCCCTGGTGCAGGACCCAGGGCGGGAGGGACGTCGCGACCGGGAAGCCCCCGCCCGGGAGCAGAGGGATGGGCACCACAGCCCAGGGTCCTGCACCAGCAAGGTGAGCCCTTAGAACGGCCCTGAAAACCAGCGGGACTCACGGCGAGGAGGGCTGGGGGAGTGCAGACAACTGACACTCCGCTCTTGAAGGATTCACAAACTCACTTATTCCAAGTCCCAGGACAGAAGCGGCAGCTTGGAAAGTGCCCCTGTCACGCGGGAAGGAAATTCAGGGACTACGTTTAGGACGGGTACCAGAGAGGCAAGCCTCTGGTATCACCTCCAGGGACAGAGGTGCTGACAGGGACTGCTTTCTTTAACCCGCTTTTGCTGGGCGGCATTTCTGCAGCCCCGTCTACAGCGCCAACACTGTGCCCCGCCCTGCCCCGCTGGGGTCAGTCCCTCCCAAGGAGATTCCCCCCTCCCTGGTGGGCCACCTCAGCGCCCAGGTGCCCCTGCAAACCAGCTCCCATTCGGGGAACTCCACACAACCGCATTCTCACAAGACTCGTGATCAAGCCTCACAGCCAGTTGTCCCAGAGACCAGTTTTACACCCAGGACGTGCCATAAACAGTCCTGGCCAACCCACGCTACCAGCCAGCCTGGGCGTCAGCCCTGCCCACCAGTGTGCCTGCAGCAGTAGAGACTCAGCCCTAAAAGGAAGGTGCACGCGGCCCACGCCGGTGATTCCGGTGTCTGAGGGGTGCAGGGTAAGGGGGAAGACACATGGGACCTGAGCCCTGGCACACTCCTCTCTAATCTGCAAGCCAGGAACACTTTCTCCAGGCCTCTGGTTGCCAGAAGAACCGGGGTGGGGCATGGAGAAGTGCTGCCGCCTTGTGGACATTTCCTGTAATAACAACTTTAAACCCAGTGTTTCTGGCACTTTGTTATTTACAGCGTTTGTGGGGCTGTAAAGCACACCTGCTCTCAAGAAATGTCCTGGGATAGGTAATCAAAAAGCATTCAAAACACGGAGGACTTTCACGAAGGCATTTCAAGAGGTAAATTTAACACAGCTTTTTTTTTTAAAGCACATGAAAAGATGCTCCACATGGCTCATTATTACAGAACTGAAATCAAAACTACAAGGCATCATCTGCCACTAGTCAGGATGACCAACATCAAACATCTGCAAATAATAAGCGCCAGAGAAAGCATGGAGAAAAGGGAACCCTCCTATGCACTCGTTTGGGGAATGAAAATTGATAACAGCCACGATGGAGAACAGGATGGAGGTTCCTTAATGAACTAACAAAAGAAGTACCACATGACCACTCCTAGGCCCATATGGAAAAAAAAACCACAACTGGAATTGGCACTTGCACGTAAATGTTCACTGGAGCACCGCTGGCGAAACCCAAGGGGTGGAAGCAACGAGAATCTCCATCCAGAGGTGGGCAGATAAAGATGTGGTACATATATTCAGTGGAAGATTCCTCAGGAATAAAACACAAAACGATGCCTATTCCAGCAGCATGGGTAGGTCTGGATATAATCATCCCAAGTGAAGGAAGTCAGACTGAAAATGACAAAATGGCAATGGTATCACTGATGCCTGCAACCTCAGAATCGATACACATGCACTCATTTGCAAAACAGAAACGGAATCACAGGCATAAAAAACAAACGGCTGACAAAGGGGCAAGGTGGGGTGGGAGGGAAGCATCAATTAGGAGACTGAAATTAACATATACACAGTAATATATTTAAACTAGAAAATCAACCAGGACCTGTGGTATAGCAGACGGAACTCCACTCAACGCACTGCAGCAAGATGTGTGGGAAGAGAATCTGAAAAGAATTGATATACGCATATGTATAACTGAACCAGGTTGATGTGTACCGAAGAGAAACACAACATTGTATGTCGATGTTACTCCAATATAAAACAAAAATTAAAAAGATAAATGCCAACGATATAGGCCTTGGACCCTTGGCCTGGTGTCACATCCTTGGAGCCTGAACCACCCTGAGTCCCAAGGCTGGACTGGGTTGGAGCTGGGGAGGATGTGCCAGTAAATAAGCCCCCTTAAACCTGAAGTGCCTGGTCCCTGAGGATGGGACCCCGATCTCCATATCCAGATGCGCCCTCCTACCGCTCAGGCAAACCCAGTGCTCTCAAACGATGCTGACCCTTTGGGCTGGGATCTTAAAGAAGTCCCCTGTCCTCCAGCAACCCCAGTGGTGGGGCTCCCACCAGCAGCCTCCTTCCTGGCAGTCCTCCCACCCAAGTACCACAGCACACTCAGCATCGCAGTTACAGGAGGGCTTGGGATTTCTGTGGGGAGTGCAGGTTAAGGGGGAAGAAGTCATGAGACAACTCTGGAACAGATTTTCTCTGGGGCTCTGGTTGCCTGAGGAACCCAAGTGGGGCCAGAGAAAGTGCTGCCGCCTTGTGGACTTCTCCTGTAACAGCAACTTGAAAACCAGGACTTAGGACACTTCAAATTCACTATTTGGGGATGTAAAGGACACCTGCCCTCACGTAATGTCCTGAAGTAGGTAACTGTAAAAGAATTCACAAGGCAGACCTTCAAGAAGCCAATTTCAAGAGGTCAATTTAACATAACCTTTTTTTTTAAGCACACGGAAAGATGCTCCACATGGCTCTTCATTAGAGAACTGCAAATCAAAACCACAATGAGGTATCACCCCTTATCGGTCGCAATGGCCATCATCATAAAGTCTACAAAGAGTAAACGCCAGAGAGCACATGGAGAAAGGGAACCTTCCCATTCTGTTGTTTTGGTTTCTTTCTTTTTTTTTTTTTTTTTGGAGTGGAAATTGGTAATAGTCACAATGGAGAATAGTATGCCGGTTCCTTAAAAAAAATAAAAACAGAGCTACCATATGATCTAGCAATTCCACCCTTGGGCCTACAGACAGAGAAAAACTGGAAAAGATGCTTGCATGCCAACATTCACTGCAGCACTATTTACAATAGCCACGATGGGGAAGCAGCCAGTATGTCCATGGACAGATGGATGACGAAGAAGATGCGGTACAAAGTTACAATGGAATATGGCTCAGCCATAAAAAAAGGATGAAATAAGGCCACTGCCAGCAACATAGATGGATCTGGAGATGGCAGTACTAAGTGAAGGAAGTCAGAGAACGACAAATAGCCTACATGATCACTTATGGGTAGAATCTAAAACTCAATGCAAATGAACTCATTTGCAAAGGAAAAACAGTGACCCACACCTTAGAAAACAAACTTAGTGTTACCAAACAGAAAAGGTGGGGCAGAGGGAGGGATGAATGAGGAGGCTGGGATGAACATATACCCATTAATACATATAAACAAGTTAATCAATGAGGACCTACTGTATAATACAGGGAACTCAAAAGAACACTGTAATAACCTAAATAGGAAAACAATCCAAAGAAGAATAGATATAGGCCTATGTTCACTGAATGAAGGTGCTGTACACTCAAACACAAGATTATAAATCAACTATATTCCAATAGAAAATAAAAAGAGAGGGGGGCGCCTAAGATGGCGGAGGAATAGGACGGAGAGACCACTTTCTCCCGCACAAATTCATCAAAAGAACATCTCAANATGGCTGGATGGCATCATGGACTCAATGGACGTGAGTCTGAGTGAACTTCGGGAGTTGGTGATGGACAGGGAGGCCTGGCTGCTGAGATTCATGGGGTCGCAAAGAGTCAGACACGACTGAGCTACTGAACGGAACGGAACAGAATGGAGAGTACATCATGCAAAATGCCAGGATGGATAAATCACAGGCTGGAATCAAGATTGCCAATAAATATCAGTAACCTCAGATATGCAGATGATACAACCCTAATGGCAGAAAGCAAGGAGCCTCTTGATTAAGGCGAAAGTGGAGAGTAACAAATAACTTAAACTCAACACCAAAATCTAACATCATGACATCCAGTCCTATTATTTGATGGCAAGAAGATGGGGAGAGGGCAATGGCATCCCAGTCCAGTACTCTTGCCTGGAAACTCCCATGGACAGAGGAGCCTGGTAGGCTGCAGTCCATGGGGTCGCTAAGAGTCAGGCACTACTGAGCGACTTCACTTTCACTTTTCACTTTCATGCATTGGAGAAGGAAATGGCAGCACACTCCAGTGTTCTTGCCTGGAGAATCCCAGGGATGGCGGAGCCCAATGGGCTGCCGTCGGTGGGGTCGAACAGAGTCGAACACGCCTGAAGCAACTTAGCAGCAGCAGTAGCAGATGGGGTAAAGGCAATGGCACCCCACTCCAGTACTCTTGCCTGGAAAATCCCATGGACGGAGGAGCCTGGTGGGCTGCAGTCCATGAGGTCGCTAAGAGTTGGACACGACTGAGCGACTTCACTTTCACTTTTCACCTTCATGCATTGGAGAAGGAAATGGCAATTCACTCCAGTGTTCTTGCCTGGAGAATCCCAGGGAAGGGGGAGCCTGGTGGGCTGCCGTCTATGGGGTTGCAGAGTCAAACACAACTGAAGCGACTTAACAGCAGCAGCAGCAGATGGGGTAAAAGTAGAAACAGGGATAGATTTTATTTTCTTGGGCTCCAAAATCATTGAGGATGGTGACTGCAGCCATGAAATTAAAAGACACTTACTCTTGGCGAAAAAAAAAAAAAAAAACCTAGACAGCATATTGAAAAGCAGAGTCATCACTTTACTGACAAATATCTGTATAGTCAACTATGATTTTTCAAGTAGCCATGTATGATGGTGAGAGTTGGACCACAAAGACGTCTGATACTTTCCAACTCTGGTGCTGGAGAAGACTCTTTAGAGTCCCTTGGACTGTAAAGAGATCAAATCAGTGAATCCAAAGGAAATAAACCCTGAATATTTATTTGAATTCCTGATGCTGAAACTGAAGCTCCAATACTTTGACTACCTAATGCGAAGGGCAGATTCCTTGGATAAGACCCTAATGCTGGGAAATACTGAAGGAGGCCACAGAGGACAAGATGGTTGGATGGCATCATCAAATTAATGGACATGAGTTTGGGCAAACTCCAGGAGTTGGTGAAGGACCACAAAGACTGACATGTTGCAGTCCACGGTATCACAAAGAGTCAGACACTACTTAGTGACTGAACAACAAATAATTGTAATATATATTGAAATTGGGCTTCCATGGTGGCTCAGATGATAAAGATAGGAAACACTGGTTCAATCCCTCGGTTGTGAAAATCCCCTAGAGAAGAGAATGGCAACCAACTCCTGTATTCTTGACTGGAGAATTCCATGAACAGAGGAGTCTGAAAGTCTATTGTCATGGGGTCACAAAGAGCAGACACAACTGAGCAACTAATACTTTGTTTCATTTATTCATAGAGGAACTAATATGTAACTTTGCTCTATATTTTTCAAATCATAGGTATCACATACTTTTATAATTTAAAAAATAAAAAAGAAAGAAAAGTAAAAAGAAAAAACAAAGTTTTATTTCATGACCCTTTTTCTGAATGAGGGAGCCAATCTTCTCATTGTTGCCAGTAAGTTCTTCAAGATATGATCAATACAATCCACATAATTCATCTGTGTACTGTTTTATATTTTCAAGAATTAAACTTTAATGTAATCAACATGAGACCTGTAAGCAATATTTGAGATGAGAAAACTGAGACAAGACAGAGCCATCCAAGCACTCTCAGTAACCAGTCCCCACTGGAGAGCCTGCTGACTAGTAAGAAGACTGGAGTCTAGGCTCAGACAATAACAGATTCTTCTGAACCATTTACAGGCAACCAACTTTTACATGTCTGGGTCACACTGTGTACAAAACAAGAATATTGGTCTCATCAAATTATAAAACATTTTCCCTTTTTCTAAAATTATTTATTAGATTAGAAGACTAAACAAGGAAAAAATGAATAAGGGTCTTTGAGCCTGATAATATGTTTCCTATTTCTCAAATATAAGAATTTAAGATGCAGATAGGTTTTGGTAAAGCAAGATAACAGTTTTAAAATTTAGATGACAGTAAGAGTTCAGTGTAAAAATACATTTAACATTTATTTTAAAATATACTTAAAATACATAAAAATATAAGTAAAGGATCTGAGAAAGTGGCCTAGGAGTTTTCTGACATAAAACATTAATAATAACTAAAGTCTGATTTCTATGCAGTCACTAGCTCACTCTATTAAACTCTATGGTCTTAATTACCTGTTCTTTACAGTTTTGTTTTCCCAAGATGTTGGAAACCTCTAAGGTGCTAAACTGCAATGATTCTGCTGTTTGTTACAAGAGTCTGAAGGTGTCATTGACCATTTCAAGTAACGAATGATCATAGAAAATAGGTAATTTCAAAGAGCATATTGTTGAAAATTGTTTATTCAAATTCTGAGTTGAATATTTTCCTACTCGTATGTATACTAATATTGCAAAGATGTATTGCCCTAACAAATCTTCCAGTTTTTGTTTCCTTTGTGATTTTTCATCATTTCAAACAAAATTGCCCTTTGATTTCATAGGATGAAAACATTTTCTGCATGATAAAATTTCAATGTTACTGAGAAAATGGCTTCAAATGAGAACATTATGTTTATGAAATTATTCAAATAAAAATGTTTCTAATTTATTAAAGTTATTTTTTGACTTATGGTAGAGGTTTATATTTTCTTTTTAAACTAAATCTCATTCAGCATCTTGAAATCCAACAGAGAATCAGGATTAGGTAAAGGGTCTGATAAGAAAACACAGTCCTTTAAGGGTGACTATCTTATGAAGATTGGTATCCTGGAAAGGAGAAATCTGAGTATGGATTATTGCTTCATTTCTGTAGTAAACTCTCTTGATCAAAAAAAAAAAAAAAAAAAAAGAAGAAGAAGAAGAAGCAAGCAAAAAAAAAAAAAAAACAGTGCACAAAGAATTGTAAGAAACATGAGATTTTATTCAATTTGCAAACTAAAAATTTAGCATGCCTCAGTTTCATGGATTATGGCAGAAGACAGGAGACTCTTTGGTTTTAGACCCAGGACATTGTTATGACAAAATAAGATGGCAGCATTGCATAAATAGCAATCTGACCTCCACTTCCCACAGGGTGACAGCAAAAGGGTCAGGTAACATCTGTATTGATGTACACTTTATCATATAAAAGGAACCATGAGCTTAGGGAACTCAGGTTCTTGATGAGCCTGACTGACCTAGTTTTTCTAGAGAAGATGCTATCTCTATCAGCTCTATTAATATTAGTTAAAACAGTCAAAAATAAAGACAGTGTGTGAGTGTATAAAGTGAGAAACCCAGGGAAAAATGTCTCCCAACCCAGTGATATGGGATGACACAAAAAGAAGCCCCATATTTATAGGTTACTATGTCCTGGACATGGAACAACAGACTGGTTCCAAATAGGAAAAGGAGTACGTCAAGGCTGTATATTGTCACCCTGCTTATTTAACTTATATGCAGAGTACATCATGAGAAATGCTGGACTGGAAGAAACACAAGCTGGAATCAAGATTGCTGGGAGAAATATCAATAATCTCAGATATGCAGATGACACCACCCTTATGGCAGAAAGTGAGGAGGAGCTAAAAAGCCTCTTGTTGAAAGTGAAAGAGGAGAGTGGAAAAGTTGGCTTAAAGCTCAACATTCAGAAAACGAAGATCATGGCATCTGGCCCCATCACTTCATGGGAAATAGATGGGGAAACAGTAGAAACAGTGTCAGACTTTGTTTTTTTGGGCTCCAAAATCACTGCAGATGGTGACTGCAGCCATGAAATTAAAGTTAGTGATGGACAGGGAGGCCTGGCGTACTGCGATTCATGGGGTCGCAAAGAGTCGGACACAACTGCGCGACTGAACCAAACCGAACATCTGATTCTCATTGTTTCTTCGTAACCTAATTACAGGTTTCTCAGGAGGCAGGTGAAGTGGTCTGGTATTTCCATCCCTTGAAGCATTTTCCACAATTTTGCTCTTATCCACACAATCAAAGGCTTTGGCATAGTCAACGACGGAGAAGTAGATGTTTTTCTAGAATTTCCTTGTTTTTTCTATGATCCAATAAATGTTGGCAATTGGATCTCTGTTTCCTCTATTTTTTCTAAATCCAGCTTATACAGTTGCATGTTCTCAGTTCACGTATTGCTGGAGCTTAACTTGAAGGATTTTGAGCATTACCTTGCTAGCATGTGAAATGAATGCAATTGTGTGGTAGTTTGAACATTCTTTATCATTGCCCTTTTTTGGAATTGAATGAAAAGTGACCTTTTTCAGTCCTGTGGCCACTGCTGAGTTTTCCAAATTTACTGGCATATTGAGTGCAGCACTTTACCATCATCATCTTTTAGGATTTGAAATACTTCAACTGAAATAAACTCTGAAATTCACCTAAAGAATTGAATACAAAATACAAATTGAATTCTAATTTGCACAAGAATTAGGAGTTTGAACGACAGAGTCTTCAGATTACGAATACCTGACATTCAAATAACCTCATGTTCTGTCTGCAGTTGAGAATTTGCATGTTAATTTTGAAAGGCTTGAGAGCTCCTTAGCAGCAGGAGGTAGAGATGTTTATTAGATGTTTTAATGGTTATAACTTGACAGAATATTTAGTATACAGTATGGGCTCAATATATATGCTGCTGCTGCTAAGTTGCTTCAGTTGTGTCCAACCCTGTGCGACCCCATAGGCAGCAGCCCACCAGGCTCCACCTTCCCTGGGATTCTCCAGGCAAGAACATTGGAGGGGGTTACCATTTCCCTCTCTAATGCATGAAAGTGAAAAGTGAAAGTAAAATCGTCTGTCATGTCCAACTCTTAGTGACCCCATGGACTGCAGCCTACCAGGCTCCTCTGTCCATGGGATTTTCCAGGTAAGAATACTGGAGTGGGTTGCCATTGCTTTCTCCTCTCTCTCTATATACACACACACACACACACACACACACACACAATTAAGAATGGAATAAATTGCATGAAGGAATATCCTGTCCTCAAAGACCTGGCCTATAGTTAGTGAACTTACTGGAGAGTCTTAGGAGTAATAATGATCAAACGTTGATGATATCAGAAATTTTAGTAACTGCACCAAGACTTCTTGAATTCTCAAACAAGACCTGTCCCTTAGATAACATTCAAATTTGTCCTTTTGGTGAATATTTTTAAGAGCTAAAAGCTATCTTTTTTTTTTTTTTAATAAGCAAAGCACTCTAATAAGAGCTTTATATATGTGCATGCATTTGATCAATGAGAAATGATATTAAATAACAATTGCTTTTAATCTTATTTTTAAAAGATCATACCTGGCATACAAGTGGCAGAGGTAAGATTTGGAATTAGAAAGTATGATCAGAACTTCCACTCTTGAAGATATTGTAATTGTCTCACCCAATTTATTATTTATATACTATCTTATTATTTAAATAGTATAATACTATAGTATTAAATACTATATATATTTATATATTATCTTTTGTTTTTGAATATCATAATAAATTATACTACTGAATTGAAAATAAAATTAATAAAATCAATCTTTGTAATCAAACATGAAGTATTTCTATGTTTATGTATGTACTGGGCTACAAACTACAAAATGATCTGGAAAAAGAATTCTATACTGATTTTTCTTTTTTTTCTACAGGCTACTTTGTTTTCAAATTTTAAAATGGTATTTAAATGAGTCCCTGTTTACTCAATTATATATTAACAGATTGATAATTAAATTTTTTATTGTGTAACTGAAGTTAGAGTCACATAATTCTGACAGTACTTTCTCTAAACCATCTGTTTTTGGGGAAAATCATTGTAAGTACAATTTATTAATTTGTAAGAACCGTATTTTCATAACACATCATATTTAAATAGTTGCAGGTATAAATATTCATATGTCAAAACAGAGAAGTGTGTTGTTTGGCTTCTGTTGTTGATTTATTTGTTTTGGCGGTTGAAGCTGATTCTGTTCATAGTAGCACACAATTCCTGCAATATTTATCATACCAAGAGTTACTAGCTGAGGGTGCCCCCCTTTAGGTATGTAATTCAATCATTTTCAGAAAACCATAAGCTATTTGTTACAGATGAGAACTTCTAGTGGCATTTGCTAGCTGTGAGTGGTATAGTAAATTAAATATTTATACATGTAACTACTTTAAATGTTCCAAGACAGTATTTTTTTTGGTCAAAATTTTTTGAATATAGAAAAATATAAAGAAGAAATATAATTCTGATAATTCCTACACTGAAAATCATCATTGCAAATATTTCAGTGCATTCTGTTTCTATACATGCTTTCACACACAAACAATCACTCATAAAGCTAGAGAGGTAGTCTGTTTTGAAGTCTGTATTTTTACTTATCAGATTAAGAATATATTTATTATCTAATTAATTATTAATTCATTAACTACCTCGTTAATCATTTAAAATATAATTAATGTCTATAGAGTAGTATATGGTGTGATACTCTAAATTTATAAAATTGTTTTTACTAGTTTCCAATTAGAAAAATGTTAAAATAATTTTTTTTTCAGAAGATACTGGGCTTTTATTTAATCAAATTTTTTCATACTTTAACACATTATGTACAGTACATTTAAATTCTAAAAGAAACTTCTGTTGTAGAGAATTTTAAATGTAAAATAAATACTGTTTGAGATCTATACTCAAAGAAAACATTTCTCAAGGAAATTGTTGTAGCAATAACATTTTTCAAACTTTTAAGCTCAATAGTGTTTACTCTAAAATCTGACCCATTTCATCTGGAGGTGGGGTGTGAGTGTGAATATGAAATGTCAACTTGAAAGTTAACATTTAATATAAATAAGAGGTTTATTGCCATGAAATTCAATATCTGATTTTAAAAATTTAAAGCATTGAAATATCATTTAATATCACTGATTATTTAAACCCAACCAAAATTTTTAAGTTTGAAGTAACTTAAGAGTATGCAAAATAAAAATTATTAAAGTGGAGCTAAACTATTAAAAATGATAGATAAGGAAGAAGCAGATCATTAGAGCTTTCTTCAAAATTTAAAAAATCCTCCTAGTTATTAAAACCACAATATTGCTTTACCTCTTATAGCTATGAGACAGCTTCTGGTAGTCTGCTGCTTTTACATTTAGAAATATCCAGTAATGTCAAATAAATGAGCTGGTATGCTTTCTTGATTCAAGTAAATTAAGATTTTTTTTTTCTTTATATGTTTAAACATGCCCCTGATGTGTCAGTTGGGAGAATCTGCCTGCAGCGCAGGAGACCCTGGTTCAATCCCTGGGTCTGGAAGATATGCTGGAGGAGGAAATGGCAACCCACTCCAGCACTCCTGGCCGGAAAATCCCCATGAACAGAGGAGACCGGCGGGCCACAGTCCATGGTGTTGCAAAGGAATTAGACAAAACTTCGTGGCTAAACCAAGCATGCCCAAATCTCTGAATTAATTTAGTAATAATATTGAAATTACACTCTGTATGTTCATTATACAAATGTTATCTCAGGCTTATACTAGGATGAAATTTGTATCTTATATGAACATGAATTATTTCACTTAAGATATCTTGAATCTCACTTGTTGAAGAAAAACCTATATAATTTTATTGATAAGATTCTTGTTGATAATTCTAATAGTAGTTAGATTCTTTACTATAATACCAGGAGCAGCAATATAAAATCCAGAGTCTTCAATGAAATAAAATTATTCTCTGGACCCTGAAAATGAAATTGCATAAAATTTCCCATTGTAATTGTAAACTTTTCCAGGGATTCACTGTATAGTTTAAAGTACTTCAGTTTCTGAAGTATAGCTTATAGAGTGAATGAATTTATAACTTATTCACACTTATTTGAAGTCAGGAAAATACACCTTGTGTTAGTCGCTCAGTCATGTCCGACTGTTTGCGACCCCATTGTAGTCCACTAGGCTCCTCTGTCCATGGAATTCTCCAGGAAACAATACTGGAAGGAATTACCATTCCCTTCTCTAGGGGATCTTCCCAACCCAGGGATTGAACCTGGGTCTCCTGTATTTGGGCAGGTTCACAGATTCTTTACCATCTGAGCCACCAAGGAAGCTGCCACCTTTAAAGCCTAAGTATTTTTCACCCAACATTAACAAACATCACTGACTATTATGTGAGTGTTTCTGCTGCCAGAGCAGGCAGATTACCCTTAGATAGAGTCCTTGCCTTCAAAGAGGTTTTGGTGGTTGTAATACATGATACTAGTAAGAAGCAAAGGAAAAATACCAATGAGGCCACACAGAATAGAATGAATTGCACAACTGAGGAAAAAAAAAATGATGAGAACTAAAAGGAGGAAAGATAATATAAGTGATCAGAGAAGATTTTAGAGAGTTGATAAAGAAAGCAGGCTCATGGGAAAAATGTACTCCCCCAAAAGCTTTTTCCACCAAATTTAGAATTATTTTGTTAAAGTTACTTCCTTAATTGTGGAATAACTGAAGAATTCAATCATGAAGACACAAAACACTCTAACACTGAAGTTTAGTATTTGGATAAGTCTTTAGCATAAGCCATGCTGTGGGCTGAAAATAGCACAGGTAGGACTAAGTGCATAGAGTTCACAGTTGATGTTTCAAATTTCCATTCAGCAGCTACATCACAATCTTACTTATTTTTTTTTTTTTTAAAGCTAGACCAACAGATAGATCTAGCTAGAAGCACTTCAGGGCACAGAAAGGGTTGAGTAGTGATGTAGTCCTCACCAGGAAAGTTTTGTGATAGAAGCAATCTCATTAGGGGTACACTCTTTCCAAATGACAGAGCCCTCAGAGATGGTTCTCTAAGATACACATCCCATGGCTTTATGGACTCTGCTCTAGTGCTTGTCCTATGTAAATCAGTAACATTTCATGCCTCTTGTGGAATAGGAAGTTACTTAAAGAAGCTTCCTGAAACACATATATAAATACCCTGAAAATATATACAGGTTTCTGTCTTCAAACCACTCCTTCAAAGCACGGTGTGTTTTCACTTATGCTTCTGTACTTTAACGTCCTTGTTAGGACTATGAGCTTTTATAATGGTTGGGCTTTAACTCACACCCAGTTTGAACATTTAAGGCAACATCATCCAGCTTTTACTCTGAGATGTTGTATAAAAGGATCAAATTTGACATGTTACATATCAGTAGCTCCTATCACATCCTTCTTTTCCTTAGATGATCTGGTTTAGAAAGATGAAATAAACCACAAATACTGAACTGCTTTTTACTTCCCTTAACTAAACTATATGGATGTATTTTTGACAGTTTATAAAATCAGCAATTGAGGCTGTATAATCATAAAATTATATGTGCCCAAAACATAGCCCTGAAACATATGAAAGAAAAACTTAGTAAATGGGATTTATATATTATTAAAAATCATTTTGTTTTCAAGGTAGCATATCATTATTTTAAATCAAGTAAAATTACCTTAAATCATCACATGATAAGAATTACAGAGTATTTTGTAACAGTAACTTCTGTGATGGCAAGATTTAAGTAAGTTGCAATAACTGATTACTGGTTATTTAGCTTTTACATAATTTGTTCCCATTAAAAATAAGGAACATTTCCATGAATCTGCTTAAAGATAATCTTTGTGACAGTTGCAAAAAAGCCCTGCAGTGTAATTGCCCCATCAAATATATTAGTAAGTCAGAATTTCAAGTAGATTTGTAAAAAAACCTCTGCAAACATTATAGCAAATAATATTGAAAATAATATCCTACCATGTGCCATTCTTCACATGATTATAGATGAGCTTTTCGTGAAGAGATACCCCACGCTCAAGGTAAGTGAAACCTAAATAAGATGGTGGGTGCTGCNTTGTTCCCCTTTGGTTTCCTTTAGGATTGACTGACTTGTTCCCCTTGACAGTGTAAAGAGAGTAAAATCTCATTTGTGTCAACTTGGAAGGTTAGAGAGAATCTAGTGCCGCCCACTCACATACGTCAAAGGCACACTACCATTGTCTGTGCAGGAACCAGAATCACCTGGGAAGCTTTGTGAAAACACGGATCCCTGGGTCCCACCTGCAGGGTTTCTGACGCCAAGTTTCTGGGACGAGCCCAAGAACTTGTGTTTCTAGCAAGTTCCCAGGTGATGGCTTCTGGTCCAAAACCACAGCAGAACTGGTCTGTGTCACCTGGCAGATGGTGAACTCATCTAGGGTTTGCTGGAGCACTGCTAGAGAGACGAGTGTGAAACTGCCTCTGCCAACAGGACATCTTTCTTAGAGCTGAGGGGTGCGGAGGGCTTCCCTGGTGGCTCAGTTGGTAAAGAATCTGCCGCCAAGCAGCAGACTGCCTGCAGTGCAGGAGACCTGGTTTCAGATCCCCGGGTCAGGAAGATCCCCTGGGAAAGGAAATTGCAGCTCACTCCAGTATTCTTGCTTGGAAAATTCCATGGACTGAGGTCCATGGGGTCACAAAGTCGGACACA
The DNA here is from genome assembly GCA_006408695.1 of Aepyceros melampus. Lineage (NCBI taxonomy): Eukaryota > Metazoa > Chordata > Mammalia > Artiodactyla > Bovidae > Aepyceros > Aepyceros melampus. The sequence goes on along the minus strand of SJXQ01003827.1, from coordinate 53,393 downwards.
ACTGAGCATGCACACTTGGGGACACTGCACGAGAAATTGTTTCCCTGGACCTCTGTCCCTGGACCTTGTTCTGCCAGCTATTACACTGTGTAATGCCACCAAGTATTACCTTGAATGTATAAATGCCCACACAGAAAGATTTACCCTAAGATAGAGGTCCACTCGACAAATAATACTATGTTCCATCCTGGGAGTTACTCATTCAGGCTCTTGTGCTATGCAACTTCCAACAAGTTTAAATTTTTTTTTAAATTGGGGTATGCATAGAATCAAGTGTATAAACCTTATGTGTGTAGCTTAAGGAAGTTTTACATATATGCTGCTGCTGCTAAGTCGCTTCAGTCGTGTCCGACTCTGTGCGACCCCATAGACGGCAGCCCACCAGGCTCCTCTGTCTCTGAGATTCTCCAGGCAAGAACACTGGAGTGAGGTGCCATTTCCTTCTCCA
>SJXQ01003827.1:7558-51242 GCA_006408695.1 Aepyceros melampus | reverse complement strand
TCGCAGCACTATTTATAATAGCCAGGACATGGAAGCAACCTAGATGTCCTTCAGCAGATGAATGGATAAGAAAGCTGTGGTACATATACACAATGGAGTATTACTCAGCCATTCAAAAGAATACATTTGAATCAGTTCTAACGAGGTGGATGAAGCTGGAGCCGATTATACAGAGTGAAGTAAGCCAGAAAGAAAAACACCAATACAGTATACTTACACATATATATGGAATTTAGAAAGATGGTAATGATAACCCTGTATGCGAGACAGCAAAAGAGACACAGATGTATAGAACAGCCTTTTGGACTTTGTGGGAGAGGGAGAGGGAGAGGGTGGGATGATTTGGGAGAGTGGCAGTGTAACATGTATGATATCATAAGTGAAACGAATCACCAGTCTAGGTTCAATGCAGGATGCAGGATGCTTGGGACTGATGCACGGGGATAATCCAGAGAGATGGTATGAGGCAGGAGGGGGGTGGTGGGGGTCGGGATTGGGAGTTCACGTACACTCGTGGCTGATTCATGTCGATGTATAGCAAAACAAATACAGTATTGTAAAGCAAAACAAATAAATAAATAAATAAACACAACAACAAAAAAACCAAAACAGAAGAACAGTGGAGGCAAATCACAATTGGAACAGGTTTCAAGAAAACACGTAAAGTGAGAAATTGGAGACAATAATTACAGCTAGAAATTGTGCTGTGAAAGGCAGAAGAAAAATATACAGATGTTAGCAATTTTTAGGTAGGAGAGTTTACAGCAAACATGTATCCGTTCAGTTCAGTCGCTCAGTCGTGTCTGACTCTTTGCAACCCCATGGGCTGCAGTACACCAAGCCTCTCTGTCCATCACCAACTACTGGAGTTTACTCAAACTCATTTCCATTGAATCGGTGATGCCGATTCATCCTCTGTCATCCCCTTCTTCTCCCGCCTTCAATCTTTCCCAGCATCGGGGTCTTTTCAAATAAATCAGCTCTTTGCATCAGGTGGCCAAAGTATTGGAGTTTCAGCTTCAACATCAGTCCTTCCAATGAATACTCAGGACTGGTCTCCTTTAGGATGAACTGGTTGGATCTCCTTGCAGTCCAAGGGACTCTCAAGTTCTCCAACACAATTCAAAAGCATCAATTCTTCAGCGCTCAGCTTTCTTTATAGTCCAACTCTCACATCCACACATGACCACTGCGAAAACCACAGGCTTAACTAGATGGACCTTTGTTTGGCAAAGTAATGTCTCTACTTTCCAATATGCTTCCTAGCTTTTATTGGAGAAAACTGGATACAGAAAACTGCTTACAGTATTGTAAAGCAAAACAAACTAAAAAATAAAAATTAATTAAATGAAAAAAATAAAATACTATGCCTCCATCAAAAAAAAAAAAAGAAAGAAAACTGCTATAGAGACATCTGAGCAGGTAGGAGGTTATGGGCGCAACCTATGTGAAGAGGTGGGCATTTGATAGAAGCACACACAAGCTCACTGATAACCTTCCTTATCCCAGTTTTCGGGTGTCACCATTGTGCCAGATGTTCTATATGGAACCTGTGTTCACTGCTATATGACTATTCACTGACATCATCAGTTAAAAAATTATGCCTGGTCACACAAATCTAGTCCCCACTCAACAGCAGGAACTGTACCGTCAAGTCTCAGGGCAACCTCTTGGTGATGGTCCAAAACATCCCATGACACGAGTATTACAAATGCTGAAGAATCTCATAAAGCCATTACCAGTGGCACAGTATAGCTGCCTGAATACTACTTAAAGCCACTTTACTGAGAATGCGGCAGATTTAGGTCAAGAGGAGAAAGTCACCTGGAAAGACTTCTCAGAAGAGAGTGGTTGGGACTTCACTGGTGGCCCAGTGTTTAAGACTCTGTGCTAAAAAAAAAAAAAAGACTCTGTGCTCCCAACGCAGGGGGCCAGGGTTAGATCCTCAATCCCTCATCAGGGAACTAGATCCCACAGGTAAGTTCCCACAGAGATCTAGATCCCACAACTAAGAGTTCGCATGCTGCAACTAAAGATCCGTGTGCCACAGCCAAGACCCGGCACAGACAAACAAATAAATACATTTTTAAAAAAGAGAGAGATTGAAGTGTCAAAGGGCTAAAGAGAGGCTCACAGAGAAATGAGGAGAGCTCCTGAATGGTTTCATAGACATTTATCATCATACAGCAGAAGGCAATAATAAAATAAAAAGTTACACATTACACTATGTAACAATTTAAAGTCGTATCTAACCCTGTCTAAGAATTTTATCCCACCTATTTGCTCTTTCCCTCACTCAAGACCTTCTTCCTGTACTCAAAAAATGCAATACCATTTTTGGGGAGAAAACTATTACAATCCTATTATAATAGATATTATAAATATAATTTTCAATAACAGATTAAAGGTCAAAAGAATAATATGTTCTAACTCAACACAACTCAGTCACTTTCCTTAGTTTTTGGAGTATCTACAAACTTCCCATACTCAGCATTTTTAATTCATCTTACCAAAAATTTTCTCTTTCACTACTCAAAACACACATATTCTAAAGACTTTCCCTCCACACTTAATCAAGGCCACTATCTCTTTGCCATTCTTTGTTAAAAATACCATCAACTAGAAGGCACACATACAGAGAAGACAATAAGCAGCACAGAATAAGCGCTTGAGAGGGTCTCAATATTACATGAATATATATTTCACATATAGTATTTCTGATTATTTATAAATACAAACTAAAAGCTCCCAATTATTACATAATATAAAAGCTGTCTTTAATTAGTAACATATACTTTCACATGTTATACTGAGATGTACCTTTTCCAGAAGTCATGTATGGATGTGAGAGTTGGACTATAAAGAAAGCTGAGCATTGAAGAGTTGATGCTTTTGAACTATGGTGTTGGAGAAGACTCTTGAGAGTCTCTTGGACTGCAAGGAGATCCAACCAGTCCATCCTAAAGGAGATCAGTCCTGAGTGTTCATTGGAAGGACTGACGTTAAAGCTGAAACTCCAAAATTTTGGCCACCTGATGTGAAGAACTGTCAATTATTACATAATATAAAAGCTGTCTTTAATTAGTAACATATACTTTCACATGTTATACTGAGATGTACCTTTTCCAGAAGTCATGTATGGATGTGAGAGTTGGACTATAAAGAAAGCTGAGCATTGAAGAGTTGATGCTTTTGAACTATGGTGTTGGAGAAGACTCTTGAGAGTCTCTTGGACTGCAAGGAGATCCAACCAGTCCATCCTAAAGGAGATCAGTCCTGAGTGTTCATTGGAAGGACTGACGTTAAAGCTGAAACTCCAATATTTTGGCCACCTGATGTGAAGAACTGACTCACTGGAAAAGATACTGGGAAAGATTGAAAGTGGGAGAAGGGGATGACAGAGGATGAGATGGTTGGATGGCATCACCGACTCAATGGACATGGGTCTGGGTGAACTTCAGGAGTTGGTGATGGACAGGGAGGCCTGGCATGCTGCAGTCCATGGGATCGTAAAGAGTCAGACACGACTGAGCGACTGAACTGAAGTGAACTGAATCTTCCTATATTTCAGAAGTATTCCTTCAAGGCATCTGTCATAGACTGAATTATGCCCTCTTCCCACAAAAATTTGTATGCTGAATCTCTAATCCCCATATGACAGTATTTGGAGATAGGGCCTTTAGGCAGGTATTCAGGTTAAATGAGGTCTTAAGGGCAGAGCCCCAACCCAAGAGGACTGGTGTTCTTATAAGAAAAGGAAGAGATACCAGAGACCTGGACCCCTCTGCACACGCACACAGAGCAGGCTGTGCGAGGACACAGTGAGAAGAGGGGAGTCTGCAAGCCAGGAAGAGATCACACCAGAAGATGAATGTGCTGACACCTTGATCTTGGACTTCTAACTTCAAGAACTATGAGAAAATACATTTCTATTGTTTAAACCACCCCGCCTGTGCTAATATGTTATGGCAGCCTGAGATGACTCATACACTGTCACTTACTCATTCTCACTTCATGGACTGCAAGAAGGTGATGAGCTTCACATCAAGGGGTATCACAGCGCTAACACAACTGGGCAAAATACATTGTTTGGGATCATTTGTGTTTCTGAAAAAGTGTGTGTGTGTGTGTGTCTGTGTGGTAAATTGGAGATTTAAGCCCAATTCACTATTTGCTTTAGTTTATAGTGACATAGTTTGTTACAGTAATAAATTGTTTTGGAGAATGGTCTTATTCTTGGAAAATATATGCAGTTTGCCAGTTACTTTCAAACAATTAAAAAAAAAAAAAGGAATAGCTACACAGACATCAGTTCAGTTCAGTTCAGTCACTCAGTCATGTCCAACTCTTTGCAACCCCATGAATCGCAGCACGCCAGGCCTCCCTGTCCATCACCAACTCCCGGAGTTCACTCAGACTCACGTCCATCGAGTCAGTGATGCCATCCAGCCATCTCATCCTCTGTCGTCCCCTTCTCCTCCTGCCCCCAATCCCTCCCAACATCAGATGCATAGGAGTGTGTAATTGGCAGTTCTAATATGATAGGGGGGCTTCCCCGGTGGCTCAGATGGTAAACAATCTGCCTGCAATGCCTCGTAAGGGATATGAAGATACACTTTTCATTCAACCTTTCTCTAGATTTGAGGAATTTCTAAATAATAAGTTGGGGCGGGAGAAGCTAACATTGCAAGAAAGAACTCAAAGTCATTCCAGTATTTAAAGACTCCAAGTACCTCTGTTTCAATGGCCAGCTTGCCATCTCTCTATTTCTGGGAGGTTTTCAACAAGTGAATTCATTCCTGTTTGCCTCTGTTTCCATGTCTGCAAAATAATAAACCTTCAGAGGGTGGGTTGAGTAATACAGGTGAAGTGGTAAGTGTTCAATACATATGGAAGTATGAGACACAAACTAATATACTCAGGATGGATATGACAATAAGGTCCTACTGTATAGCACAGGGAACTATATTCAACATCCTCTGATAAATTACATGGAAAGGAATATGAAAAATAATTAAAATTTAAAAAATTAAAACAGAGGTTGCTATTTCAAACCTTTAATAATTATCAGTTGAGTGAGGGGAGCGTTATGAATATGAAAAAGAAATATGAAAATATGAATATGAAAAAGAATATGTATATGGATAGCTGAGCCACTTTTCGATACAGCAGAAACTAACACAACATTGTTCAATGTTCAACTTCAATAAAACTTTTACTGCTAATAACAGTAAGTTATTAACAGTAAAACAGTAAGTTTTTACTGCTAATTAACAGTAACCTTGCCTGGAGAATCCCACGGACAGAGGAGCCTGGCGGGCTACAGTGCATGGGGTCGCAAAGAGTCGGACACGACCGAGCGACTCACACACCCACACAGACGCGTGACAGTACCATTACAGCTGTAATTAAGATGGACTACTTAAATAACTGTTAAACTGGGAGGATCTGGAAGAAATGCAAAGAACTGAATTCAAATCATTTTTTTTAAATTATACTTCTCAGAATAAGGAAAAAGTAAGTGCCTTCTGTTAGCAAAACATCCCCCTAATAACGCTCCCCTCACTCAACTGATAATTACTAAAAGTTTGAAATAGCAACCTCTGTTTTAATTTTTTCCCACCTGGTATGTGGTGGTGGTTTTGTTGCTCAGTCATGTCCGACTCTTGTGAGTCCACAGACTGTAGCCCGCCAGGCTCCTGTGTCCATGGGATTTCCCAGACAAGAATACTGGAATGGCTTGCCATTTCCTTCTTCAGGGGATATTCCCAATCCAGGGATAAAACCCAGGCCTCCAGCATTGCAGGCAGATTCTTTATCAGCTGAGCCACCAAGGAAGCCCTCACCTGGTGCATTAATTCCTTTATTTCCTAAGAAATATTCCTTCAGTGCTTCCTTAAACCCTTGACTCTCCCATTAGAAGCCACTGCTGCCAAATTTAGGGCATCTTCAAGCATGAGAGTCATGACTCCTATCCCCACTGCACTGGACGACATACTGGGTGCTCCAGTTTCCGTGTCTCTGGTTCCTGGTTTCATCACTGCCTAGTACCTTCAAAGGTTTTAAATTCAGCAGGCCCCACTGGAGGACGGGAAATCAAATAAAGTGGCTCCCCATGCTCAGATGATCAGATTGAGCCGTTTTCTTCTGAAAGAGGAACATGACTGCAGAGACATGGAAAAGACGGCAAAACGCCTCTCCCGAGCGGTAGCTGATGAAGTAGAGAACTGACATTAGGATTTACTGGCACCTTCCCTCCCACACACTCCTCCCCATTCCTAGCACTCCAATGTAAATCCGAAGTAAGTGCAAGAAAGAAAAAAAAGAAATGTAACTGCTGACTTCAGTTTCAAAGAACCTGTTACACAACTTGTGTGTGTGTGTGTGTGTGTATGCTAATGTCAGAATAAAGCCAAACAGAGAGTTAAAAGATAAAAATAAACAAAAGGACTTGTTTTAGTCCCTTCAAGTCTTTCAATATCTGTATCTGTGATTTCAACAACATTTCTTGCACAGTTGGATAGATTTCTTAATCGTTCTTCTACTAAATTTATATGCAGAACCATCTCAGTAGACAAAAATGAATAAATCTATATGCATGTGCAAACTGGCGATAAGCTTCCACTTGTACATTTCGAACATAAAAAATATATGATTTTTTCACATTTTCTCTTAGAAAATTTTGTTCCATTTTACTTCTAGCTAAAATAGACTAGAACAGAAATACTGCACAATGATTTTTTTAACAAAACCTAAACAATTTTTAGTTGTTAAACTCTCTTATAAGCATTATTTTTGTTGTCATATTATACATGTCACTAAGTATCTAAGCCCAGAATTAAAATAGCATTCTGAACCTGACATGTCACCATGAACCTTTTCTGAACAGCAACTTAGCAGAACCAGTTTTCAGTAAATGTTTCAATTGTTTAACTTCCAATTGAAGATGGTAAATTAACCACTTAGGTCAGTGTTTTCTCCTTCCAGAGATGCAACCAATACTATAGTTGAGGAAGACAAAGAGTCAAACTCACAAGAACAAAAAATAAAAGTTAACACATCAAACAAGTGAGAAACATTTCATTGTGTTTTGGGAGATGGAAAGCAGGTAGATTGGAAGTGACTAACTGGGACAGGAGAAGTAAGATGATGCAAGCACTTCACTTGCAAGGACCTCAATAGGGCCTTCAAGGCATGGCGCTCAGAGGAGGAGGCCTGGCTGAACACTTGCACACTCAAAACCAAAGTCCACTGATCACCAAGTCCTGTACGTACTCAGAGATTCCACTCTTCTATAAGGAGGTACAACATGGACAGAGTCTCCAACGAGAAAATGAGCAAAATAAACAAATAGAGAAAGTAAAACTAGAGGACAAAGATTTAACACAAGGAACAAAGACTTAACTCAAGGGACAAACAAAGACCTACGAGTACTAACAGTAGTAGTATGACTTCAAAAGAAAAGAGAGAGGAGGAAGGGGGGATTTGCATCCCTTCTCTCAGCAACTATTACAATAACAAGATGAAGTCAGCAACGACACAGAAAATCAAAACAGCACTATCAACCAATTTGACAAGAGTTAAAGAACACTCTATTCAACAACAAGAAATATGTTGTTTTGGACACGTATGGTAAGTTAATCAGAAAAGACCATACTATGTGCCATATAATATGTCTCAATTAATTTAGAACTATTCAGTTCAGTCACTCTGTCATGTCCAACTCTTTGCGACCCCATGGACTGCAGCATGCCAGGCCTCCTTGTCCATCACCAACTGCTGGAACTTACTCAAACTCATGTCCATTGAGTTGGTAGTGCCATCCAACCATCTCATCCTCTGTCATCCCCTTCTTCTCCCACCATCAACCTTTCCCAGCATCAGAGTCTTTTCAAATGAGTCAGTTCGTTGCATCAGGTGGTCAAAGATTTGGAGTTTCAGCTTCAGCATCAATTCTTCCAATGAATATTCAGGGCTGATTTCCTTTAGGATGGACTGGTTGAATCTCCTTGCAGTCCAAGGGACTCTCAAGAGTCTTCTCCAACACCACAGTTCAAAAGCGTCAATTCTTTGGTGCTCAGCTTTCTTTATAGTCCAACTCTCACATCCATACATGACTACTGGAAAAACCATAGCCTTGACTAAACAGACCTTTGTTGGCAAAGTAATGGCTCTGCTTTATAATATGCTATCTAGGTTGGTCATAACTTTTCTTCCAAGGAAAAAGTATCTTTTAATATCATGGCTGCAGTCACCATCTGCACTGATTTGGGAGCCCAAAAAAATAAAGTCAGCCACCGTTTCCACTGTTTCCCCATCTATTGGCCATGAAGCGATGGGACCAGATGCCATGATCTGAGTTTTCTGAATGTTAAGTTTTGAGCCAATTTTTTCACTCTCCTCTTTCACTTTCATCAAGATCCCTTTAGTTCTTCTTTGCTTTCTGCCATAAGGGTGATGTCATCACATATCTGAGGTTATTGATATTTCTCCTGGCAATATCTTGATTCCAGCTTTGCTTCATCCAGCCCAGCATTTCTCATGATGTACTCTGCATATAAGTTAAATAAGCAGGGTGACAATATACAGCCTTGACGTACTCCTTTCCCAATTTGGAACCAGTCTGTTGTTCCAGTTCTAACTGTTGTTTCCTGACCTGCGTACAGGTTTCTCAAGAGGCAAGGCAGGTAGTCTGGTATTCCCATCTCTTTCAGAATTTTCCACAGTTTATGGTGACCCACACAGTCAAAGGCTTCGGTATAGTCAATAAAGCAGAAATAGATGTTTTTCTGGAACTCTCTTGCTTTTTCAGTGATCCAGCAGATGTTGGCAATTTGATCTCTGGTTCCTCTACCTTTTCTAAAACCAGCTTGAACATCTCGAAGTTCACAGTTCACATACTGTTGAAGCCTGGCTTGGAGAATTTTGAGCATTATTTTACTAGCGTGTGAGATGAGTGCAATTATGCAGCAGTTTGAGCATTCTTTGGCATTGCCTTTCTTTGGGATTGGAATGAAAACTGACCTTTTCCAGTCCTGTGGCCTCTGCTGAGTTTTCCAAGTTTGCTGACATATTGAGTGCAGCACTTTCATAGCATTTAAAATCAAATAAATCAATAAGAGCTAAAACCAAAACTTTTATAACGTAACAGAGGAGTAAACCTTCATAAGCTTGGATTTAGCAGTGGATTCTTAGATATATATTTGACACCAAAATAACAAGCCAGAAATCACAAGATAAACTGAACTTCATGATAATTAAAAACATATTAATTCATCAAAAGACATTTAAGAATTAAATTATAAGACACACACTGGGAAATATAATTTGGAAAACATATCTAATAAATGTCTTTAATCTAGAATATAAAAAGAACTCTTCCAACTCAATAAGAAAATAAACACCTTCTCTCACCAAAAAACAGGCCCAGCATTAAAGAGATATTTCATCAAAGACAATTTATGAATAGACAATTTAGCATATGAAAGTACTCACAACACCAACAGAGAAGCTTTCACAAATTAAAACTACGGTAAGAACTGCAAAGTATCTATTAAAATGGCTAAAATCATAAAAGTGACAAAACCAACTGCTGGTAAGAATGAGGACCAACTAGAAATCTCATATATTATCGGTGGGAATGCAAAATGGTATAGTCACTATGGGAAGCAAGTTCACAGTTGATCACAAAGGAAAGCATGCAATTACCATACAACTCAGCAATCTAATTCCTCAGTAGAGGAATTAGACCATATTTTTATACGAAGACTTATATATGAATGGCGATAGCAGCTTTCTTTCATAATAGTCAACAAGTCTAAACATCCCAAGTGTCCATTACCTGTTGAATAAATAAGCAAACTGTGGTATATCCACAGAACTCACTACTATTACTGAACAATAAAAATGAATGAATCACTGACGCTCAACAACATGGATGAATCCTAGGTGTGTTATGTGAGTGGAAGAAGCCAACTCAGAAGTCTATCTACTGTATAATTCTATCTATCAACCTAAAAATAGGAAAATTAGAGAGACAGAAATCAGAGCTGGATGTCAAGGAGACAGTAGACTGCATAAGTGTCTGAGGATACTTTTGGGGGTGGTGGAAATTTTTGGTATCTGTGACTATGATGATTAAACTTACTATATATATAATATATATACACACACATATATATATGTCTATCAAAGCTCATCAAACTCTACATTGGAAAGGGTAACTATGTATATGTAAATTATGTCTTAATAAATCTAACTTCTAAAAAAAAAAATGTGAGCTGAGAAGCAGAGAGTGATCCTGCTGCTGCTGCTGCTAAGTTGCTTCAGTCGTGTCCGACTCTGTGTGAGCCCATAGACGGCAGCCCACCAGGCTCCCCCATCCCTGGGATTCTCCAGGCAAGAACACTGGAGTGAGTTGCCATTTCCTTCTCCAATGCATGAAAGTAAAAAGTGAAAGTGAAGTCACTTTGTCGTGTCCAACTCTCAGCGACCCCATAAACAGCAGCCCACCAGGCTCCTCCATCCATGGGATTTTCCAGGCAAGAGTACTGGAGTGGGGTGCCATTGCCTTCTCTGGAGAGTGATCCTAAAGGGTAATAATTATGTCCACTAATAACAAACCAAAACAAAGACAGTCTCAGAATCAGACAGACAAATACAGACAAAGGAGCTCCATCCAGTTTGGGAACTTCAGCAATGTGAGCAAATGGTAAACGGAGCAGCCCTCTTACACTCTCCCTAGAGAAACAAAGAGAAGGATCCTTATAAGCACTGAGGACTTTCCTCCCTAAAGAAAATGGGGAAAGGGAGGTGATACACACAAGTTAAGGAATCTGCTTCAGAGCTTACCACCTAGCTTTCTGACCCCCACAGGGCTACGGAAACTGCAAGCTAAAACAAATTTTGAAAAACAACTACCAGACACACACATATTAGAAAGAGACCAGAAGATATTACAACTAAATGACAAAAGTGGTTGTCACTAAATGACAGAATTATGCTGCCTTTCATTTTCTTCTTTTTGCTTCCCAGATTTTACCAACTATAATCTTACAATGGCCATGTTTACTATTGTAATAAAAAGTGGCTCTTTAAAAGTTAAAAGGTCAAAACATAAATGATAAGTTGGGGGAAATATCTGCAGCAGGACAGATATGTTCTTCAATAGACAGAGTTCTTAGAATCATTAAGACTAAAAAAGAAAACATGAATAACAGAACAGAGAACAGGAAATGAAATACAAATTGCCTATAATTCTATGAAAAGATGACCAATCTCACTAATTAAAGACATACAGATTAAACCAGACTGTCAATTTTACAAGGTTTATGATTTAGGGTATTAGACTAGTTGGTTTCTCTGGTGGCTCAGCAATAAGAGACCCAGCTTCAATCCCTGAGCCGGGAAGATTCTCTGGAGAAGGAAATGGCAACCCACTCCAGTATTCTTGCCTGGAAAATCCCATGGACAGAGGAGGCTGGCGGCCTACAATCCATAGGGTTGCAAGAGTCGGACACAACTTGGCAACTAAGGAACAACAGCAAAGTGAAGGCACCACCGTTCATGAAAACTGATTTACTTGTAAATATTGTAAGGATGAATTAAAACACTTTTAGAAACATGCATCAAAATTTTAAACACATCTACCTGACAACTCAGCAATTCTACTCCTAGGAATTTGCCCATTTGTTTAGGAAAAGGCATCTGCAATATAGCTTGCATGGTCATAAAGAAGTGGAAGCAACCTAGATGTCCACCCAGAGGGGACTGGGTAAGTAAACTCTGTCTAGTCCTTACAATGCCACAGGGATAGCTGCAGGACCTGTGATCATATATATTCACTTTCCATCCACACAAAGAAATAAAGCAAGTTGCAAAACTATGAAGAACATTATCCTCTTTGTGTTTAAAAAAGAAAGCAGACACGAGTTTGAACATGCATGGAAAACTACAGGAAGAAACACAAGAAAATGATTAAGTATGGTTATCTCTTGGTAGGGAAGCTTCTGTGCATCCTCTGTGCTGTTTCAAATTTTACCATTTACCTGTATTAGCTTTTATAAGCATTTAACCTTGACCAATGATCTTGGTTTTCTACTCTGTAAAATGGTAATAGTGCTTGTCTAGTTAACTTCAGATGGTATGTGGAATACCAAATGAGAAAACGCAGGTGCGCTGAATGAGATTTATCAGCTTTACATAGTAATGCATAGAAAGTGAAAGTGAAAGTCACTCAGTTGTGTCCAACTCTTTGCAATCCCCTGAAATGTAAAGTCCATGGACTTCTCCAGGCCAGAATACTGAAGTGGCTAGCCTTTCCCTACTCCAGGGGATCTTCCCAACCCAGGGATCAAACCCAACTCTCCCGCATCGCAGGTGGATTCTTTATCAGCTGAGCCACCAGGGAAACCCAAGAATACTGGGGTGGGTAGTTTATCCCTTCTCCAGCAGATCTTCCTGACCGAGGAACTGAACCAAGGTCTCCAGCATTGCAGGTGGATTCTTTACTAGCTGAGCCACTAGAGAAGCCTGTAATGCACAGAAGTTAGGTATTATTGCTAATGATGATTTTTTAGCTACAGAAAATCATTTTATAACCCAGATTTACAATGGCTGGGTATAAGGAAAGTTTTAGGGAGAAGAATGAATGAGAAAGGCTAAGAACCCTGCTACAAAATATGAGTGGAACAAGGCTTTGGTCTTGTTTGCTTTTAAGGTCAGAATAGAAGAATAAAAAGGGGCAAAAAATATATACAAATGCTCATGTAAACTTAAAAAAAATTGCTAAATAAAAACTCAGAACATTTTCAAGGTCCTTAAAAATGAAGATAAAAACCTTGTGTGAGGTTGCACAGGAGCCTTATAATTAAAAGAGAGTCAGTGGAGGCCAAGGTGATCGAAAGAGAAATATGTTCCCTCCATGCTGAGTGCATTTTAAACAGGTGTTTGCAGGTATCAATAAAGCTAACGTTAAAGAGAAACAGAAAAACAACGAGACCTCAGAGTATTCTGCGGAGACTGAAACGGCAACAAACTCACCCCCTACACTTCCTATTAAAAGCTCATTAACTCCCAGCTGTTCATCCATTAGGCGGAGAGGAAGGGAAAATGCACGCCCTCACTGCCACATATTTATACCAGAGGTTTTCATCTCATAAAAGGGAAAGAGGGGAAAGATAAGGAGAAGATAACAATCATAATTATATCACCAGGCTGTGGAGAAAGCTGTGCTAAGTATAATGAACCTCTCGGGCAATAAAGTCAGATGAATGTCCACAACCTGCCGAGTCAGGAGGACAGAAGGGCAGAGTGGACGCCCAGTAACATCAGGGGACTCGTCCTTGCGCCACTTACACATCAGAGCCCCACCAACCACCCCACTGGGTCACGTCTAGTCAATGCCACAAGCAGCCACACCTGCAAGGAAATATGTATTTCACCAAGTTATTCACTGTGGTACACAGTCCCTGGACTACCCAGGTGGCTCAGTAGGTAAAGAATCCACCTGCCAATGAAGGAGATGAGTTTGATCCCTAGGTCAGGAAGATTCCCTGGAGGAGGAAATGGCAACCAGTCCAGCCTTCTCACCTGGAGAATCCCATGGACAGAGTAGCCTTGTGAGCTCAGTCCATGGGGTCGCAAAGAGTTGGACACAACTGACAGCACCCTTATGGCAGAAAGTGAAGAGGAACTAAAAAGCCTCTTGATGAAAGTGAAAGTGGAGAGTGAAAAAGTTGGCTTAAAGCTCAACATTCAGAAAATGAAGATCATGGCATCTGGTCCTATCACTTCATGGAAAATAGATGGGGAAACAGTGGAAACAGTGTCAGACTTTATTTTGGGGGGCTCCAAAATCACTGAAGATGGTGACTGCAGCCATGAAATTAAAAGACGCTTACTCCTTGGAAGGAAAGTTATGACCAACCTAGATAGCATGTTGAAAACCAAAGACCTTTGCCAACCAAGGTCCATCTAGTCAAGGCTATGGTTTTTCCAGTGGTCACGTATGGATGTGAGAGTTGGACTGTGAAGAAAGCTGAGCACCGAAGAATTGATGCTTTTGAAGTATGGTGTTGGAGAAGACTCTTGAGAGTCCCTTGGACTGCAAGGAGATCCAACCAGTCCATTCTGAAGATCAGCCCTGGGATTTCTTTGGAAGGAATGATGCTAAAGCTGAAGCTCCAGTACTTTGGCCACCTCATGCGAAGAGTTGACTCATTGGAAAAGACCCTGATGCTGGGAAGGACTTGGGGGCAGGAGAAGAAGGGGACGACCGAGGATGAGATGGGTAGATGGCATCACTGACCTGATGGAGGCAAGTCTGAGTGAACTCCGGGAGTTGGTGATGGACAGGGAGGCCTGGCGTGCTGCGATTCATGGGGTCACAAAGAGTCGGACACGACTGAGCGACTGAACTGAAGGGACTGAGCACGCGCACACAACATTAAACAAACGAGGACATAGGCTGCAAATCAAGACTCAAAACTAGCTGAGCACAAACCATTGTTTTCCTTAAAGAGGGATGGAAAGGAGCTGCTTGTTGACTGATCAAGCTTCCAGACCAGCACTTATATAAAGCAATTTGCAGCCCCATTCTAACCCATGGGTGTTATGTTGGCTCAAAGCTGCAAAAATTCTCTCATTTTCAGTTGTCAATATTTAAAAGTTAACAGAATTCCCTGAAGAGTCTATCTCTACCTTGTTTGGCAAAACTGGAAGATTGCAATGCTAAGCCCACACTTGCCTATTTCAAGAGGAGATTAAGACTAGTCTTAGGTATTTGAGCTTTTTTACCCTTTTTATGGCCCCAGAAGAGTGAATTATTATAAATAACAGACATCACTCCAGCTGTCTCTCCAGAGGAGAAATGGTTCTTAACATCCTCCAGCACAGTGCTTGGCACGTAATGAGCCATTACTAGCATAAATGTTATTTTTACTGAGGTGATTACACCAACAGCCTATTTTATGTTCAATGCATAACAAGCTGGGGCAAACCGGAGGTGTCGTTGCATGTGACTGCATCATAGTTTAGTGATAAATGTATTTAAATTAAGTATATGAGCTTTGTTCTAACTTTATGTTGTTGCAAGAATAAACTGAGATTAATAAAGCTTGCACTAAAAAATAAAACAAAAATAACAGTTTTCCATACAGCAGTCTCATGTGGTTCAGCAGATGGCTGGTCTTCTTACCTCTTCTGTGCAGCACCATCTCTGTGACCACATCTTCCCCCATCTGGCCCTCCCCCTGCTGTCTCATCGTCCTTGCTGGTCACCCTCTGTCTCAGGCCATCTCCACTTGCTGTTCCCTCACCTGGAACATTCTTCCCCCCAGGTATCATCAGGGCTGGTTCCCTCATGTGAGTCTTTGTGCTCAGATTTCCTTCTCAGAGAGGTCGTCTTTCTGACCACCCTTTTTAAAAGTCCATCTCTGGGGACTTCCCTGGTGGTCCAGTGGCTAAGACTCCACAGTCCCAATGCACAGGGCTCAGGTTCAACCCCTGATCGGGAAACTAAGTCCTGCATTCTGCAACTAAAAGTTTGCATGCCACAACTAAAGATCCTGTGAGCTGCAACTAAGACCCAGTGCAGAAAAAAAAAGAAAAGAAAATTAAAAGCAAATAAAATTCCATCTCTGACTCTGGTTTTATTTTTTCCCTAGAACTCTGACATATGATACACTATATTTGTTCTTCCGTATTTGTTGTCAATCCTCCTTCACACATGATGTAATAAGCCTCAAGAAAGCAAAGGTATTTATCTGTTTTGTTCACCTCTCTGTCACCATTTTTCTGATGAATATCTGTACTGGGTACAGAAGAAGAATGGGGAAAAAAAATCTCATCGGACAAATTAACTTTGCTTCTCATCAGAAAACAAAAGAAAATCACACATTTAACAAATACCCACAAAAATCAGTGAAACGATGTTGGTCGCATAATTCTAAAAGAAGAGTACCATTTATTAGGGTCGATTTTTCCCTAAAACAAACACTAAATAAGATTCTTCAGGCTGAAGAAAAATCATTTTAGAGGGCAACTTGGACTTTCATCAATGATGGCAAAGCAACAGGTAAATGGCAAACATGTAGGTAAACAGGGTTTATTTTTCTCCTCTTCAATTCTTAAAAATATGGAGGACTATTGAAAGCAAAAATTATAACATTATCTGGTAGGGTTTTCAATGTATCATATATACATAAAGAAGATAAATGGCTCTACATGCACGTAAGGCTTTTACATTTTGCTCAGAGTGTCAAAATGTTAACTCTAAAGTGACTGGGCAAGAGTAGTATGTACCTTCTAAGCCTGAGAGCAAGCTCTAAAAAAAAAAGAAAGAAAGAGCTATAGCCAAAAGGCCAACAGACAAAGTAATATAAAACATTAAAAATTCTTCAAATGACCCAAAAGAAGGCAAGAAGGGGAACATGAAACAAAAAACAGAAGTTACAAACAGAAAACAAAGTACAAAATGGTAGGCCCATTTCCATTTATTTCAAGTACTTTTTTAAATTTCTCTTTTGATTTCTTCTTTGATCCAGTGGTTGTTCGATAGCATGTGGTTTAATCTCCACATGCTTCTGAATTTTCCAGTTTTCTTTTGAAATTGATTTCTGGTCTTGTATCACTGTGGTTGGCAAAGATGCTTGATATGATTTCAATCTTAAATGTATTATGACTTGTTTGGTGCCTAACGTATGAGCTATCCTGGACAATGTTCCATCTGCGCTGTTGTTTTTAGATGGAATATTTTGTATATATCTGTTAAGTCTACCTAGTGTAACAAAGATATGCTAATATTTTGTTCACAACTAGAGAATAGGATTTTTATACTCCCACACTGAACACTGCAGGCTGAACACACCTCGTATTTGGGCTGAACATGTCCCACAAGCCACCAGCTGATAATATCTCCTTATAATCATGTCCCTGCACCTCAAGGCAAAGATTCCCAAGATCAGCAGAAAAGTCACTCACCTACAAAAGTTCACAATCTACCAATGGATTTTACGATACGTCTAGAGTTTCCCAAGTATTAAATACTCTTAGGTGTTCTTAGAAAAATACCTTCATCATCCATCCTTGCATGCTTTTTTTTAAATCTTTATAGGATTTGTTACAATACTGCTTCTATTTTGTGTGTGCATGTGTGTTTTGGCTCCTTGGCTGCAAGGCACACGGCTCCTGGCTCCTTGACTAGGGATGGAAACCACATTCCCTACACTGGAAGGTGAGGCCCTGAACACCAGACCACCAGAGAGGTCCAAGCAAGCTCCTTCTACTTTTTCAGAAAATGAAATGTTGGGCTGATACATTATTAAACAGTACTTAAACAGTACTTGTCAAAGACAGAGCTTAATAGCTTAAGGTTATTAAAAAATAACCCTTAACTCATGATCATTAGTGGAGGGAAAATATCAAATATAATCTTGTTCCTGTGTTTGGTTGGGAACATTAGCTACAAAGACACATGTGTACTGATCCATTCACAATAATTTTATTCCTCTGCAAGTCAAGGAAATTTTTTGGAAGAGACAGAAATAAAATTTCAAATTCAGGAGCACACATCCTCAATTCATGGTCTGGGATATGACCTAGGTATCAGGATTTTTAAGTTTCCTGATGATTTTAGTGTGCAGCAAAGTTTGCAAACCTCTACAACAGACAGTAGAATGAAGGGCATTTCTAACACTGAGATAACATTCTCTACTAAAATTCAAAATATGATATGCACTCATACCCCAAAGATAATCCCTTCAAAGCCTTCAAAGTTTCAGGGGGAAAAAAAGATTGATTTATGCCATCTCTTGCTCTGATTTTTGGTTAATGAAAATCTTCTAGTTTCCTCAAATTCTCTAAAGTTGCCCACATCATTTTATCATCATTGTTCTTCATGCAGCAGTAATTTTCATCTAAAATGTTTTCAAATTAACTAGATTAAAAGAAATGCCACTTATTATGAACAAAATGTGTTCTGAAGACAGATACAACTGTGCTTCCACTTCTAATGAAACTCAGACCTTTCATCTTAAATTCAAGCAGAATTTCAAACACTAAAATGAAATGACTTTGATACTTTTATATTTCTATCAAATTGATGGCCATCTACACACCGGTAAAAAGCCTCCTCATTCTCTTCATCATCCTTGTACAGCTGTGCTACTGCTTCTGTGAGATCAACGGGTTATACTGTCTCTTAATAGTGGGATTATGTTTTTCCTGTGTTTCTGCTTTCGTTATTTTTAACTTCGCAAAGCATCTCAACTTTGGCAAGCAAATACAGGCAGTTAATCGCTGTGTGGGGTCAGGGTAGAAGCTGACTTATCCAAATCTCCCTCTGGAACATAGATTTTCAAACGAGATCCTTTGAAAAAAGTCAAAAAAAGGAAGATGGTCCGTGAACGCAACCCCAGAATTTACTAAACAGAAAAAGAAACTGGACTTTTGGTGGCACTAGTGGTAAAGAACCCACCTGCCAATGTAGGAAACTTAAGAGATGGGGGTTCGATCCCCAAATTGGGAAGATGCCCTGGAGGAGGAAATGGCAACTCTCTCCAGCATTCTTGCCTGGAGAATCCCCACGGACAGAGCAGCCTGGCAGGCTATGGTTCATAGGGTTGCAAAGAGTCGAATGCAACTGAAGTGACTTAGCAGGCACAAGCAGATTTCATCATTAAGAGAATATAGGCCCAGTAAGTACATTAAGATGATCACTGCTCTACTGAAGAACACCTGTTTTAATTGCTCGCCTGTAATTCGTTGCAGGGTTTGGTTTTGCAGCAAACTGTTTCAGATAAGCAATCCTATTTGGCTGTTCAGAGCTAGACAGCCCAGCTTGGAAATCCAACTGCCACTTAGATAATGATTAGTCATAAAGCTAAATGGCAAAAATGGCATTTTAATTTTGAGCTTACATTTGAGCAGGAGAACATTAAAAACACTGAGCATGAAACAATCTCCTCCTGTAACAGTTAGCTGAACTTCAGAGAGTAACAATTACGATCTTTTGCGCAAAAGCAATGAACAAAACTAGGAGCCAGTTTTTGTTCTTTTTTTTTTTTTAAGGGGAACTGCCATTTTTATTGCTGTGCTCAAGTTATGGATTTTAGAAAACTGCATTTCAGATGCATGCTTAATTCACTCTGTAATAATGAATCAAATGTAGACACATAACGAGGGATTCCAAATCAGATAAAGTGAAATTCAGAAAATGCCATCTTTACCTGCCAATCTATTTAATCACCCAAGATGCGGTCTCTCTGTGTTTAATGGAACAGTAGTAATAAAAAGTCAAGACGCTGGAATGGCAAAGCCGCTCCACTTACAACCTGTCCCCAGTGACTCATTCAAAAGTGGGCAGGTTGTCACAACCAATGAAACATAAACACCTCTTATTCCCTGAGGATCTGCTAGGATCCTGACCGGTGCAACCCCTTATTTATTTTTTATTTTTTCACAATCCTCTCTTTGGAATAAAAGGTGTTCTTCAAAATTCAAGATCTTAACGAATCCTGGTAGGAATATGCCAATTTATTTTGCCATTGATGAAAATATAGACTTCACACTACAAGGAGTGGGTATCCATACAAGCTAAGGAAATGGCACCAGTTAATTTGTGCCATTTTTTTCTCCTCCACCTACCCTTTTCTGGAGAACTCATTACTAACACAGGGAGGTCTGTTTTCTACCCTGGCTGTGTTCCTTTTTTTTCCTTGTACTTTGAAAAGCTTTAATGTCTATAACGATCTTCCTATTGACTTGTGTTAAATACATGCCGGACTAGTATCAAGTAACACACGGTAACTTTAAAGACCCTCACTCTCAGTGAACTAAAAACAACAGGGACAGCTCTGGCCTTCAGATGACTTTTTCCTCTTCCTCTAGTTGGTCGCTGGTCTGCTTTTCCATCTCCTTACATTTTCTTATCACTTCTTCCTGTTTTCCATGGTGCCCTCCCTTCTTCCCATTTCTTTCAAAATTCCTCACCATATACTGATTTCAGTGAACAGCTTAAGCCTCCCTGCAGTTATAAGAGTAACTGAAGGCCAGAAAGATGCCTTTGCTAACCATGAGGAATCAATACGGGGTGTATATATATCACCCCTTTATTGATTGTGCCCAATGATTCTGATTCTTTTTACTACTATTTTTAAGAATCACCCACTTAACTCCACTAAAGCAAAGACTAACAGGAATTGACCCCATCAAAAACAAAGAGAAAAAAATATATAGCTACTTGAGCAATGATTTTTACCTCAGCAGAACCAAGTATTGATACAGATGAAAACACTTATGCTACCAAAAGTTATTATAAAGTCTAAACTAAGTGTGTGCTTTTGACTCACATTTATGCTTCAATAGGGATATCACAGTTAATTTTGAAAAATTAAATTCAGAGTGCTACAAGTGCTTTACTAGCACTTAAAAACATACCTGGATTTTTATTGCGACCTGGACAAGAATAGCATGTTACAGAAAGAATGAGCATAAAACACACTTTTTTTGCAGAAGCGATTCTCTGGATGTGGAATGTCCTGAGGAATCAGACCAGAGAGCAAAGGAAGTAGACTTTGAATGGAAGCTGGGTTTCTGATGTGCTTTCACACGTCTTGTTTAGAGAAGAAAGTCAGGTATGTGAGTCCATGAACTACAGAAAAGATTCCAAGGGCTTCCTCTATCAATTTGTTGTTGTTCAGTTGCTAAGTCATGTCTGGCTCTTTGCGACCCCATAGACTATAGGCAGTCCGCCAGGTTCCTCTATCCACAGGATCCTCGGGAAGAATACCGGAGTGAGCGCCCACTTCCTTCTCCAATACTTGGGTGTTTCAAGGCTACTGTGTGTCCACATCGTGTGAGCATCAGGGCTGCAGCTCTGAACAGGAAGGATCCCACCCCTGTGAAGCATACAAGCTTCTCTGCTTTGCTCACTGGATGAGTCTGAGAGTAACAATAGACATTACAACACCGTACATCATTAGGAGAATTACAAACCATCGCACCTGTACATACACACACTAAGGACCGAGGCTCAAGAGACAGGTCTCAACATACATGATTATCAAACGCATGACGTCAGGAAGAACCGGAATGAGTAGATGTTATTCTTCAGGGAGGACTCTTTGGAACAGGAAAGTTTGGAGTAAGGTTTATCTGTAAGGAAAATAAGAACATGGACTAATAGTCCACGTGTAACAAAACTGGTGCTGTGACTTGGGCAAATTCAGACAAGTGACAAAATTGAGAGGAGGATGATTCTACTTCACTAGACAACAAATATGTGCCTAAGAGGTAGAGATCATTGCTCAAGGTGTTGGGCAATAGTTGCTTATACTTTTTAATGCTCTCTGTCCTGTATTTAAATTCTGGTTGGCAGCAGATCACACACACACCAGGTTAACCAATGATGCCTCAGTGACTTCTCCTTCACCTCCGCATTCAGTCACCCGTGTCCTGATAACACTGTCCTATCTCATAAATCAATCATGGTGGAATGCCAGACTGGCCACAGACTCCTTCCCTCTTTCATCTATGCAGTGTAATCTGGTACCTTCTCCCGTCAAGAGGTGGCATCTTCCATTGCAGGGGCAACGGTTTGGTTCCTGGGTGGCGAAGTAAGACCCCACAAGTCACAAGGCACAGCCAAACATCAAACAAACAGATAAACAGAAACACAATGGTCAAGGTCATTAAAAACAAGGAGAGTCTGAGAAACTGTCACAGCCAAGAGGAGCCTATGGAGACATAAAGACTAAATGCAACGTGGCATACTAGATGGGATTTCTGGAACAGAAAAAGAACATGGGTAGAAACTAAGGTATCTGAATAAAGTATGGCCTTCGGTTTAAAAAATAAAAAAGACTTTTTCTACACCTGAACAAGGGTTGGACTTGAGACCTGCTTTGGCCAGTACAACCTCAGCAAACATTTGGAAAGCCCTTGATGTGGAGACTTGCCTCCTTGCTGCTCTTTATAACTGGCTGCCCTGTGAACAAGCTGTGGGTAATTCTGCATAACGAGAGACATAGGGTGCCATCACCCCCTCACCCAGCCAGCAGGCAGCCCTCCTCAAACATGTAAATGGGACCATTCTGACCATTTACATGTGACCACAGACAAACAAGCAAACCCAGTCAAAGCAACAGCCTGTCACAAGCCAAGAGAACTGTCCAGAAGCCTGTGAGCCAAACAGATGCTATTGTTTCAAGCCTTAAGTTTTGAGGCAAAAGTTCACACATCAACTTACTCATCTCTGTCCTCTGCTATCATAATTTCTCACCCAGACTATTACATCTTCCCATCCACTCTCCACAATGCATCCAGATGGATCTTTGAAATTATACCTGTATGTGTGTACATGTATACGTACATAAATATTATGTATATACTATATAAATAGGTGCTGCACATTAAATATACAATGTATAGATTTATATATATATGAACATACATACATTTGATAAATGTACTCAATGATGTATGATAAATATTTTGGGATCCTCACAAGGGCAGGAACAGTCATTTGTAGCATCTGCCAATTTCCATGGTGGAAACAGCCCCTCATGGCTACCAGTTATTTTCAAGCTACCAATTGTTTAACCACTTGCTTGCCCAAATTTTGAAAAAAGAACAACCAGCTCTCATGGACCAGTATGAAACTCACCCTCGCATAACACACTTCTCTCCTTAAAACTTCCAATGGTTCCCCATTAAACTCAGAATAAAACCCAAACTTTACGTGCCGAATCCTAGAAGGTTTGTAGGACCAGATTCTGCTTCTCTTTCCTTCTCAAACTCTATAATCTCATCCTTTTAAAACAAGCTATGGGAAGAACACTAGTTAAAACTGGAATAACAAATGGGACTTCTTTGGTGGTTCAGAGGTTAAGATTCCACGGTACCAATCCAGGGAGTGGGTTTGACTCCTGGTTGGGAAACTAAGATCCCACATGCTGTGCAGCATGGCTAATAATAATACATAAAAGATTGGTTTAAAAAATTGAGATAACAAAGCATCATCCTAGGGATCTCAAATTAGAACTTCTTAGGCAAAGAATCCAGAGATTACAAGTTGTATCTACCTAAACAGATTCAGGGTTAGCAGACGCTGCAAACTAGACAAAGGATCACTTTAGCCAGCAGAATTTTATTTTTCCCATACAGAGTTTAGAAAATTTTAATCCACTGCCAAAATTTTTGAATTGGCAAAAGTGAAATAAAAACTCTTCAAGCATCAGAAGATCTGGCAACCTGGACTAGAGCTGAGAGGACAAAGCTATTTAAAATAGCCCTTCGACTCACAACCTTGCCAACCTGTATTGTCTTCATGACAGTGGACTTCTTTCAATTATTCATCCTCCCCCCAGACAGAGGAGTCTGAAATCCTTGATGTATGACAGTTTCTGGGCCTGTCTACCTCCTTCCATCTACAGCATTCCATTCACCCTAAACTACCCTCATCTGCGTCTCGGTAATTCCAGGATTCATGTTAAACAACATCTCCTTGTGGAAGCCCTCTCTGATCCCACAGACTAATTGTTCCTGTTAAATTCTCTCACCCCCTTTTCCTCTTGTAATTTTCATTGCACCTACAATTACCTGTGAAATGCCAGTCACCTTCACTACATACTGAACCCCTCAGAGGAAATAATCAACCTTTCAAATGCTTAGAACACAAATGCTGAAAGATGAACATACTTCAGGTATTTATTAAGTAAACGGAAAGATTCCATAAATAATCAGGCAAGTTTGAGATCACTTTGCTCTGGGAACCTTACAGGAAGGACTCCAAGAAGAGGTAAAGTTTTAGCTAGATGTTGAAGAAGAGATGTAGACACTAATAATAAAGAGAGAGCAGAAAGCATTCAGGAGAGGAGAGTTCCAACAGCTGTTAATTTGGGGCCACTCAGCACCATCCACCTCCTTCAGTGCTGGTAAGAGCCTGATCTGACTTCAGTAAAAGTCTTCCCCATTTTCAATCTCATGATTCTTCCAGCTCTACCTACAGATCTTATGACTCAGACCCAAATTTCAGTGCCTCGTATTTCCCACAAGTCACAATAACTGGTTTAGTAAACAATAAGGTCCTATTGTATAGCACAGGGAAGTATAATATATATACTATGATAAACCATAGTGGAAAAGACTGTGAAAAAGAACACATATATATGCATAACTGAGTTACTTTGCTATACAGTAGAAATTAAAACAGCACTGTAAATCAGCTATACTTCAACTTTTTTTTTTTTTAATTATTGCTTTAGTGATGAGTTCTAGTCTACCTAGATAAAGCTAGCCTGGGCTTATACACTACTAAGAAATATATCACTCTATCCCATGACACTGAAACTCGAAGGGTGGAACTACTGCTCCTATCTTGCTACCACAGGGACCCCAAAAATAAAAATAAAATCTGGACGAAAGCAGAGGCAAAAGATAGAGGAAAACTGCATCTCAGTGCTATTCAAGCTATAATTAGAACAAATTCTGCCCTCACAAGAGCCACCATATTTGCCCTCTGCTTGAGACAAAGTGGACGAGTTTCTGACACTTGGAAAGAGACCTAAGTAGAATAAGGAATTATTCTTTTGAAAGATCCAGAAACTTACAAAAGATCCAGACTCTCAATAAATACATGTTGGTTGCAGGAGGTCTATAGGTTGGTGCCTAGGGGATGGAGCTTATGAAAAATATTTTTTGGCCAATTATAGAGAAGCAAAGGCCTGATTGCAAGGTTCACATACCACTACTTCAACAAAGAATACAGGGGTACTCCTCAAAGTTTTTGAAATCTATATAGAGAATGGTGATACAGTGATTTATAGTAAATATATATTTGATCTTCATTCCTGATTCCTGGCACAGAGCTCCAAAACTTTGGAATTTCCTAAGTGAAGAGAGTGATAAAGTGTCTTTTGTTACATTACTGACATCACTTTTGGGCAGGACCTAAGATGAGGGCTGGATGCCAGTGGAGCCAACCCTGTGTTTAGAGGGTTGGAATTGCCAGTCCCATCCCCTAACCTCAGGGGAGGGGAGAAGGGCTGGAGATTGAGTTAAAGTATCAGTGGCTGGTGATTCAATCCATCTTACCTGCGGGATGAACCCACCATAGAGACCCAACATGATGAGGTTCACAGAGCTTCCCGGTTGCCGAACACTTGGAGGGGCTGGGAGAATGGCGGCTGAGAGAGGGCAAGGAAGCTCTGGCCCTTAAAACATACTCAGCTCCACACATCTCGCACCTGGACATTCATGTGTGTCCTCTTTCATACCTTTTAACAAACTAGTAGATGTAGCTAAGTGCTTCTGAGTTTCGTGATCTGCCACAGCAAGTGAACTGAACTCAGTGAGAAGGCTTTGGGGACATCCAAGCTACTGCCAGGTAGTCACAAGCACAGGTGATAAGCCAGGCTTGCAGCTGATATCTGAGGCTGTGCTGGGGCAGCCAGGGGGTCATCTTGTGAAACTGAGCCCTCAACCTGTGAGGTGTGATCTTCTCTCTCTTATTACAGGAATGCCCATCAAAACTACAACAAGAAATCAAATTCCACCAGTCAGAATGGCCATCCTCACAAGTCTACAAACAATAAATGCAGGAGAGAGCCTGCAGGAAAGGGAACCCACCTACACTGCTGGTGGGAATGTACATCCGCAATAGCCACTATAAAGGACAGTCACCGAATGCCAGAAAAACTATCAAGAGAGCTAAGCCTCGGATCTGACATGCCCACACCTGGGTCTATATCCTGAGAAAATCATAATTTAAAAAGACACATGCTCCCCAGTGTTCATTGCAGCACTACTTATAATAGCCAGGACTGAACCAGCAAAATGTCCACCAACAGATTAAAGCTTAAAAAGATGTGGTACATACATAAAATGTACTATACTCAGCCATAAAAAAATGAATGAAATTATGCCTCCAAGTCACAGGAATGGACCTTGGAGGATCACACACTAAGTGAAGTCAGGCAGAGAGAGGAAGATAAGAGCGTAAAATGTCTCTTCTAGGCAAAATGAAAAAAGAAATACAAAGGAGCTGATTTAGAAAACAAAGAGAGACTCTCAGAATTCAAACACAGGGTTACAAAAAAGAAAAAAAAAAAAAACGTTGAAGGGCTAGGGATCAGTTAGGAGGTCGGAATTAACATATACACAGAAATCTGCAACTGTACTGCTGCTGCTGCTAAGTCACTTCAGTCGTGTCCAACTTTGTGCAACCCCATAGACGGCAGCCCGCCAGGCTCCGCTGCCCCTGGGATTCTCCGGGCAAGAACACTGGAGTGGGTTGCCATTTCCTTCTCCAATACATGAAAGTGAAAAGTGAAAGTAAAGTTGCTCAGTCGTGTCCGACTCTTAGCGACCCCATGGACTGCAGCCTACCAGGCTCCTCCATCCATGGGATTTTCCAGGCAAGAGTACTGGAGTAGATAAGCCATAAGCAAGGGACTGGTGTTCAGCACAGGGACTTTGCTCATCCTTCTATGGCAAATGAGTCCTAAAAAGAACAGACATATAGGTACGTACATGTCATAACTGAAATAGACAACAAGCTAAACAATGCAAACTGACTATACTCCAACACGGCATCATAATGAAGTTTAAAAAAAAAAAAAAGAAACGAAAAGCAATGCATGGTTTCTACTCTCTGACTTCCTTGACTTGGGCTGCTATCACATCCCTAGAGCCTCAGAAGGTTTGGGTCCCATGGCTGAACTGTGCTGTGGTCAAGACAGCCAAGGGGGTGCCCTTTATTGAGCCCCCTCTTAGACCTTGAGTGTCTGATTTGCTGTGGCTGGAACCAGAGTCCCTAGTGCACCCAAATGATGCTGGCCTGACCCCATGTCCTTGAAGACCTTGGAAAAGTCACCTTGCCTGGGTTTCTCAGCTCAAGCCTCCTTCCTGAGAGTCAGCCTTCTAGGCACCTGTGAACCCTCAGCAGGGTGCTGTGGTTCAGGTTGGGATGAGCCTGGAGTTGGCAGGTGGTGAATCTTTAGGAGGAAGAAGCAGTGAGACACAAGGCCCTGCATGTTTTCTCAGGCACATTTCATCTAATTCACAGCCCAGGAAGCCGGCTTTCCTAAAGGCACTGGTGGCCTGAGGAACCGGTTGGGCATGAAAAAGTGCTGCTGCCTTGTGGGCATTTCCTGTAACTACAGCTTGACCACTGCTGCTGCTGCTGCTGCTGCTGCTAAGTCCCTTCAGTCGTGTCCAACTCTGTGCAACACCAGAGACGGCAGCCCACCAGGCTCCCCCATCCCTGGGGTTCTCCAGGCAAGAACACTGGAGTGGGTTGCCATTTCCTTCTCCAATGCATGAAAGTGAAAAGTGAAAGCGAAGTCACTCAGTCGTGTCCAACTCAGTGACCCCATGGACTGCAGCCCACCAGGCTCCTCCATCCATGGGATTTTCCAGGCAAGAGTACTGGAGTGGGTTCCTATTGCCTTCTCCGACTGCTGCTTACTGGCACCTCCAATTCACAAGGCCTGCTGCTGCTGCCGCTGCTAAGTCGCTTCAGTCGTGTCCAACTCTGTGCGACCCCATAGACGGCAGCCCACCAGGCTCCCCCATCCCTGGGATTCTCCAACCAAGAACACAAGGTCTGAGGGACTGTTAATGACAGCTGCCCTCAGGAAGTTTCCAGGGATGGTTATTTCACAAATCAGTTCCAAACACAACCAATTTTCAAGAAGCCAATCGCAACAAGTAAATTTTCCTCACGTTCTTGAAGGGAAAAAAAAAAAGCAAAAAAACACAAAAACACCACAGCTCAGGATGCTCAGTTCGGTGCATTCACTCAGTCGTGTTAGACTGTTTGTGATCCCATGAACTGCAGCACGNTTCTTTCTCAGGTAGATTCCCTATCTCTTCCTCTTTTGCTTGGTTTGGTGGGCATTTATCCTGTTCCTTTACCTGCTGGGCATTCCTCTATCTCTTCATCTTGGTTTTATTGCTGTGTTTGGTGTGGCCTTTCTGTATTCTGGGAATTTGTGGAATTCTCTTAATTATGGAGTTTCCTCGCTGTGGGTGGGGTTGTATCAGTGACTTGTCAAGGTTTCTTGGTTAGGGATGCTTTTGTCAGAGTTCTGTTGGGTACGGCTGGATTTCTTCTCTCCGGAGTGCGAGGAGGTGTCCAGAAATGAGTTAGGAGACATCTATGGTTTTGGAGTAACTTGAACTGCCTGTATATTGAAACTCAGTGGTGTGGTCCTGTGTTACTGGTGAATTTGCGTGGTGTGTCTTGGTCTGGAACTTGTTGGCCCTTGGGTGGTGCTTGGTTTCAGTGTAGGTATGGAGGCATTTGATGAGCTCCAATCGATTAATGTTCCCTGGGTTCAGGAGTTCTCTGATGTTCTCAGGATTTGAGCTTAAGTCTCCTGCTTCTGGTTTTCAGTTTTATTTTTACAGTAACGTCAAGGCTTCTCTATCTATATACCACCAATGATAGAACATTTAGGTTAAAGATGAAGAGTTTCTCCACATTGAGGGAGACCCAGAGAAGTTCACTGAATTACGTAGAGAAAGGGAGAGGGAGGGGGTAGTTAGAGGTGACTGGAATGAGATGAGGTGGGATCAAAAGAAGAGAGAGAAAGCTAGGCAGTAATCATTTCCTTATGTGCGCTCCTCCGTCTAGACCTCTCAGAGATGATCACTGAGTTATACAGGGAAGAGAAGAGGGAGGAAGTAGTCAGAGGTGGCCAGGAGGATAAACGAGGGAAATGAAAAGGGGTAGAGACAGATCCAACCAGTAACCAGTTCTCTAAGTGTTCTTCATCATCTGAAACCCACAGGGATTCACAGGGTTGGGTAGAGAAGAGAAGGGGGAGGAGAGAGAGACAACCTGCTGAGGAGAAAGGAGAGTCCAAAAGAGGAGAGAGTGGTTAAGCCAGTAATCTCACTCTCAGGTAAAATTGGGTACTGAAGATTGGGTTTTTAAATGTAAAATGGGAGGAAGTAGTCAGAGGTGGCCAGGAGGATAAACGAGGGAAATGAAAAGGGGTAGAGACAGATCCAACCAGTAACCAGTTCTCTAAGTGTTCTTCATCATCTGAAACCCACAGGGATTCACAGGGTTGGGTAGAGAAGAGAAGGGGGAGGAGAGAGAGACAACCTGCTGAGGAGAAAGGAGAGTCCAAAAGAGGAGAGAGTGGTTAAGCCAGTAATCTCACTCTCAGGTAAAATTGGGTACTGAAGATTGGGTTTTTAAATGTAAAAAAATGACAGCAAATACCAAAAAGCAAAGATTAAAAATTTAGAGTCGAGGTTGGATTTTCAAAAATACAATATTAAAGAAAAGAAGAAAAACAAGAAGAGAAGAAGAAAAAAAAAGTCACGTGGATTATTAAGGACCAACACCAACAGCCACTCAAAAAAAACAAACAAACAAAAAAATTGTATATATGTATATACGGCGTTTGCTTTAAAAATCGGGTCTTTTTTTTTTGAAAAGTGATAGTAGGTTATAGAAATTAAAATTAAAAGTGAAATAGAGGGCTTAAAATTTTTTTTAAAAAAAGGAGAAGAAAAAGAAAGGGAGAAAAAACAAAAACATCTACAAAAAAATAATAATAATAAAAAGAGAATGGTCAAAAAAATAGTAAAGATATTTCTGGCCCTTTCTCTGGTGTTGTAGGCAGTGTGGGGTCACTTCCAAGGCGGTTCCCGCTGTTCAGCTTCCTCTGTTTGCTGGTCTCTTCAGTGTCCTATTTCCGCCCTGACACAAAGGGGGCAGTGGAAGTCCCTTTTCTTTTTTTTTTTCTTTTTTAGGCTCACTTGGTCAGTCGCGCTGTGGGGAGGGAGGGATGCTGCTACCAAATAGCTCTGGCGTGTATTCGCAGTGTCTCAGCCCCGCTGGGCCTGCCCCTGCACCCGGCGCACAACGCTCAGGCTCTCCGTTTCTCCGCCGGGGACCGTCTGAGGCCGGCCCTAGGCTGCAGGCACCTCCCTGGTCTAAGCCTCTCAGGCTCGGCGCCCAGGTAGCTGCAGATTCGATTGGGCCTGCATTTTGTGCCCTTCCCAGGACCAAGTAGCTCAGGTGTTTGGCGAGCGCAGTCACGCGGCTTATCGCCTGTTCCTGCTGCTCAGTTTTCTGGGTGTACCCCTGGCACCTTTTATCAGGCAGATTGTGACTGTCCAGCACCCCAGGGAGTCTCAGTTAGCAAAGAAGCCTGCTTGCAGTTTGATCAGCACAGTCCCTCCGGGGCTGCAATTGCCACGTTCCAGCCCTGACGGCTCTGGCTGCCTGTCGCCGGTGGGGGCTGGCGGGCAGCCGGCTGTTTCTGTTCCGTCCTTTGTTCTGTGCGCGGTCCTGGCGGTGTCTTATGTTCGAGCTTTTCGCGTGGTAACTGTCCCACAGTCTGGTGTGCTAGCCCGAGTTAGTTCGCTCTGGTTACACTCGGGTGTTCGGCCCGATTCTTAAGAAGTGCCGCCGCCCGCGTCTCCCACGCCTCCTTGCCCAGCCCCCACTTGCTAGTGGCGGGTGCAGGCGTCTGCTCTGCTTCTCCGCTGGGGGAGTTACCGTTGGGCTCGAAATCTGTTGGTCTTAATCACCCATTTGTTTTTCTTCCCTGTTTTGTTGTCCTCTGTGCTTCCAAGACTCGCCACAGATACGGCAGTGAGAATGTTTCCCGGCGTTTGGAAACGTCTCTCTTTTTAAAACTCTCTTCCCGGGACAGGACTCCCTTCCCGGGACGGAGCTCCCTCCCTACCTCCTTTGTTTCTTTTTTCGTCTTTTGTATTTTTCCTACCTGTTTTTGAAGACAATGTTCTGCTTTTCTGGATGCCTGATATCCTCTGCCAGCATTCAGAAGTTGCCCTGTAGATTTTACTCAGCATTGAGATGTTCTTTGAATGAATTTGTGGAGGAGAAAGTGGTCTCCCCGTCCTATTCCTCCGCCATCTTAGGCGCCCTCTTGACTATCTCTCTTAATGCACTAGGATTAAAAACAACTTGAAGGCAGGCTTTTCCTAGAATGAGAATGCTGTCTGACACACAGTTGGTATGCAAATATTTGTAGAATGAATAAATGAAAAACTGAGTGAATGAAGTCAATGTATATGATAGAAACAAATATATTTCTTCCTTGCTGACTGGCTTCTGCAAGGCCTGATGATAATACCATGAAAAAATAAATCCCCAGATTATACAGTTTCAATTTCTCCATTGAAGGTAAACTAGTCAAGTCAGTTGTTGAAGTGCAGTACAAAGGGAACACTTTTGTGAGAAATCTCATTATGAAGCTTAGACATCAGGTGGCAGTCTTGCATGGGGCAAAAAGTTAGCTCAGAGGTGACCCCATTAGGTCACCTGAAGCAAGAAGGCTTAGAAATGATAAAGAGCTCGATGCAACTTCTCAAGTCAGTCTCTTTGTAGCT
Organism: Aepyceros melampus; assembly: GCA_006408695.1. Lineage (NCBI taxonomy): Eukaryota > Metazoa > Chordata > Mammalia > Artiodactyla > Bovidae > Aepyceros > Aepyceros melampus. The sequence goes on along the minus strand of SJXQ01003827.1, from coordinate 19,865 downwards.
TCAGCAGGTGTACCTTCCCCTCTCACTGCCTTAGGATCAAAACCCTGACTCCCAGCCTTGCAACAGCATCTCTAGTAAATTCCACCTCAAGCAGTGATTCGGGCTTCTTCTCATATCCTTCTTCAAAAATTATTTGTGATGCTTTCAACACACCTGCCAACTGCCCTTCCTTGAGTCAGAAGCACCTTGTGCCAATTACAGTGTTTTTATGTAATACTATTACCAAGAAACTCATTCTAGCAAGATCTATGGATTTCATTGCAAAAATCGTCTTAAGTGTTCTAAAATGAGAAACTCCAAAGAAGAACAAAGGAGAGGGTCCATTTTGTCAGGCCCCTTTTTTTTCTGATTGGTGACATGACTATTGACATTTTGGAGGAAATCCCTACAACAAGAAGACAGGAGTTTTGTCTGGGATCTCTTGCCCCAAGAATAGTCCTTGACTCCTCCATTCACCAGGAGGTTTGCCAAAACACAATTTTATTCACAATGTTGAAAATGGGCTAAAGACTTAAAATTAAGAGGCAGGTAGTATCTGCTGGAAGCTACAACGTCACAATTTCGGTCCCCGCAATCGTCTAGTGCACTGCTCAGAATTAAAGAGCCTGAGTGTAGAACAACCTCGTTCCTAGGACTTGCACTCAGGGTCACTAACTGTCTAATGGGTTGCATCAATTTACACAGAAACCCCTTCCCATAAAACACTATTATTATAAGTGGGAAATCATGAAATAGCCATTCATTCAATAAATGTTCACTGAACTGTGAACTACTTACTGTGTTCCAAGCCCTCTTTCAGGTAGTGAGGATACAGAGAGAACCAAAGGTATAAATTCCTGCCCTCATGAAGTCTCCATTCTATTTGTCCTTCAAAAGGAAAGTTATTTTCAAAGCAAGTTTCATTGCTAATGTGGAACTTGCCTTGTACAGTATAAGAAACACTCACATGGGAGCCCAGAAGTCGGAGGAGCTCAAGTCTCAACTCTCCCAAGTGGTAGCTGTGAATGTTCCTTAATTAACCTTTCAGAACTATTTTTGCGTATGCTACCAGGAAACGAATGAAACCACCCACCAAATGACTTGTCATGACTTGTCACATGGAAGATGCTCAATAATTCTGAAGAACAGTGATATTAATTGGTATGATTTTCTAACACAGCATTGGCAAATCATAGCCCTCAGACCAAGTCTGACTGGCCGTCTGTTTTTACAAATAAAGTTTCATTGGGACACAGCCACACCGCCATTCATTTATGTATAATCTGTGGCTGCTTTAGCGCTACAGGCAGAGTTGAGTAGTTGAGACAGAGGGTTTATGACCCGCAAAGCCTAATATTTTTACTTCATCCTTTAGGGAAAAAAAATTTGACAGTCACTGCTCTAATCCCCTGTTATACTGAATGAGGTTCAAGAATAGATACTATCACCCTGGTAGCTCATTTGAAATGCAGACTCTGAGGTTCCACTCCAAAACTGAATCAGAATCTACATTGTAACAAGATCCCCAAGTGGGATTCTATGACAGGGAAGCCTGGGAAACACTGCCATGGAGTGTTTCATGATGATAGAAATACCCATGCCCTACACTGATGAAATTTCACCCTACCCCTTCCTACCAATACCAGAATTCAAAACAATGACTTTCCACCTTAGTTAAATCAGAATCACATATGGAGCTTGTAAGAAATATAAAGGCCTGGGACCTCCCTCCAGTGATTGATTCAGCATACCTGAGATGGAGTCAAAGACTCCAGAATTTTTAAACAAGTACCCCTGAGGAGATTCAGACACAAGTGAGCCTGGGACATTACTCTGGAAATACTGCTTTAAAAGAGTAGACTTTTGAATCTGTAGCCCGCAAGGCTCCTCTGCCCAAGGGATTTCCCAGGCAAGAATATTGGTGTGGGTTGCCATTTTCTTCTCCAGGGGATCTTCCTGACCCAGGGATTGAACCCAGGTCTCCTGAATTGGCAGTAATTGATTCTTTACCGACTGAGTCACCAGGAAAGCCCAAGAGACTAAACACCTCCATCACAGTTGGGGCCAAAATCAAGAAGTATCATTTGTGTCCATCACTATCAGGGTTTTACTTTTGGACACTTAAAGTACCCAGGAGACCTGACATCTACAGTTTATTGTAAAGTAGAGACTCACGGTGCCTCTGTGGCTACCTAAGAGTCAGGTGCTGCAACTCTAAGAGCTATAAAAAAAATATTGTACTACAATTACTGTTTTCAGTGACAGGAGTCCAGGTTTAAGTCTTCAGGGCCATATTCAAGACACTTTATTCAACACCAGATATCAGTAAGACATCATTCTAGGAAGATGGAGAGAACAAAATTGGGGGGCCCAAGTAACATTCTTTCACTCCTCAAATATTTGATGAGGGTTGGCTCAACAGCCAGGCACTGTTCTAGGTCACGGGTCAGCAGACGTTTTCTCCAAAGGGTAGATGGTAGATATTTTAGACTTTGTGGGCCACATATAGTCTCTATTTTACATTATTCCTCTGTTTCTTTCTTATCCCTTCTGCCACCCTTTAAAACAAAATCATTTAAAAGCCCTTTTAAAAAATGCAAAAATCATTCTTGATTCTCAAGCAATCCACAAAAACAAGCAACGAGCCAGATGTAGTCTGTGGGCTTTCACTTTTCAATTCCTAGTCTAGGTGATAGGAATGAATGCAGAAGCAAACAAAAGTCCCTGCCCTTACGGAGAGTGTGCTCTAGCAGAAGGACACGTATAATAAACAAAGACAGTAAAATGATGATAGCAATTAAGCTCTATGAAGAAAAAAATACTAAAGGGATTAAAGAATGAGAGCAGAAGAGGACATTCATAGGAAGTGGCCAAGGAAGGTGACGTTTAAGCAGAGATTTGAATCAAGTGGGGAAATGAGTACTCTTCCAGATAGAGCAAGACTTACTCACATTAAATTATTATCATGAAGGGCTTTCCTGGTGACTCAGAGACAAAGAATCCAAATGCTAATTCAGGAGACACAGCTTTGATCCCTGATCTGCGAAGATTCTACATGTTGCAGGGCAATTGAGCCTGTGGGCCACAACTCCTGAGCCTGTGCTCTAGAGCCCAGGGAGCGACAACTTCTGAAGATTGTGCTCCGCAGCAAGAGAAGCTGCTGCAGTGAGAAGTCCGCGATTACAACTCCAGGGTAGCCCCCACCTGCTGCGACTAGAGTAAAGTCCTCATAGCAATGAAGACCCAGCGCAGAAAAAAATAAATAAATAAAAATAAAAAGCTTAAAAAAAAATTCTCATCGTGGAGAATGACATTAACACCATTTGGGGAATGGTAGTAACAATGTTCAAAACACACACACAGAAGTCATGCATTATGAAATGGGCCTCAGGACACAAACACACACCATCAAGGTGGAATGTGGAAATTTTACCACATGATGTGAAAGCAAGTGCTTCAAATGGACCCTGGGAAAGCTGGTATCAACCAAGCTTCATTAACACCCAGATGCAATTCACAACCTTTTCATATTGAGAATGTTCCCCTGCCTCTTAGAAAATCATTCTAATTCCTCCCTTCCCTGACACATGGCCTGCTGCTCTGCTTTCCAGCCTCATGGTAATCCATTAGAAGTATTAACGTTGAGGTCTGTGGGTCCTCACCAAAGCAGTTTGTTGTAAAGGAGGTGCCATGGGAAGTTACAGTTAAGGGGAGAAATCTAGAGAGAGCAACTCTTAAGCCGGTTGCAAGTTTCAGAGGTCAGATAGACCATCAACTATAGTCACAGAGGCACTGGGCTGAGATGGAAGGACAACGTGTAAAAGACCACTGATGGGCCCCCATGAACATGTAGCACTGGCCACAGATTTAATACACAGCCAGAAAGCTTTCACAATGGCACCCCACTCCAGTACTCTTGCCTGGAGAATCCCATGGATGGAGGAGCCTGGTAGGCTGCAGTCCATGGCGTCACTAAAAGTTGGACACGACTGAGTGACTTCACTTTCACTTTTCACTTTCTTTTTTTTTTAATAATTAATTTTTATTTTTTAGTTTGTTTTGCTTTACAATACTGTATTCGTTTTGCTACCCATCGACATGAATCAGCCACGAGTGTACATGAACTCCCAATCCCGACCCCCACCTGCCCCCTCCCGCCCCACACCCTCTCTCTGGATTATCCCCGTGCATCAGTCCCAAGCATCCTGCATCCTGCATCAAACCTGGCCTGGCGATTCGCTTCACTTATGATATCACATATGTTACACTGCCACTCTGCCAACCCATCCCACCCTCTCCCTCTCCCACATAGTCCAAAAGGCCGTTCTATACATCTGTGTCTCTTTTGCTGTCTTGCGTACAGGTTTATCATTACCATCATTCTAAATTCCATATATATGTGTAAGTATACTGTATTGGTGTTTTTCCTTCTGACTTACTTCACTCTGTATAATCGGCTCCAGCATCATCCACCTCATTAGAACTGATCACTTTTCACTTTCATGCATTGGAGAAGGAAATGGCAAACCCACTCCAGTGCTCTTGCCTCGAGAATCCCAAGGACAGAGGAGCCTGGTGGGCTGCCGTCTATGGGGCCGCACAGAGTCAGCCACAACTGAAGTGACTCAGCAGCAGCAGCAGCAGCAAGCTTTCTTAGAGTCTCATCACGTCCTTCCGCTTCCAGGTAGAAGCTGTGATACAATTCTGTCTTTCTTCCAAAAAAGAAGCTTTTGTTCCCTGAGGCTAAAATCTCAAGAAAAGATGCAGAATGTAGGACAAAAGACCCCATGGGAAGCACAGCTACATCAGTAAACCTTCCCTGACTAGATTACAGGTCTCACCACTTAGTAGTTTTAGGAATACCATTTGTTTGGTACAAATGAACTTATATACAAAACAGAAACATTCACAGACTTAGAGAACAAACTTATGGTTACCGGGAGGAAAGAGTAGGGGGAAGAATAGATTCGGAGTTTGGAATTAACGTGTATATACTACTATATTTAAAACAGATGAACAATGCACAGCACAGGGAACCTGGCTCAATATTCTATAATAACCTAAATGGGAAAAGAATCTGAAAAAGAATGGATGCTTGCAGGGGTATAAATCAATCACTCTGTGGTACACCTACAACTAAGATACCGTTGTGAATCAACTATACTCCAATATAAAAAAATATTTTTTAATTTTCAATAAAATTTTTAAAGTTTTTTTTTAATAAAATTTTTTTTAAAAATTGAACTGCCAAGAATAAGAAAGAGCAGTTGTCAGGCTAGGCTGGAAGTCTCTCTAAGAAATGCTGGAGAGATATAATATGCATGACTTTTCAAAATTAAAACTAACATTCTGTTTTCTTCAACACACAAAGACAGAACCTGAGAAGTAAGCAGGTGACATTTACATGTACCCAATACGGTGACAGAGAGGGGAAAATAGAGCCCCAGCCCTTCCCATGGGGAAAAAATCATAGTTTCACAGTTGGTTTGGCAGCAAACACTCTGCCTGCATGGCAAGCCTTTCATAGTCTGTCCCTAGGTGCCACCATGCCTGCCAAACACCGCTTGCCCCCACTGTGCTGAGAATAACCCTGGCTTCGCTGTTACTTCCTGAAATACTGAACTAAGTGGAGCGTCTTCCTAATGCTGACTTTCCCTGTCACCCACTCCCCGCGTCTGTTGTCAAGATAAACACTGCAGTGTGAAAATCTTACAACACTCCAAGGCGTTCACCCTTTCTTCACAAGTCTAAATTGCAGGTGATCTTAAAAATACATACACACATGCAAAAAAAAAAAAAAAACTTTTAATTTGCATTAAATCTCTTTGGTTCCACAACTGACTGCCAGAATTCTTGCCTTTCTTCCCTGACAGCACAAGGCCCCCAGGCCCTGAGCTAAATAGCAAGGCGTGACTATGACCCTCCACAATTCACGTGATGTCACCTCCAACTGATTTACTGGAGGGGTTTCAGAGGAACTGAACTTCTCAAAGGTCACAAGTTCCAGATTGGTAGATTTGAGCACAGTAAGGTACGAAATCACTTGGTCATGAAATGCACATTAATTTCCCAGGTGTACAGCATGTTTTGGAAATATTTACTAACTTTTCCTGTACTTCCTCCTATGAACATGTCCTCCAAAGGCCAAGTGAAACACATGCCGTATTCACTCACCCTACTTTTTGCCAAGAATTGATGTCAGGAACTGCTCTAGAAAAGAGAACCACCACTACTGCTAAGAACTATCATTTTTATAGCTCTCTGTCCACTTTATATACAGTCATGTATTTTAATTTTCACACTTCTACCAAAAAGGAAATGCGACTGTTAGCCTCACTTCTTGGTGGGGAAACTGAGGAAAGAAAGATTAAATAACAATCTTAGTGTCTACAGCTATTCCATGGCAGCACCACGATCAGATCTCAAGAAATATGACCCCAGGACTTATGCTACTAAGCACTCTCCCACCATACCAGCAATAACTCCTCACCCCCCCATACCAGCTCGTCACATCTGTGGAAATCTGTCTTCTCCATATTTCAGTGGAAAGACATGAAATTAACCAGTTCAGGATTTTCTGAGGCTCTATACAACTCTATTTCTAGACATGAGACTAGAGACAATGAATAGGACACTATCTTCTCCCTACTCTCAGCCATGTATCAGCAAAATAAATAATGGTCTCCACTGGTATTGTTTAGTTTTTTAGGCACAAGATGTAACTGGCCTTTCCTATGAACTATATACCTTTTCTCTAGGAAGTACGCAGCTTAAATCAATAAGGTGGAAACTTTCAATAGCCCATTCATCCTACAATTCAGCCTTTCCACAGATCATGGGAGGCCAATGATTTGGTGGCAATGGCACATACCACGAACTTGGATGAAAGGTAAAAATGGACACACGTATTTAATTGTACTGCTTCTTCCATGCCCTTTGAACATCACCCACACCCAGTGCTGGGGGCTGAGACAATCATTTTCTTTTTTTAACATAATTTTCTATGGACACCTCCAGAGAAAACAAAGTTTACTCTACACCACTCCCAATTCCAACTCCAACGTCCCTTGCCCCTCTCCCACTTTCTCAGGCATGACTGTTTTAGGATGGGAACACACACAGCTCAGAGTACACAGATTGTGTACTCTGATTGTGTACACAGACTATCTCCTTTCCACCTCATTAGCACACCACATAAACATCATCTTGACTCACTGGAAGGGTTTGTCAAGGAGAATGCCAACTTACAAAAAGAAAAATACCTAGAAATAAAAATAAAAACACTCCTAACTCTCTCTGCAACAGATGTCCCACCTTTAGCACAAGTTGTTGTTGTTCACTCACTTAGTTCTATCTGACTCTTTGTGACCCCGTGGACTGCAGCATGCCAGGCCTCCCTGTCCCTCACCATCTCCCAGAGTTTGCCCAAGTTCATGTTCATTGCATCAGTGATACTGTCCAGCCATCTCATCCTCTGACACCCTCTTCTCCTACTGCCCTGAATCCTTCCCAGGATGAGAGTCTTTTCCAGTGATTCAGCTCTTCACATCAAATGGCCAAAGTATTGGAGCTTCAGCTTCAGTACCAGTCCTTCCAGTGAATATTCAGGGTTGATTTCCCTTAAGATTGACTGTTTTGATCTCCTTGCTGTCCAAGGGACTTTCAGAAGTCTTCTCCAGCACCACAGTTCGAAGCATCAATTCTTTGGCATTCTGCGTTCTTTACGGTCCAGCTCTCACAACTGTACATGATCACTGGGCCAAGTTATCCTTCCAGAAAAACAGGTGCAAGGGAAACTACAGCTGATGAATATAATGCATGTATAGTTTTTCTACATGTATCTTTCCTTGGCTATTCCAGTAGGATTCTTGCATTCCAACCCCTATTTCCTTCTTCTCATATCTCTTAACTTTCTTCTGGCCAAAAGATGCATCAGAAAGAGACAGTAAGTCACTGTGACACAAGAAAGATGGCTGCAAAGGCTTTGATGTTCCTCTGAGGGAGGGGCGGGGTCTCTGTCCCCTCTTTGAAGATGATGTGCTCTGTGACCACTCTGAATAATAGAATGTGGCAGAAATGACACTGCACCAGTTTCTGGGTCTGGACCTTAAGAGACTGGCAGCTCCCATTCCTTGGCTATTGGAAAGTTTGATCTTGAGCCCTGAGCCACTGCTGACAAGTACAATAACCACCACCTCCCAGAAGACAACATGGACAGGCTCTGAGACTCATGCAAAGAGACTCAGTGCCTCCAACCTCCCAATGTGACTGAAGGTACTTGAATCCTTCAAACTAGCCCAGATGTCATCTGAATAACACCAAGCAAGCCAGTCCCTGTGGAGAACCACCCTTAACCAAGTGTCCGGAAGTCCTGATCTGAAATCATGATCTAAGATAAAACATTGCTTTAAGTCACAATGTTAGGAGTCATTTCTTAGGTTGCATTAAACAAGTGGAACACCAGTCCTTTCACAAAACACCAACTTTCATTCATGTTGCCTCACTTGCCTCTTCCTCTGCTACTGACAGCTCACTCACCGGCCCATACCAGGTTCCTTCCCTCTCCCACTCCTCTCTGCCTCTCCAGAGGGTGTTGTGAGTGCTGGTTGTCAGTTACCACCACGGTCCAAAGTTGTCTCTTTCACTGGGAAACAACCAGACCTAGGAGGTCCTTTTCAAATCTCATCTAATCTGCTACTCATTGCTACTAAACACTGAGGGGGTTGCTGCTGCTGCTGCTAAGTCGCTTCAGTCGTGTCCGACTCTGTGTGACCCCATAGACGGCAGCCCACCAGGCTCCGCCACCCCTGGGATTCTCCAGGCAAGAACACTGGAGTGGGTTGCCATTTCCTTCTCCAATGTGTGAAAGTGAAAAGTGAAAGTGAAGTCGCTCAGTCATGTCTGACTCTTAGCGACCCCATGGACTGTAGCCTACCAGGCTCCTTCGTCCATGGGATTTTCCAGGCAAGAGTACTGGAGTGGGTTGCCATTGCCTTCTCCGAAACACTGAGGGGGTAGGCTTTAGCAACTGGGTTGTGTGTGTGTGCTAAGTTGCTTCAGTCATGTCCAATTTTTTTTGTGACCCCATAGACTGTAGCCTGCCAGGCTTCTCTGTCCATGGAATTCTCCAGGCAAGAATACTGGAGTGGGTTGCCAGGCCCTCCTCCAGGGGATCTTCCTGACCCAGGGACTGAACCGGTATCTCTTACATCTCCTGTATTGGCAGGTGGGTTTGTTACCACTAGTACCAGCAGGAAAGCCCAGAAATTGGGTTATCTGATTTCAAAACTCACTATATAGTCATAGTAGGTGCAGAAAAATCAAAGGAAAGGAGAAAGTCTGGCAAGACGTGAGGGGGAAACAACCTAGGTAGAGATAAATGAGCCTAGATCCTGGGGCGATATTAGCAGAAATGGAACGAAAGCATTTTAGGAGGCAGTATTAAGGCTGAACCAGGGTGACCAAACTTCAGCATGCCTCAGAAGGAGCAGATGACCACCTTAAAAATTCAGACTCCCAGGCTCAGACCAAGAGACTTTGATTCAGTACCTCTGAGTGGGATGCCAGGAATGTATGTTTTGACAGCTTCCTGGTGATTCTGATACAGTGGCCACAGACCACTCTGAAAATCCCTACTTGAGATCTAATCCCCTGATGGGTGACAAAGATGAAAAGAAAAGATGAATCAGTGACTCTTATGTCTCAAGATTTAGAACAGCTAAGACAGAAGTAGGGAGATGAGGAGGGGGTGGTTTCAAGGGAGGTGACTGTTTCATGCCAGATACAATTAATTAGGAGGGACCAGACATCTGAAGAGGGGCAACTAACTGAAATACTAAGCTTTGAAGGATAAACTGAACCCAGTTCCTTCCCTTTCCTACTTTGGGACTTGCATTCCTTCAGGACATTTGCATTTGGTCAGTTGTGCATCATCTGAGGGCTATTCCTGTGTCAGTGGCTTGTGCTTGTCCCACCCTGCCAGGGACAGGGTAGAGAAGTCCATCTAATTTCATGCAGAAGCATAGCAAGCTCCCCTGGCTACAGACATGAAGGCACATTCTCCAACCAGCTTGAACTGTGCCCAAGGCAATATGCTCATCTTCACTCGCCTGACTTTGTAGCTCTCTCTCAACCAGTTTAGACCCAAAGGAGGGGGTGCAAGTTCCCGGGCCTCCCAAAACTCCAATCACAAGTTTCAAAATGATTTGGTCAAGCTCCAGCTTCTGAAGAAAAGTCAATACACAACAGTCATCAATTTTCTTTCAGATTTATTAAGCTTGGCTCCTTAGTCACTGAAAGTCATTAACAAAGGTCCCAAACACCATTAGGACACCCTCAACTTAGCATTGTCAACGTCCAAAAAGAAAGCTAACTAGCAACACTGAGCTCCTTGGTTCTTGAGGGCCCAGGGTTGTTGGGGGTTGGTGGGGAGTATAAGACAAGATAAAAAAAAAAAAAATCCCCTCATCTCATATTCATGATCATATTACATATCTTTTTGAATCTAAAAACCCTACATGTTTCCCAAAAGTGTTCTGAAATAACTCCTCCTTAATAAACTCTTCTTCCTTCAAAGAAAAACTGAGGGTTTTTTTCCTTTTTTGGTGATTTTTGTCTGCTTTTTTAAATCTAATTTTTAATCTGATATACAGTTTTAAAGGTTACAATCCACTTGTGGTTATTACAAAATATTGGCTATATTCCTCGTGTTATACAATATACCTTTGAGCCTATCCAACACCCAACAATTTGTAACTCCCATCCCCTCACTCCTTTACTGTCCCCCCTTCACTGGATATCTGTGATTCTTTTTTGTTATAGTCACTATAGAATTCTGTTGTACTTCTTAGATTCCACAGAAGTGCAAAGGTTCAGCTGTGATTCCCCTGAGTCTTTTGCAAGAACATTGTAAGAGTGTATGAAGCAATGTGATTGCTGCATAAGTAAATTATACTTTAATTTACAATGTCAAATAGATATAAAGTTGGAGTGTCACAATGTTTATACATCTAATAGTCTTAATTATTATCATTATCTACTACAGAGTTAAAGGGAAAAAAAAAATTTTCCCTTGCCAGTGTTCTAAAAATAAACCTTGAGTTGTTAATAGATGTGACTCAGTTGTGCTTTTAATACAGGACAGTGTGACTCTGAAACACCCATATTCCTTCTATTACCTTCAAGTCTATTTTAAGCAATGTTTTAAATGCCTGATATACTGTTTCTATTCATTTCCTCTGGAAAACCACCTCTCCCCTTCTCTGCCTACTAAAAGAGACTTTTCTTAAAATCCAGATAAGCCCCATCTCTCTTTTGAGGGAGGGGTTGGGCCACAATCCTTCCTTCCTTGATCCTACCCTGGCTAAATCCTACTCTACTAATTTGTACAATTACTGCCTCTCTACACACTCCTTAAGTCTCTTATCATCCATTTTCCATAATATGGCCCTTTATTATTCATTTCAATGCAACAGCTATTTATGGAAGGTCTTCTGGAGGCAAAGACACTGCAGTGAAGTGGTTAAGGGATCACAGAATGCCCACAAACAAGGGTCCTCCACTTACTGCCTGCTTGACTTCAGGCTAACTGGTCAACCTCGTGCCGCGGCTTCCTCCTCTCTACAAAGAGCTAACAGTCTGACCTACCTCAAAGAGTCCTTAAATAAATCAACACTTGCAAAGCACGTGGAACAGGGCCTGGAGTGCAGAAAGCTTCAGTAAATATTAGCTGTTACTTTTATCACTACTCCTAATCATATCTCTGGGCTCAGGAAGTATACAAATAAATAGGGCAAGGTGTCTGTTTCATATTTTAGAACTCATTCACTGATTTAGCAAAGATTTACTGAGTACCTACTATGTGCCTGACACTATTCAGGGGATGTGAGTGTGAAAATTCTCTTTTTCATTGAGAGAGAAAAACAAGAACCAGGAGAAAAATGAATGAAAACATACCGGGATATCAGATAACAATGAGTTCCATAAAGAATGCCAAAGCAGAGAAAATGGGGAGAGAGATGGAGCAGGAGCAGTAATCCCAGAAGAGATGACATTTAAGCAAAGTTCTCAATGCTATGGGACAGTGAACAGGAAAGAGGGTTCAAGGCAAAGGGAACTCAAGCCCACGATGAGAATGTTCTGTAAGGAAGGGCAAGGGGCCCAATATAGTTAGAAAAGGTGAGTAAGAAAGAAAAAGACAGGAGATGATGTCAAGGGTGTAGCTAGGGCCCAGACTGAAGACAGCCATAGAGGTGACAGGAAGGATGATGGCTTTATTCTAAGAAATGCAGGAAGCTGCTGGAGGGTTACAAGCTGAGGGGGGTGGTGG
>SJXQ01003826.1:19180-31549 GCA_006408695.1 Aepyceros melampus | reverse complement strand
TCTGTTGCTTCTTGACCTGCATACAAGTTTCTCAGGAGGCAGGCAAGGGGTTCTGGTATTCCCATCTCTTGAAGAATTCTCCACAGTCTGCTGTGATCCACACAGTCAAAGGCTTTGGCATAGTCAATAAAGCAAAAGGAGATATTTTTTGGACCTCTCTTACTTTTTCAATGATCCAGCAGATGCTGGCAATATGATCTCTTGTTCCTCTTCCTTTTCTACATCTACCTTGGTAATGCATTTCTGACTCATAGGAAGAAAAACTGATTATTTGAAGCAGAAACTATTAGCAACAGAGACAGTAAGGCATTTTCTGAAGTCACTCTTTTCAAATGGTTCACACTTGTTTCTCAGTGAAAGCACCTGGACCTGCACAGAATTTCTACTTCTGAATTTTTTCCCCAGTGGATTTACCAATTTCTAATTCATGCAACAGTAAGGTATGCACTCGATTTCATGGTTGATTTTAATGTAGCTTGCATAATAAGCTCTTTTTTCCCCTTCAAAATGCTTAGTTTTAATTGTCAACATTACAGAATAATAATAAGAAATGAACTTCTTGAGGGGGCTTATTGCCTAAATTCTTTTACTATTGATCTCAAAGAGAGGTCTGGAGGTGATACTGGCCCCATTCATATTTGCAATAGTCCATTAACTCTCTCTGGAATCAAATCTTGCCCCCATTTTACTCTTCAGGAAGTGGTCCTCTGTCTGAGGTATAATAATTTGTTTAGATTTCTGTGAAGAATGATGCTGCTGCTGCTGCTGCTGCTACTAAGTCACTTCAGTCGTGTCCAACTCTGTGCAACCCCATACGCGGCAGCCCACCAGGCTCCCCTTCCCTGGGATTCTCTCTGCAAGAACACTGGCTGTGAAGAATGAGCACTGAAATTTTTGGATTTTGTAGTTTATATCGCTTTTATCTCATTTTGCATAACAGAGATATCCTCCACACATTTCATCATCCTAGTCAAAAGGGTTACTTACAGCTTATTTTAAATATTCAAATGAAATATTTCACAATAGGATGTCATAATGAGCTTCAAAGAAAATCATAATAAATTGTAAAGAATTGAAATCCCACAGACTGTTCTCTCTAAACTGATGTCATAAGCTAAAACTTGTTTATCAAGGAAACTAATAGAAAATTAGCAACGCTAATAGTCGTGTCCAACTCTGTGCGACCCCATAGACGGCAGCCCACCAGGCTCCCCCGTCCCTGGGATTCTCAAGGCAAGAACACTGGAGTGGGTTGCCATTTCCTTCTCCAATGCATGAAAGTGAAAAGTGAAAGTGAAGTCGCTCAGTCATGTCCAGCTCCTAGCAACCCCATGGATTGCAGCCCACCAGGCTCCTCCAGCCATGGGATTTTCCAGGCAAGAGGACTGGAGTGGGGTGCCACTACCTTCTCCGGGACACTAAAATTGCAGGTCATGAAAGTTGTTGTTTTGAAGATCAAAAGATTCTCTGTTAGAAAATACTTGATTAGATACATCTGTATGAATTTTTTTCTTTCTAATTCATTATTTTATTGAAGGATAATTGTTTTACAGAATTGTGCTGCTTTCTGTCAAACCTCAACATGAATCAGCCATAGGTATACATATATCCCCTCCCTTTTGAACCTCCGTCCACCTCCTTCCCCATCTCACTCCTCTAGGTTGTTACAGAGCCCCTGTTTGAGTTTCCTGAGCTATACAGCAAGTTCCCATTGCTTACGGTAGTGGAAACAGTGGCTAACTATTTTTCTGGGCTCCAAAATCACCGCAGATGGTGATTGCAGCAATGAAATGAAAAGATGCTTGCTCCTTGGGAGGAAAGTTATGACCAACCTAGACAGCATATTAAAAAGAGACATTACTTTGCCAAGAAAGTTCCGTCTAGTCAAAGCTATGGTTTTTCCAGTAGTCATATATGGATGTGAGAGTTGGACTATAAAGAAATCTGAGCGACAAAGAATTGATGCCTTTGAACTGTGGTGTTGGACAAGACTCTTGAAAGTCCCTTGGACTGCAAGGAGATCCAACCAGTCCATCATAAAGAAGATCAGTCCTTGGTGTTCATTGGAAGGACTGATGTTGAAGCTGAAACTCCAATACTTTGGGCACTTGATGCGAATAGCTGACTCATTGGAAAAGACCTGATGCTGGGAAAGATTGAGGGCAGGAGGAGAAGGGGACGACAGAGGATGAGACAGTTGGCTGGCATCATTGACTCAGTGGACACGGGTTTGGGTGGACTCCGGGAGTTGGTGATGGACAGGGAGGCCTGGCGTGCTGTGGTTCATGGGGTGGAAGAGTTGGACACCACTGAGCGACTGAACTGAACTGAACTGAATATAAGTCCCTAGGTTACTCTTTCCATACATCTCACCCTCTCTTCCCCTCTCCGCATATCCATAAGTCTATTCTCTATGTCTGTTTCTCCATTCCTGCCCTGTAAATAAATTCTTCCATTTTTCTAGATTCCCTATATGAGAGTTAGAATATGATATTTATCTTTCTCTTTCTGACTCACTTCACTCTATGTAATAGTTCTAGGTTCATCCATCTCACCAGAACTGACTCAAAGGCATTCCTTTTTATGGCTAAGAAATATTCCATTGTGTATATGTACCACGTCTTTATCCATTCATCTGTGGATGGAAATCTAGGTTGCTTCCATGTTCTAGCTATTGTAGGTAGTGCTGCAATGAACAATAGGATACATGTGTCTTTTTCAATTCTGGTTTCCTCAGGATATATGCTAGGAGTGGGATTGCTAGGTCATATGGTAGTTTTATTCCTAGTTTTTTAAGGATTCTCCATACCTTCTTCCATTGTAGCTGTATCAATTTACATTCCCACCAACAATGCAAGAGCATTCCCTTTTCTCCACACCCTATCCAGCATTTATTGTTTGTAGACTTTTTGATGATGGCCATTCTGACCGGAGTGAGGTGATATTTCACTTTGGTTTGCATTTTTCTGATAATGAGTGATGTTGAGCATCTTTTCATGTGTTTGTTAGCCATCCGTATGTCTTCTTTGGAGAAATATCTATTTAGTTCTTTGGCCCATTTTTTGATTGGGTCATTTATTTTTCTGGAATTGAGCTGCATAAGCTGCTTGTATATTTTTGAGGTTAGTTGTTTGTCAGTTGCTTCATTTGCTATTATTTTCCCCATTCAGAAGGCTGTCTTTTTACCTTGCTTATAGTTTCCTTTGTGAAACTTCTCTTTAAAACTGCTCTTTTTAAGGCTAAGAAATTCCCATATAAACTACTCTCATGTTTACAGCTATCATATCCTTAGCTTTTTAGTTGGTTTTCTTTGGAAAAGTATCAGCTTCTTAATAAATCTTTTAAATATTGGTATACACAATAAAGCACAATATTCTAGGCTTAGCCTAATTTACGCAGAATATGTCAAATAAAGTACATAATGTGGCACCATCAAACTTTGAAGTGTCTTTAAAAACACACAAATATATATTTTTTAAAAAAAGGTCAATTTTTGGACTACATTATAACAGAAAAAAAAGTCTCAATAGCATGCGAATAATTATAACCAGGAATATTTTGCCTAAAAAATAAAGCTGAATTCTCACAGGGCTCTCACATTTATCACTGGATTTTTTTAATTGATATATAGTTAAGTATTATATTAGTTTCAGATGTAGAGCAAAATGATTTAACACTTTTCTAGATTATATTCCATTTAAAGTTATTGAAATATAATGGCCATTTCCCCCTGTGCTATACAATATATCCTTGTTGCTTATGTATTTTGTTTACAGCAGTTTATATCATTAATACTCAAATCCTCTTTCTCCTCCCCCACACACTTTGCTGGTAACTACTAGTTTTTTCTCTGTATCTGTGAGTCTGATTCAGTCTCATTAGATTAATTTTATTTTTAGATTCAACATTTAAGTGATAATATACAACATTTGTATGTACACTGTCTAACATATTTCACTAAGCATGATGCTCCCTAGGTCTACCCACCATGTTGTAGAATTTAATTCTTTTTTTAACATTCTACTGTATGTATATACTGCACTTCTTTATCCATTCATCTGTCATTGAGCAGTTTTGTTTTTTCCATATTTTGGCTTTGGAGTAAGTAATGCTGCTATGAATATTGAGGTGCATCATCATGTTGAAGCAGTGTTTTGGTTTTTCTTGAATATATACCCGAGTGAATTACTGAATCTTTTGGTAGTTCTATATCTAGTTTTCTGAAGAACCACCATGATTTTTTTTATAGTGGCTTCATCAATTGACATTTTCACCAACAGTGTAAAACTAATCCCTTTATCATACATTCTAGACAACATTTTTTATTTATGATTGTTTTGATGGTAGCCATTATGATAGATGTGAGGTGACATTCTATTGTAGTTTTTTTGGGGGGGGTTTTCTATATTTGTTTGTTTTTTAGTTATTCTCGAAATTTCTAAAATATGTTTTTAATTTACATACAGCAGAAGATATTCTTTTTTGCTTCACATTTCTAGAAGGTTTTTTTAAATATAAATTTATTTATTTTAATTGGAGGTTAATTACTTTACAATATTGTATTGGCTTTGCCACACATCAACATGAATCCACCACAGGTATACACGTGTTCCCCATCCTGAACCCCCTTCCTTCCTCCCTCTCTGTACCATCCCTCTGGATCCTCTCAGTGCACTAGCCCCAAGCATCCAGTATCATGCATCGAACCTGGACTGGAGATTCATTTCATATATATTATACATGTTCCAATGCCATTCTCCCAAATCATCCCACCCTCTCCCTCTCCCACAGAGTCCAAAAGACTTGTTCTATACCTCTGCGTCTCTTTTGCTGTCTTTCATACAGGGTTATCGTCAACATCTTTCTAAACTCCATATGTATATGTTAGTATACTGCATTGGTGTTTTTCTTTCTGGCTTACTTCACTCTGTATAATAGGCTATTGCAGTTTTAATGTGTATTACTCTGATGACTAGCCATGTTGGCATCTTTTCATGTGCTTCTTGGCCATCTGTATGCCTTCTCTGGAAAATCGTCTACTCAGGTCTTAGGCACTTTTTTAATTGGGTTGTTTGTTCCTTGACATTGAGTTGTATGATTTGTCTATATATTTTGGATGTTGTCATTTAGATGCTAAGTCATGTCTAAATCTTTGCAACCCCATGGACTGCAGCATGCCAGGCTTCCCTGTCCTTAATTATCTCCAGAGTTTACTCAAATTCATGTCCATTGAGTCAGTAATGATACATAACGATCTTATCCTCTGCCTCCCTCTTCTCCTTTTACCTTCAACCTTCCCCAGAATCAGGGTCTTATCCAGTGAGTCAAATCTTCATATCAGGTGGCCAAAGTATTGAAGCTTCAGCTTCAGAATCAAGCCTTCCAATGAATATTCAAGGTTGATTTCCTTTAGGATTAACTGATTTGATCTCCTTGCTGTGCAAGGGGCTCTCAAGAGTCTTCTCCAACACCACAATTCAAAAGAATCAAATCTTCAGCACTCAGCCTTTTTTATGGTCCAACTCTTATATCCATACATGCTGCTACTGCTGCTGCTAAGTCACTTTAGTCGTGTCTGACTGTCTGCGACCCCACAGACGGCAGCCCACCAGGCTCCCCCATTCCTGGGATTCTCCAGGCAAGAATACTGGAGTGGGTTGCCATTTCCTTCTCCAATGCATGAAAGTGAAAAGTGATAGAAGTCCCTCAGTCGTGTCCAACTCTTAGAGACCCCATGGACTGCAGCCCACCAGGCTCCTCCATCCATGCGATTTTCCAGGCAAGAGTACTGGAGTGGGATGACATTGCCTTCTCCAATCCATATATGACTACTGGAAAAACCATAGCGTTGACTATATGGACCATTGTTAGCAAAGTGATGTCTCTGCTTTTTAATATGCTGTCTAGCTTTGCCATAGCTTTTCTTTCAAGGGGTATGTATCTTTTTAATATCATGGCTGCAGTCACTTTCTGCAGTGATTTTAGAGCCCAAGTAAATCTGTGACTGCTTCTACTTTTTCTCCTTCTATTTTCCATGAGGTGATGGAACTGGATGTCATGAACTTATTTTTTGAATTTTGAGTTTTAAGTCAATTCTTTCATTTTCCTTTTTCACCCTCATCAAGAGGCTCTTTTGCTCCTCTTTCAGATCAGTTCAGTTCAGTTCAGTTGCTCAATCATGTCTGACTCTTTGTGATCCCATGAATTGAAGAACACCAGGCCTCCCTTCCATCACCAACTCCCAGGGTTCACCCAAACTCACGTCCATTGAGTCGGTGATGCCATCCAGCCATCTCATCCACTGTCGTCCCCTTATCGTCTTGCCCCCAATCCCTCCCAGCATCAGAGTCTTTTCCAATGATTCAGCTCTTCGCATGAGGTGGTCAAAGTACTGGAGTTTCAGCTTTAGCATCATTCCTTCCAAAGAACACCCAGGACTGATCTCCTTTCTGCCATTATAGTGGTATCATCTGCATATTAGAGATTGTTGATATTTATCTTGGAAATCTTGATTCTGTCTTGTGATTCATCCAGCCTGGCATTTTGCATAATGTACTCTTCAAATAATTTAAATAAATCCCTTATCAGTCATATCTTTTGCAATTTTTTTTCCATTCAGTAAGTTACCTTTGCATTTTGTGGATGAAGTTCTTTGTTATAAGTTTACTTAGGTTCCATTTGTTTATTTTTAATTTTATTTCTTTTGCCTTAAATGACTGCTTAAAAAATAATGTTTTGATTCATGTTGAAGAGTGTTCTACTTATGTTCTCTTCTAAGAGCTTTATGATTTCAGGTTTTACATTGATGTCTTTAATCCATTTTGAGTTTATTTTTGTCTATGATAAAGGAGGAAATGTTAAATATTATTCTTTTACATGCAGCTGTCCAGTTTTCCCTTTGTCCATTGTATATCTTTGTCTTTTTATCATATATATTGACCATAAATGTGTGGGTTTATTTGGGGCACTCTATTCTGTTCCATTGATCTATGTGTCTTTTTTTGTGACAGTACCATGCTGGTTTCATTACAGCAGCTTCGTAGTATAGCCTGAAGTCAGGGAGCATAAGACTTCCAGCTTTGTTCTTTTTTCTTTCAAGAATGATTTGGAAATTTGGAGTCTTAGTTTTAAGATTAATGATTTTATTTATGTGAAAAATGTCCTGAGTACTTTGATAGTGATTGTATTAAATCTGTCTGTCAATTTCTGTGGGTTAATATGGACACTTAAACAATATTAATTTATCCAACCAAGAATACCAGAAATCTTTACAATTTTTTCTATTATTTTCAAATTTCTTTGTCAGTGTTGAATAGTTTTCACAGTATAGGTGTTGAATAGTTTTCATAGTATAAGTGTTTCATCTCCTTGGTTAAGTTTATTTTTAGGCATTTTTTCCTTCTTGATACAATTCTAAATGAAATTTTCTTCCTCATAATTGGTATATAGAAAAGCAACAGATTTCTGTTTATTAATCTTATATTCTTCAACTTAACTGAATTCATTTATTTGTTATAATAGTTTTTGGTGGAACCCATAAAATGGGAATCCACTCCAGTACTATTGCCTGGAAAATCCCATGGACAGAGGAGCTTGGTAGGCTACAGTCTGTGGGATTGCAAAGAGTCGGACACGACTGAGCAACTACAACTACAACTACAACTACATAGAGTTTCTATATGTAGTATCATGCCATCTGCAAATTGTGATAGTTTTGCTTATTCTCTTCCAATCTGGATGTATTTTATTACCTTTTCTTATCTAATTGCTATGACTAGGACATCCAATATAATGTTAAATAGAAGTGGCAAATATAGGCATCCTTGTCCTCTTAATTTTAGAGCAAAGCTTTCAGCTTTTCATTGCTAAGTATAATGATAGCTGTACATTTATTATGAGTGGCCTTTATTATTCAATATGTTGAAAATTGTTTCCTCCCTCCTTTTGTTAATTGATCTGTGAATACTGAACTATATTTACATCCCTGAAATAAATCTCATATGATCATGGTGTATGATTAATTTTAGATATTGTTGAATTTGATATGCTTATATCTTGTTAGAGATTTTTGCATCTATATTCAGCACTCTATCCTGTTATTTTCTTCTGATGTAGTGTTGTTGTGTGACTTTGGTATTTGGGTGATAATGGTGCAGTAACATGAATTTGGGAGTGTTTTTTCTTCTTCAATTTTTTTTTTTTGAAACAGTATGAGAAGATTAGGTATTAGCTCTTCTTATAATTTTAATAGAATTTCCCTGTAAATCCATCGATCATTTTTTTTTGTCTGATATGATTTTTTTAATTAAAATTCAATATTGCTACTAGCAATCTATTTAGATTGCCTCTTCTGATTCAGTCTTGAAGGTGAAGGTGAAGGTGAAGTCACTCAGTCATGTCTGACTCTGCGACCCATGGACTATAGCCTACTAGGCTTCTCCATCCATGGGTCTCTCCAGGCAAGAATACTGGAGTGGATTGCCATTTCCTTCTCCAGGGGATCTTCCCGACCCGGGGATCAAACCCAGGTCTCCCGCATTGGAGGCAGATGCTTTAACCTCTGAGCCACCAGGGAAACAGATTATATATTTGTAGAAATTTTCTTCTTCTAGGTTGTCCAATTTCTTGGTATCTCACTGTTCATAGAATTCTTTTATGATTTTTTTTTGTATTTGTGGTATATGAGTTAACTCTTTACTTTCTTATTTTATTTATTTGGGTTTTCTTTCTTTTGTTCTTGATGAACCTGTCTAAAAGTTTATCAATTTTGTTTATTCTTTCAAATAACTGGCCTTTGGTTTCATTGATCTTTTTCTATTGATACTTTGGTCTCTATTTATTTCCTTGCTGGTCTTTATTATTTTCTTTTCCCATCTTAATTTGGACTTTGCTTGCTTCTCTGTTTTTCCCCAATTCTTTCATATGGTAGTTTAAGTTTTTTTTTTTTTTTTTTACTTGTTTGCTTCTTGAAGTAAGCCTGTATCACTATAAACTCCCCTCTTATAATTGATTATTCTGCTTCCTATAGATTTTAGAAATTTGTGTGTTTCCTTTTATTTTTGTCTCATACTATTTTCTGATTTTTTTTTAATTTCTTCAGTGACTCATTGGTTTTATTCTTAGCATGTTGTTTAGTCTCCATATATTTGTGCTTTTCTCTTTCTTCCTGTAATTCATTGCTAGTTTCATACTGCTGTGTCCAGGAAAAATGTTTGATACAATGTCTTTTCTCTTAAATTTGTTGAGATTTGTTTTGTCATCTATTATGTGATCTGTCCTGAAGAACATTTCATTGCACTTGAAAAGAATGTGTATTCTGCTGTTTTCACATGAATTGTTCCATAGATATATAGGAAGTCCAATGACTCTGTTGGCTCATTTAAGACCACTCCTTCCTCATTGAATTCATGTCTGGATGATCTGTTATTGATGGAAGTGGGGTGTTAAAGTCCCCTACTATTATCACATTATTGTAGATTTCTCCCTTTATATGTGTTAATATGTGCCTTATACATTTAGGTGTTCTTGTATTTAGGTACATATATTTTTACGAGTGTAATATCCTCTTCTTGTATTGATCCCTTTGTAATTGTGTAATGCCCTTTCTTCTTCTGTTAAAGACTTTATTTTAGAATCTTCTATCTGGTATAAGTGTTGCTACCCTTGCCTTCTTGTTGTTTACATTTTTTGTTCTCTCACTATCAGTCTGTGTGTCTTTAGCTCTGAAATGAGTCTCTTGTGAACACCATATAGCTGGGTATTTTTAAATCCAATCTATCACATTATGTTTTGATTGAAGCATATTGTTCATTGACACTGAAATAATCATTGATAAATATGTACTTACTGCCATTTTATTACTTGTTTTCTGATTGTTTTTGTACTTCTCTATTATTCTCTTAGTCATTTTTTCCTTGCCTTTTGGTTTGATGATTTCCTTTAATTATATGCTTATTTTCCTTTACCTCTAGATTTTTTGTATCCATTGTAGGTTTCTGATTTGTGGTTACTGTGAGGTTCTTATATGTTAGATTTTAACTATAGCTATTTGTTTTAAGCATGTAGAGCTTTAAATTCAAACACATTTTAAAGATTATCTCCCTCACTGACATTTTTTTTGATGCCATATTTTACATCTTCCTGCTTATTCCTTTATTAACTATTGTAGTAATAGAATATTCTACAATTTTTTTTTGTCTTTTAATCTTCATACTAGATTGTTTAAGTAGTTGGTCCTCAGCCTTTACTGTCTGTTTGTCTTTCCTAGTGAGATCTTCCTTTTCTATAGGTTATTACTTGTCTCTATAGCCTTTTCTTCCCACTTAGAGAAGACCATCTAACATTTCAGTTTTAGGGTGTTGATGAACTCTTTTAGTATTGATGAACTGTTAGTTTTTCTTTGTCTGAAAGTTCTTTCCTCCTCCTTCAATTCTAAATAACAATCTTGCTCATTAGATTGCAAGTTTTCCTCTTTCAACACTTAAAATAAATCATGCCACTCTGTTCTGGCCTAGAAAGTTTCTACAGGAAAACAAAACAAAACAAAAAAACAGATAGCCTTATGGGGATTCCCTTGTATATAGCTCTTTGTGTTTCTCGTCATCTTAAAGTTTTGTGCCTTTAACTTTTGCCATTTTACTGATAGTATATCTTGGTGTGGGACTTTCAGTTCATCTTTTTTCAGGATTCTTTTTTCTTTATGTAGATGGAATTTGTCTTCTTTCTCCAAGTTTGGGGAATTTTTCACCATAATTTTATCAAATACATTTTCCATCCTCTCATCTTTCTGGGAACCCGTATAATTTGAATGTTGGAAGGCTTATTGTTATCCTCAAAGTCTCCTAAATATATTTTTTAATTTTGTCTTTTCTTTTTTCTTTCATTTTTAGTTTTTTTTTTAATTATGAAAGTATGATAACACATTTACAGAAGACTTGGAAAATACAGAACAAAGTTACATATAGTTCCATTATATATTAAAATTATTTTAAGTAGATAAAATTTATTTTAAAATTTTTAGTTGGAGTTTCAATATTAACTGCCATAGACAATATAGACACACATGATTTTTAAAAATCTAAAATTAATAGAATAAATATGCAGAGAAGTAAGAGGATATAGTAGACCTGGAAATCAATGTGAACCAATTCAAAATAATTAAGATTTATGAAATTTGCACACAACAGTAAGATATAAGTTCTATTCAAATTCCCATAGTCTGCAAACAAAGAGACACTGAAGCATATCCAAGGACATAAAATAAGGTTCAAAATTTCATATTTTAAAGGTATTGTAATCATATACAGTCTGTTCTCTTATCACTGTGGAATTATGTTAAAACCAATATCAAAACATATTTGACCATTGAGGATAATTTTGCTGTGGGTTTGTCATATATAGCTTTTATTATGTTGAGATATGTTCCTTCTATTCCTGCTTTCTGGAGAGTTTTTATCATAAATGGATGTTGAATTTTGTCAAAGGCCTTCTCTGCATCTATTGAGATAATCATATGGCTTTTATTTTTCAATTTGTTAATGTGATGAATTACAATGATTGACTTGCGAATATTGAAAAATTCTTGCATCCCTGGGATAAAGCCCGCTTGATCATGGTGTATGATCTTTTTAATGTTTTGTTGGATTCTGATTGCTAGAATTTTGTTGAGGATTTTTGCATCTAAGTTCATCAGTGATATTGGCCTGTAGTTTTCTTTTTTTGTGGCGTCTTTGTCAGGTTTTGGTATTAGGGTGATGGTGGCCTCATAGAATGAGTTTTGAAGTTTACCTTCCTCTGCAATTTTCTGAAAGAATTTGAGTAGGATATGTGTTAGCTCTTGTCGAAATTTTTGTTAGAATTCAGCTGTGAAGCCGTCTGGACCTGGGCTTTTGTTTGCTGGGAGATTTCTGATTATGGTTTCAATTTCCATGCTTGTGATGGGTCTGTTAAGATTTTCTATTTCTTCCTGGTTCAGTTTTGGAAAGTGGTACTTTTCTAAGAATTTGTCCATTTCTTCCACATTGTCCATTTTATTGGCATATAATTGCTGATAGTAGTCTCTTATGATCCTTTGTATTTCTGTGTTTTCTGTTGTCATCTCTCCATTTTCATTTCTAATTTTATGGATTTGATTTTTCTCTCTTTGTTTCTTGATGAGTCTGGCTAGTGGTTTGTTAATTTTATTTATCCTTTCTAAGAACCAGCTTTTGGCTATGTTGATTTTTGCTATGGTCTCTTTTGTTTCTTTTGCATTTATTTCTGCCCTAATTTTCATGATATTTTTCCTTCTACTAGCTCTGGGGTTCTCCATTTCTTCCTTTTCTAGTTGCTTTAGGTGTAGAGTTAAGTTATTTATTTGACTTTTTTCTT
>SJXQ01003826.1:6169-18208 GCA_006408695.1 Aepyceros melampus | reverse complement strand
TTTCTTTGTTAATTTTCTGTGTAGTTGATCTATCCATAGGTGTGAGTGGGGTATTAAATTCTCCCACTATTATTGTGTTATTGTTAATTCCCCTTTCATACGTGTTAGCATTTGTCTTACATATTGCAGTGCTCCTATGTTGGGTGCATATATATTTATAATTGTTATATCTTCTTCTTGGGTTGATTCTTGATCATTATATAGTGGCATTCTTTGTCTCTTTTCACGGCCTTTGTTTTAAAGTCTATTTTGTTGGATATGTGTATTGCTACTCCTGCTTTCTTTTGGTCTCTATTTGTGTGGAATATCTTTTTCCAGCCCTTCACTTTCAGTCTGCATGTGTCTCTTGTTTTGAGGTGGGTCTCTTGTAGGCAGCATATATAGGGATCTTTTTTTGTATCCATTCAGCCAGTCTTTGCCTTTTGGTTGGGGCATTCAACCCATTTATATTTAAGGTAATTATTGATAAGTATGATCCCATTGCCATTTACTTTACTGTTTGGGGTTCGGGTTTATACTCCCTTTTTGTGTTTCCTGTCTAGAGAATATCTTTTAGCATTTGCTGGAGAGCTGGTTTGGTGGTTCTGAATTCACTCAGCTTTTGCTTGTCTGTAAAGCTTTTGATTTCCCCTTCATATTTGAATGAGATCCTCACTGGGTACAGTAATCTGGGCTGTAGGTTATTTTCTTTCATCAAAACTGAAACCATTTCCCCTAAAATGAGGAACAAGACAAGGGTGTGCTACTATTCAACATAGTTTTGGAAGTTTTGGCCACAGCAATCAGAGCAGAAAAAGAAATAAAAGGAATCCAAATTGAAAAAGAAGAAGTAAAACTCTCACTGTTTGCAGAAGACATGATCCTCTAAAGAGTAGCAAACCCTAAAGAGTGCACCAGAAAATTACTAGAGCTAATCAATGAATATAGTTAAGTTGCAGGATATAAAATCAACACACAGAAATCCCTTGCATTCATATACACTAATAATGAGAAAGTAGAAAAAGAAATTAAGGAATCAATTCCATTCACCATTGCAAAGAAAAGAATAAAATACTTAGGAATATACCTACCTAAAGAAACTAAAGACCTATATATAGAAAAAAGATGACATGATCCTCTACATAGAAAACCCGAAAGACTCCACCAGAAAATTACTAGAGCTCATCAATGAATATAGTAAAGTTGCAGGATATAAAATCAACACACAGAAATCCCTTGCATTCCTATACACTAATAATGAGAAAGTAGAAAAAGAAATTAAGGAATCAATTCCATTCACCATTGCAAAGAAAAGAATAAAATACTTAGGAATATATCTACCTAAAGAAACTAAAGACCTATATATAGAAAACTATAAAACACTGATGAAAGAAATCAAAAAGGACACTAATAGATGGAGAAATATACCATGTTCATGGATTAGGAGAATTAATATAGTGAAAATGAGTATACTACCCAAAGCAATCTACAGATTCAATGTAATCCCTATCAAGCTACCAGCAGAACTAGAACAAATAATCTCAAGATTTGTATGGAAATATAAAAAATCTCAAATAGCCAAAGCAATCTTGAGAAAGAACTTGAGAAAGAAGAATGGAACTGGAGGAATCAACNGTGGGAGGTGGGGGCGGGGGTTTCAGGATTGGGAACTCATGTACACCCGAGATGGATTCATGTCAATGTATGGCAAAACCAATACAGTAATGTAAAGTAAAATAAAGTAAAAAAAAAAAAAAAAAAGAATAAACCTAAAAGTCCACTAAGGAAAAAAAAATCATGTTTGATGTTACCCACGTATTTTCAAGTGCAATGTGACATTTACCAAGAGAGATCTTCAGCTTAGCCATTGAAATATCAAAAAAGTAAAACAATAAAACACAGGTGGTGATGGCAGAGAAGAAAACATTTAAATAAGAAATTAGTATCAGAGTGAGAAATTAATATGAAAGATACTTTAAACAGAATCCCATGTATTTGGAAATTAATGTCCACTTTTAAATGATGGATGCATCTAATAAGCCATATTTTTTATATGAGAATAAAGATAAAAAGAGTATTTACCAGAATGTGTTGAATGCAGCTACTCAATGCAATTAAATACAATGCAGGGTCTTGAATAAGGCATGAAACAAATAATGGACATTAAAGTAATATTTTGTGAAATTTGAACAGAATCTATAGTTTACAATACTGTATCATTTTTTGCAACATAGTATTTGCTTATATTCTCAGAAATGGATTAGATGTTTAAAATCACTTTAAATTTTTTTAAAAATCACTAAGGTGATAAATTTTCTAGACTTTTAGCCATAATAATAGATGCTAAAATACATTGTATTATGTCAAAGACTTAAGTGATATACACTAGAAATCTAACATTATATTCACACTAAATCAAACAAGGGGAATCAAAATGTCATAAATTTTTTAGCTAGACAAAAATTCATAAATTTTATAATACATATATTATACTTACTATATATGTGTGTGTGTGGGTGTATAGAAAACCTTTTTTTTCTAGGCTTGATAAAGGCTTAAGAAAGAAAAACAACCAAAAAAATAGAGATCGAGAAACTGGAAAAAATAAACTAAGTGAAATGGGAGCACTGAATATGAAATAGAAAATAGAAATGGTAGCCAAATGAAATGGGAGCACTGAATACAAAATACAAAACTAATAAAAGTAAAGATCATCACATATTCCAGTTGTTTTTAAACATGGCTGCTCATTAAAACATATCTGGAGCTTTGGAGAAGAACAGTAATACCCGGGCACTTGTATTTTTCAAAAAATTCCAAGGTAACTCTGATATGCATCTGGATTTTGAAAAGTGATTACAAGTTTTCCTATTAAATGGTTGTTGTTGTTCAGTCAGTCAGTCATGTCCAGCTCTTTGCAACCCCATGGACTGCAGCATGATAGACTTCCCTTCCTTGATCATCTCCTAAAGCTTTATCAAACTCATATCCATTGAGTCAGTTATGCCATCCTTCTTGTCCTCTGTCGTCTGCTTCTCTTCTTGCCTTCAGTCTTTCCCATCATCAGGGTCTTTTCCAATGAGTTGACTGTTTGCATCAGGAGGCCAACACATTGGAGCTTCAGCCTTAGAACTCAACAGTCTCCCTGAACATTACAGTTCAAAAGCATCAATTCTGTAGCATTCAGCTTTCTTTATAGTCCAACTCTCATATCCATACATACATACTTTGAGGAGACAGCCCTTGTTGGCAAAGTAATGTCTCTGCTTTTTAATATACTGTCTGGGTTGGTCATAGCTTTTCTTCCAAGGAGCAAGCGTCTTTTAATTTCATAGCTACAGTCACCATCTGCAGTGATTTTGGAGCCCAAGAAAATAAAATCTGTCACTATTTCCATTGTTTCTCCATCTATTTGTCATGAAGTGATGAGACCAGATGTCATGATCTCTGTTTTTAATGTTGAGTTTTAAGCCAGTGTTTTCATTCTCTTCTTTCAGTTTCATCAAGAGGTTTTTGACTTCCTGTTTACTTTCTGTCATAAGGGTGTTGTTATCTGCATATCTGAGGTTATTGATATTTCACCTGGCAGTCTTGATTCTAGCTTTTTCATCCGTCCCAGCATTTTGCATGATGTACTTTGCACATAAGTTAAATAAGCAGGGTGACAATCTACAGACTTGCCTCACTTCTTTTCCATTTTGGAACCAGTCTGTTGTTCCATGTCCAATTCTAACTGTTGCTCCTTGACCTGCATGCAAATTTTTCAGGAGGCAGCAAGGTGGTCTGCTATTCTCACCTCTTTAAAAATGTTCAGAGTTTACTGTCATTCACAGAGTCAAAGGCTTTAGCGTAGTCAATAAAGCAGAAGTAGATATTTTTCTGTAATTCCCTTGCTTTTTCCTTGATCCAATGGATGTTCACAATTTGGTCTCTGGTTCCTCTGCCTTTTCTAAATTCAGCTTAAACACCTGGAATTTCTTGGTTCACCTACTGTTGAAGCTTAGTTTGGAGAATTTTGATCATTGCTTTGCTAGGGTGTGAGATAAGTGCAATGTTGCCAGTCTTAATTGTTTTGGGTTTATTTTATGTAAATTTTTTCCTTCTCTTGTATTTCTTGTCTAGAGAAGTTCTTTTAGTATTTATTGTAAAGTTGTTTTATGGTGCTGAATTCTCTTAACTTTTGCTTATCTGGAAAGCTTTTTATTTCACCATCATATCTGAATGAGAGTCTTGTTGCTCACAATGTTCATGGTTGTAGGTTCTTCCATTTTATCACTTTAAATGTATCATGTCACTCCCTTCTGCCTTGTAGAGTTTCCATTGAGAAATCAGCTGATAGCCTGATGGGTGTTCCCTTGTACATTATTTGTCATTTTTCCCTTGTTCTTTTTAATATTTTATCTTTGTCTTTAATTTTCATCATTGTGTTTACTGTGTGTCTTTGTGTGTTCCTGCTTCGATTTATTCTGCCTGGGACTCTCTGGGTTTCCTGCACTTGGTTGACTGTTTCCTATCCCATGTTAGGGAGATTTTCAGCTATTATTTGTTAAAATACTTTCTCAGATACTTTCTCTTTTCTCCTTCTGAGACTCCTATAATGAAAATATTAGCGATTTAATGTTGTCCCAGAGGTCTCTTAGGCGGTCTTCATTTTTTTTTTTTTCATTCTTTTTTTCTGTATTCTGTTCTGAGTCAGTGATTTCCTCCATTCTGTTCTCCAGTTAACTTATCCATTCTTCTGCACCAATTATTCTGCTATTTATCCCTTCTAATATATAGTTCATCACTGTTTTTAGTCTTGTAGGTCTTTAGTAAACATTTCTTTCATCTTCTCAATCTTTGCCTGTCTTCTTTTTCTGAAATCCTGGATCATCTTAACTATCATTATTCTGAATTCTTTTTTTAGAAGATTGCTTATCTCCACTACATTTGATTGTTTTTCTTGGGTTTTATCTTGTACCTCCATGTGGGACAAAACCCTCTGCTATTTCATCCTGGTTAACTTTCTGTGATGTAGTTTTGGGTCTAGCTGTATGAGATAGTGGTTCCTCTTGCTTCTTCTGTCTGTGCTATGGTGGCTGGGGCTAAGAGCCTGTATAAACTTCTTGGTGAGAAGGACTGTTAATGGGAAAAACTGGATCTTGCTCTGATAGGCAGTGTCTTGCTCAGTAAAGCTTTAATCCAATTATCTCCTGATGGATGGGGTTGTGTTGTCTTCCTATGGTTGCTTGGTCTGAGGTCACCAAACCCTGGTGTCTGTGGACTCTTGTTGTTCAGTGACTAAGTCCTATCTGACTCTTTGCAACCCCGTGAGCTGCAGCATGTCAGCCTTCCATATCTTTCACTATCTCTTGCAGTCTATAATAGGGTTAAATGTCAACTCCAAAATTACTTATGTAAAGGGGTCCCTTCCATGACTGTTGTTTCCAGTGCCCCTATCCCCATGGCAAGCCACTGCTCAATCACACTTCCACAGTAGACCCTCCAAAACTACCCCATAGATCTAGTTCAGTCTCCTGTGCAGTCACTGCTCCTTTCCCTTGGGTCTTGTCTTATACAAGATTTTGCTTGTGCCATTCAAGAGTGGAGTCTGTTTCCCCTAGTCCTGTGGAAGTACAGTAATCAAATCTGACTGGCCTTCAAAGTCAGAATCCCTGGGGATTGCCAATCTCTTTGTTAGATCCCCAGGCTGGGAAATCTGACAGGAGGCTCAGAACCTTCACAAAAGTAGGAGAATTTCTTTGGTATTATTGCTCTCCAGATTATGGGTTACTCACCCAGTGGATTTGGGATTTGATTTTATCATGTTTGTGTCCTTTTGCCATCTCCTCGTGGCTTCCTCTTTGTCTTTGGATGTGGTATCTTTTTTTTTTTGGTCGGTTCCAGTGTCCTCTGGTTGATGGTTGTCCAACAGCTAGTTGTGATTTTGGTGCTCTCACAAGAATGGATGAGGACACTTTCTTTTCCTCTGTTATTTTGGACCAGAAGCATTTTTTCTTCTGTTCTGTTTGTGTGACTTCCATTACTGCATCTTCCAAATCAGCTATGCATTCTTCTTTATCACCTAATCTTCTATTCATACCTTTTAGTGTGTTTTTCATTTTATTTATTGTATTCTTCAGTTTTGAATTGTTCTTTTTTATATTTTCTAGATTCTTGTCAAAGTTCTCAATGTATTCACCTATTGTTTTTCTTAATGTGATTAGCATTCTTATTACTATTGCTTTGAACTTTTTATTTGGTAAATTATGTACTTTTCTTTTCTTAGTTGTATTTTAGTGACTATTTCTTGCTCTTTTAAGACAAATTTTCTTCTATTTTGCTTAGCTTTTTGTATCTGTATGGAATTAGCACAGGTCTTTAAGAGTGTCATTCTGTGATAGTAGGGTGTGTTGGTAGATCTCACTTTGGTACTAGGTGGGGCTGAGAATGGAGGGGCTAGGGCAGGAGCCAGGTATGAGCCAGGGCTTACTGTCTGTTCTGTAGCTGTCACCAACCTATCAGAAGTGAAGGTAGGTCTCAAGTTGCTAGAGTAGAAACCCTGAGGTTCAGGTCTAAGCTGGCTCTGTCCCTTTTAAGTGTGTGCTCTCCCCTTCCAGCACTAGTACCCTCACATCAGAGGGACAAATCTTGGTGCAAGAAGGATTGGTACTGGCACTTTCTGTGTGGTGGGCTCTAGCCTGTGGTAGTACAGCTGATGTCAGAGATCTGGACAGCTTCTGATGAGTACCCATGTAAGCAACAGTAACAGTTGCACTCACCTGACTCAGATATCACTGCAATTGTGATTCTCCTTTGTGCCTCATAGCTGGGCTCTGCCCTCAGGATGTACTGTCCTTATCTGGTGTGGAGCTGTGCCAGAGTTCAGGTAGTGCCTATGTAGGGTTTTGCTGTAAATCAACTCATAGGCTGTGGTGGTACAGCTGAAGACAAAGATGGGACCGTCTTTCATGCACTATCTGTGTAAGTGCTATATTTAGTTGCCTCTGTCATGCTCAGATGCCACTTTGATTATGAGCCACCTCTTTGTCTCACATCCAAGATCACAAGCAGGACTGCAGCATCTGTTTGGCTCAGGCTGGGATGTGAATTGTGTCAGTCAAATGTAGCTGTCCAGCCACTCATGAAGTTTTCAATATGCAACTCCCTTTCTATTTCATTAGTGAGCAAGCAAGTGTGCATGAACACCTTCTAAGTAGAGCCCAGGATTCCCATAGCCCTCTTTTTAGTTCCATCAGCCATCCAAACAGCAAAGGGAGTTTGTCCTTCCCATATCAAACCTCAGAGCTTGGGTGTCCAATATGTAGCCCAAACAGATCACTCCTCAGGGAGGACCTCCAACAATGAAATCTCTCTTTTGTTCCTAGTCCCCTCCCAGTGTCACACATCCCCACCTGATTGCTTCTTTTCCCTTTGAGGGTTTTTGCTGAACCACAAAAGACACCAGGATTCTTGGCCTCTGGAGGAGAAGAATTCAATCCAGAGCCAGAGACAAGGCTTGATCAGTCAGAGCTGTTGTGTAATAGAGTTTTATTAAAGTATAAAAGGGATAGACAAAGCTTCTGACATAGACATCAGAAAGAGGCAGAAAGAGTACCTACCTTGCTAGTGTTAGCAATGGAGTTATAAAATCTCCAATTAGTTATTACAATGAATCAAAAGAATGCCCAGAGATTGCAAACATCTTACTAGACCCACTCCCACAATCCACATTGCAAGATAACAGGATTAGCCCGAAGGCCCTCAGGAAGGAGAAACTGTCCTCAAGCAGGACACACTGTTGCTATATAAGCCTTAGTACAGAGTTTAAACTGAGTTGTGTAATTCGCTAAGACTAAGGTGACACTACCCTTATGGAAGAAATGAAGAGAAACTAAAAAGCCTCTTGATGAAAGTGAAAGTGGAGAGTGAAAAAGTTGGCTTAAAGCTCAACATACGGAAAATGAAGATCATGGCATCTGGTCCCATCACTTCATGGGAAAAAGATGGGGAAACAGTGGAAACAGTGTCAGACTTGATTTTTTGGGCTCCAAAATCACTGCAGATGGTGACTGCAGCCATGAAATTAAAAGACGCTTACTCCTTGGAAAAAAAGTTATGAGCAACTTAGATAGCATATTCAAAAGCAGACACATTACTTTGCCAAATAAGGTTCATCTAGGCAAGGCTATGGTTTTTCTTGTGGTCATGTATGAATGTGAGAGTTGGACTGTGAAGAAGGCTGAGCGCAGAAGAATTGATGCTTTTGAACTGTGGTGTTGGAGAAGACTCTTGAGAGTCCCTTGGCCTGCAAGGAGATCCAACCAGTCCATTTTGAAGGAGATCAACCCTGGGATTTCTTTGGAAGGAATGATAAAGCTGAAACTCCAGTACTTTGGCCACCTCATGCGAAGAGCTGACTCATTGGAAAACACTTTGATGCTAGGAGGGATTGGAGGCAGGAGGAGAAGGGGACGACCAAGGATGAGATAGCTGGTTGGCATCACTGACTCCATGGACGTGGGTCTGAGTGAACTCGGGAGTTAGTGATGGACAGGGAGGCCTGTCGTGCTGTGATTCATGGAGTCGCAAAGAGTTGGACACGACTGAGCGACTGAACTGAAATGAACTGAAGGAATGTAGACCAAAAAAAAAAAAAAAGTTCTTTCCTTCTCCTTGAGAATTCCAGTCTCCTCTCATTGGGGACCCCCAGACTTCTTATCAACCTACCTAGGAGTTCACTCTCTCACCTTCCTATCCAATTTTGTTAGGATCTTTCTTACATCTTGGTTGTACAAAAAGGAGTCTTTCTGCCCATCTCTAGCTAGCTTTCATTGAAAATTGTTCCACCTAGATGTATTTTTCATGTGTTCATTAGAGGAGGTTAGTTCTTCATCCTCTTATTCGCCATCTTGATCTTCTCCCCATCCTTCAATTTCTATTAAGGCAGTGCTGAATTGGTTCTTGATGTAAAATGCAAAATGAAAATTTATTTTATTTCTAAAAAAACAAATTTATTTTAACTTTCTCAGTTCTCTGACTACAATGCTATGTTGTAAAAACAAGACAATAGCCCTGAAACAGAGTCACTTATGCTAATCTCCATGCCATGAAACCAAGGCTTAACTCCATTACAGTTTAGATCTCCTAGAAATGGAATCTTAAAATATGAATCAGGAATCATCTGACCAGCATTAGTTAGGTAATCTTCTGAATAGACTCTGACCATTCCTGAAAGAAATGTTACTTTGCAATAACCAATCCACTTATTTATTTATTTATTTATTTTGCCTAGTAAAATTTCCTTTATTCTGCTTCTGCTTGTAAAAGTATTGTTTTGCAAAATCCTCAGAGTTGTTTTCAATCTTCTATATTTAACCATGCCCAATTCAAATCAATTTTTGCTCAAATAAAGTCAAATTTTAATATGATTTAGTTGATCTTTTATTAAATAACAACATATAATTCTAGAGCACCTCAATATACATGTTTTATTTCCACCATCTTATAGGCCACCTGAATCTATGCTATGGCACAGAGAAAACATTGTTTTGGTGACTTCTTTTTAGAAGACTTCACAGGATATAAAAATCTGAAAAGATAAATTTGCAGTCCCTGGAGATCAGAGTAAAAATCCCAACTTTTGACTCTATTCTAACCAACATTCCAAACAACCTGAGAGATGTCTCAATATAAATTAGAATTATTCTTTTATGGATAAGTTAATTCCATGTCTTGAAATTCTAGAGTTAGAATATTTGCACAGATCATCTAGTTCATTACTGTAACTTTCAAATAGATGACAGACTAACTGTACCAAGGCAGAAGGTATTCTGTTATCGCTTCCCAGTTTTAAGAATAGCCTGAAATACCTTCAGTCTTAACTTAGGACAATTTCCACTCAGCCCTTTGTGAAGAATAAAGTGTTGATGCTGTTTAGAGAGAGAGAGAGAGAGAGAGAGAGAGATTCTAGAAAAATGGCAATGCTGATGGCAGCATAGTTTTTAGGTTTTCCTGAATCCCACAGAGAAACACCCAAATTACCAATAAGGGACAACTTAGCAAATATTGTTCTCAGGAGTCCTTCCGACATGATCTATGAGAGAAAAAGTTTCAGACACACAAAATGATCGAAGAGACAGTAACAAAAAGACTGGTAATGAGACCTAAATATATATGCAAAATTAAGACTAAACCAGGAGTAAAAAGAGAGCAATTGTAATATAATATGACTATATGACCTGATAATGTAAAAATAGTACAACCTTTTAAAAAAAGAGATTACAAAGAGCATGTGCAAGCCTTCCCTCCTCGCCTTACTTTTCAGTACTCATAGTGGGTAGTAGTAACAATAGTATTGTTATTCTAAGACAGTTTCATGTGTGCTGTGGGATAAACAAATGAACAATTATGCTTTCTTTTATTTATATTATGTCTTGTGTCTTTAACAATCAAAATACTCGATTTGAATGAGTCAGAGATTTTTGTATGGAATAATGAAGTGAAAAATTCTAGTTCAGAATTGAAACTTACAAAACTCAAAGTATGAATTACAAACTTGAGGAAAAAGGAAGCCTAAATTGCTATCTGAAAAAGATGTAGCTAACTCATTATCTTGAAAATTAGCCAAATAAAAAAGCAACCACAAAATCAATATTATATGAGAGGAAATGCCTCTCCAGTTAATACATAAAACAAAATGATTATCACCATTTCACAATCTCAAATAAAGAAAGAATGAAATCAGACATTATATACCTCCTAAAAATTTTTATTTTACCACCTATAGCTTTCATGAAGGGATCAAAACTGAACCTGATGAAGCTTCAGGATCTGTCAATTTGCAGAAAACACAAAGATCAGAGGAACAATTTGAACTGATCCATGAATCTAAATTCAGCCAAGTCCAAGTTAAATGACCTAGGTCTTTCAGCAGATAAATTGTAGGGGGGGGGAGATGAAGGGGGAATTGAGTGGAATAACCATGAAGACATGCAAGCCGGATATTTCTATAAAGTCAAGATGGCAGTTACTTTTGGGAGAAGGGAGGAGGCTGTGATTTAGATGGGGCAAACACAGAGGTTTCTGTGGGAACTAAAGCAAATGAATCATTCTATTTCTGAACAAACTATTTTTTCTTTTTTTCTCATCTTCCTATTTGTTATAGTACATATTTATAAAAGCTGTTTTAACAACTATTAGTTTTTCTTGATTGTATAGTTCCCAAATTCTTTCATATATGTTTTAAAATAAGGACCACAACTTTATACTTTAAGTTATAAGCCAGGTAAGGTGAATATAATAGAAAAGATTATTTATTTATTCTTATGTATTCTTTGTAGTTTATACTTTAGAGCTATTCAAAGTATAATCCTAAGCATATGCTGACCAGTTCAGTTCAGTTCAGTCGCGCAGTCGTGTCCGACTCTTTGCGACCCCATGAATCGCAGCACGCCAGGCCTCCCTGTCCATCACCAACTCCCGGAGTTCACTCAGACTCACGTCCATTGAGTCTGTGATGCCATCCAGCCATCTCATCCTCGGTCGTCCCTTTCTCCTCCTGCCCCCAATCCCTCCCAGCATCAGGGTCTTTTCCAATGAGTCAACTCTTCGCATAAGGTGCCCAAAGTACTGGAGCTTCAGTTTTAGCATCATTCCTTCCAAAGAAATCCCAGGGTTGATCTCCTTCAGAATGGACTGGTTGGATCTCCTTGCAGTCCAAGGGACTCTCAAGAGTCTTCTCCAACACCACAGTTCAAAAGCATCAATTCTTCGGTGCTCAGCCTTCTTCACAGTCCAACTCTCACATCCATACATGACCACAGGAAAAACCATAGCCTTGACTAGACGGACCTTAGTCGGCAAAGTAATGTCTCTGCTTTTGAATATACTATCTAGGTTGGTCATAACTTTTCTTCCAAGGAGTAAGCGCCTTTTAATTTCATGGCTGCAGTCACCATCTGCAGTGATTTTGGAGCCCAAAAAAACAAAGTCTGACACTGTTTCTACTGTTTCCCCATCTATTTCCCATGAAGTGATGGGGCCAGATGCCATGATCTTCGTTTTCTGAATGTTGAGCTT
>SJXQ01003825.1:59483-146119 GCA_006408695.1 Aepyceros melampus | reverse complement strand
GGAATGATGCTAAAACTGAAGCTCCAGTACTTTGGGCACCTTATGCGAAGAGTTGACTCATTGGAAAAGACCCTGATGCTGGGAGGGATTAGGGGCAGGAGGAGAAGGGGACGACCGAGGATGAGATGGCTCGATGGCATCACAGACTCAATGGACGTGAGTCTGAGTGAACTCCGGGAGTTGGTGATGGACAGGGAGGCCTGGCGTGCTGCGATTCATGGGGTCACAAAGAGTTGGACACGACTGAGCGACTGAACTGAACTGAACTGATGATTAGTGACATTGAACATCGTTTTTGAACTTTTGTCCATTGTATGACTTCTTTGGAAAAGTTTTTTTTTGTTCATTGAACCGTTTTTTAATGAAATTGTTCAGGTTTTTGTTATTGAGTATGAGTTCTTTATATTTTGGGTAAGGCATATCTCATTTTATTGTGCTTCAAAGACATTGCTTTTTTTTTACAAGTTGAAGGTTTACAGCAACCTGTGTTATCAAATGATGTTTAGCCATTTTTAGTAATAATTTTTTATTAAGGTAAGTTTATTTTACATGTTGCACACTTAACAGACTAAGGAATACTGTAAACATAAATTTTATACACACTGAGAAACCAAAAAATTCATGTGACTCACTTTATTGTAGTACTTGTTTCATTGCAGTGGTCTGGAACTGAGCCTGAAATATCAGATATGTGATATGCAGGCATTTTCTCCCATTCCATAGCTTGTCTTTTCATTTTGCTAGTTCTTCCTTTTGCTGTGCAGAATATTTTTAGTTTAATGTAGTCCCACTTATTCGTTTTTGCTTTTGTTGCTTGTGCTTTTGATGTAATATCCTAAGAATCACTTCCAAGACCAATATCAAGGAACATTTTCCCTGCATTTTCTTCCAGGAGTTTTATGGTTGCTTATTTTCTTTTCAAGTTGTTAATCTATTTAGAATTAATTTTTGTAAGTGGTATATGATAGGGGTCTAATTTCATTCTTCATTTCCCCAGCATTGTTTATTGTAGAGACTATGCTTTTCCCATTGAGTATTTTGCCTTCCTTGTCAAATATTAGTTGATCATTTGTTTCTTGTATATATTTCCTTGAATTTTTATGTTCCTTGGAGGCTTCTGTTACTGACTTCACATTAATAGCAGTCACTTTCTCTGCGAAGAAATATCTTTTGGGATCCCTGCTAAAGATTCTGAGACTTTCTCAGGCCTTCTATGGATATGCCTGCTCTATTCTCCTTGCTCATTTTTGTGGCAGAACTCTTACACTTGTATTAAGACTGTTTTTAACACTACATGCACCAGGTCCGATGTTGGCAGCCTCTCTTGCTTTTCGCAAAAGTGACACTACAGCTCAAGCTTGTAATCTCTCCCTGGACTGAAAATTCAGGCCTAAGTTTTGCACGTGTTCATTTGCTGTCTTATGTTTACCCTTACTGCCACCTTTGGTAATGCACACAGGAAGTGTGTTGCAGAGGGGGGTGGTGGATAGAGGTCAAGCATATTGGGTTCTAGAGGTACCCATGGGCCAGCTGGGAGGTACCCACAGGGTAGTTAGGTAACGCTCTCCCAGGGAATTGTGGGTACATGAAAAATTTACAGATAGAGTTTTAAAGAAAAACTTTAAAAGAAAATATGACTTACAGTAGAACAGTATATGTATGACATATTTATGATATTGCAGTAAGAAAACATTTCTTAAACAACACACAAAATGATGGATGGCAAAAGCAAAACAATCTATGAATTTAAAACAATAACTATACAAAACTTTACCCACCAAGAAAAGATTAAGAAGAAGAGAAATAAATGAAAGCATAAGCTAGGTAAACTGATGAGGGAGGGTAAACTGAGGGAGACTGTTATAAGCAAAGGAAGACTCTGTGCAAAGCCCCAGAGCTAGGAAGGGCTTGGTAATTAGAAAATAAAAATGATAAGAGTGACTGGAGGTCGAGACAAAGAAGGAGCAATAAACTTGAAGATACAAACAAGGGAAAATCCCAAGGCACTTGTAAGCCACAGAGTGTGGCTGACTTGTGCAGCAAAAGGCTGTTGAATGGCTATGAGCAAGGGGACCTGTAAGTTCTATAAGCTTTTCATTTATAGCCCAGTGCAAATAATGACTGAAGTAGAGTGACTGACAAGAAGCTTTGAAGCCCTATCTGCCTTGCGTTATGAAAACAAAAGGTCCCTTGGACTGCAAGGAGATCAAACCAGTCAATCCTAAAGGAAATCAACCCTGAATATTCATAGGAAGGACTGATACTGAAGCTGAAGCTCCAATATTTTGGCCACTTGATTTGAAGAGCCCACTCAATGGAAAATGTCCTGATGCTCAAAAGACTGAGGCAGGAGGAGAAGGGAGAGACAGAGGATGAGATGTTCAGATAGCATCACCAATTCAATGGACATGAGTTTGAGCAAACTCCAGGAGACAGTGAAGGACAGGGAAGCCTGGTGCACTGCAGTCCATGGGGTCAGAAAGAGTCAAACACAACTTAGCGACTGAAAACAACAACAAATTCTCTAAGCCATTGGAGATCTCACAGAAGGAAGGAAAAATGAATTCAAAAATGATGTCATGCCCCAGATATATACATACAAATGTGATTTTTATCTGGAATGGCTGAAAACTAAAGCCACTGAGGTGGGAGGCCAGGGCTGAAGCAGTGAGGATCAGAGTGGGAGAACTAAGGTGGGTGACAAGGAACTGGACTGGACTGTGGACCTGAAAAGGAAAGCTGTACTGACTTACATAAAGATTATTCAGAGTATTTTGATATTTGGAGAAATAACTAGGTCAGAAAGCTGAACTGAGAACCCTGGATCTGAGTCAAAGCTCTTTAGATGTGCTTTAATTGTCCTAGTTCAGGGAAAATACTGCTCACTGGCTTATAAAAATGAAGCAAATCATCTTTGAAGGAAGCTTCCCCATGTTGGGCCTCAGAAATTCCTACAAACTGAGGGAGAGCAACTGAGCTCTCATTTTTCAGAGTATCTCCATGAGCAGTCACTAGGAATGAAAAATCAGCTGAAACAAGAGTCAGTAGATTTAGATGCCCAGGAACCCCTGAGGATGTGAGAATGCATGTTTAAAATAGCTATGTATAAATTTATAAATAGTTATGTGTAAATTATGTTCAAAGAAATAAAAGATGCAATTGCAAAGATAAGAACTCAAGAAGGAAGAAACAAGTTTGGAGGAAAAACAAATGTAACCATTAAAAAATGAAAAATAGGGGCTTCCCTGGTGATCCAGTGGTTGAGAATCTGCCTGCCAATGCAGGGAACACGAGCTTGTTCCTTGGTCTAGGAAGATCCCATGCCTCAGGGCAACTAAGCCCTGATAAGTGCCACAACGAATAAGCCCTACTCTGGAGCCCATGGGCCACAACTGGTGAGGCCACACACCACAACTACTGAAGCCATTTACCCTAGAGTCTGTGCTCCCCAAAAAGAGGACCCACTGCAGTGAGAAGCCTGCACACTACAATGAGAGAGTAACCTGCTCATGCTCACTGCAACTAGAGAAAGCCCACACACAGCCGTGAAGACCCAACACAGTCAAAAATAAATAAAATTTTTAAATGAAAAAATATAAAATTAAAATCTCAGTGGACAGGCTATCTGGCAGTTAAGATTCAAATTAGGAGAGAATCAGTGATTGGAAGATATCCAAAGAATTGTCAGAAGATAGAAAAGAGAAATCAAGAAGAAGAAAATACAAAAGAAGGATTTAGAGACATTGAGAATAGAATGAGAAAGTCTAACATGTGTAACTGAAATCTCAAGAGGAGGGAACAGGCAGAAGGTAGGATAGGCAATATTTAAGACTCCATAAATTTGATAGAACTAATAAAAAGTATAGGTTCAAAAATGTAGGAAGTAAAATCATCCCAGATATGACACATACAAGAAAATCCATACCTAGTATAATAGTGAAACTGTATAACAAAAGACAAAGACATGCTATGGAAAACAGCGTAATAACAATCTCAGACTACTTACAAAGGTGCAGCCATTAGAGAGACAGCTGACTTCTCCCTGTAAACCAGCAAACTTAGAAACAGTGGAGTTACAGCTTAAGTACGTTGAGAAAAAATAACTAACAATTCAGAGGATGTACCTAGAAAAATTATATTTAAAAATAGTAAAAGAATAACATTTACAGACAAATAAAAACTGAGAGTTCACTACCAATAAACTTTTTTAAGGTCATCAGTCAGATAAGATCAGTCTCTTTGAGACCCCATGGACTACAGCATGCCAGGCTTCCCTGTCCATCACCAACTCCCAGAGCCTATTCAAACTCATGTACATCACGTCAGTGATGCCATCCAACCATCTCACACTCTGTCAACCCCTTCTCCTGCCTTCAATCTTTCCCAACATAAGGGTCTTTTCAAATGAGTCAGCTCTTCACATCAGGTGACCAAAGTATTGGAGTTTCAGCTTCAACATCAGTCCTTCCAGTGAATATTCCAGACTGATTTCCTTTAGGATTGACTGGTTGGATCTTGTTGCCATCCAAGGGACTCAAGAGTCTCTTCTCCAACACCACAGTTCAAAAACATCAATTCTTTGGTGCTTACTTTTCTTTTTAGTCCAACTCTCACATCCATACATGACTAGAGGAAAAACCATAGTTTTGACTAGACAGACTTTGTTGATAAAGTACTGTCTCTGCTTTTTAATATGCTATCTAGGTTGGTCATAACTTTCCTTCCAAGGAGCAAGAGTCTTTTAATTTCATGGCTGCAGTCACCAGCTGCAGCGATTTTGAAGCCCCCCAAAATAATGTCTCCCACTGTTTCCATTGTTTCCCCATCTATTTGCCATGAAGTGATGGGACCAGTGGCCATGATCTTAGTTTACTGAATGTTCAGCGTTGTTTTTTTTTTTTAATTTAAATTTATGTATTTTAATTGGAGGCTAATTACTTTACAATATTGTATTGACAGAGGGAAGGTTACAGGGAGGGAGTGGGGAGGGGGGTTCAGGATTGAATGTTGAGTTTTAAGCCAACTTTTTCACTCTCCTCTTTCACTTTCATCAAGTGCCTCTTTAGTTCTTCACTTTCTGCCATAAGGGTGGTGTCATCTGCATATCTGAGGTTATTGAATT
This sequence comes from Aepyceros melampus, assembly GCA_006408695.1. Classification (NCBI taxonomy): domain Eukaryota; kingdom Metazoa; phylum Chordata; class Mammalia; order Artiodactyla; family Bovidae; genus Aepyceros; species Aepyceros melampus. The sequence continues at coordinate 140,997 of SJXQ01003825.1, read as the reverse complement.
TCTCCCAGCCACTTTGATTCCATATTGTGCTTCATCCAGCCCAGCATTTCACATGATGTGCTCTGCATATAAGTTAAATAAGCAGGGTGACAATATACAACCTTGATGTACTCCTTTCCCAATTGGAACCAGTCTGTTGCTCCCTGTCCAGTTCTAACTGTTGCTTCTTCATCTGCATACAGATTTCTTAGATGGCAGGTCAGATGGTCTGGTATTCTGTTCTCTTGAAGAATTTTCCACAGTTTGTTCTGATCCACACAGGCAAAGGCTTTGGCATAGTCAATAAAGCAAAAGTAGATGTTTTTCTGGAACTCTCCTGCTTTTTTGATGATCCAGCAGATGTTGGCAATTTGATCTCTGGTTCCTCTGCCTTTTCTAAATCCAGCTTGAACACCTGGAAGTTCTCAATTCACATATTGTTGAAGCCTGGCTTAGAGAATTTTGAGCATTTCTTTGCTAGTATGTGAGATTGGTGTAATTGTGCAGAACATTCTTTGCCATTGCCTTTCTTCAGGATTGAAATGAAAACTGACCTTTTCCAGTCCTGTGGCCACTGTTGAGTTTTCCATGCTTAACATATGCCAATACTCAATGGCATCTTGAGTGCAACATTTAACACCACCATCTTTTAGGATTTGAAATAGCTCAACTGGAATTCCATCATCTCCACTAGCTTTGTTCGTAGTGATGCTTCCTAAGGCCCATTTGACTTCACATTCCAGGATGTGTGTCTAGTCCAGTGATCACACCATTATTGTTATCTGGATCATTAAGATATATTTTGTATAGTTCTTCTATGTATTCTTGCCACCTCTTCTTAATATCTTATGCTTCTATTAGGTCCATACTGTTTCTAGCATTTATTGTGCTCATCTTTGCATGAAATATTCCCAGTATCTCTAATTAAAGGTCATATTGCTCTTCAAAAAGAAAAGAAAAGATCCAGAAAGATGACTTGAAATGCAAAAAAGAACTGAGAGCAAAAGAAACCAGAGACATATAGGTAAATTCAAATACTGCTAAATATAATAATGATAATTTTATTTGTGGCATTAAAAGTTTAGGACTAAAAAATGAACAATGACAATATACAAATTGATGGGCAAAGATTGGAAATAAAATATTATAAAATCCCTTGAACCTAGAGCCTATTATACAGAGTGAAGTAAGTCAGAAAAATAAAAAACAAATATCATATATTAACACATGTATATGAAATTCAGTAAGACTGTACTGATGAACCCATTTGCATGGCTACAGTGGAGACACAGATATAGAAAACAGACTTGCAGACACAGGGTAAGGAAGGAGAGGGCGGGACAAATGGAGAAAGTAGCATGGAAACATATACACTGTATATATAAAACAGATGGCAAGTAAGAATTTCCTGTATGACTCAGGTAATTCAAACTGGGGCTTTTTGGCAACCTGGAGAAGTGGGATGGGGTGGATGAGATGAGATGAAATGCAAAGAACAGTGGAAAGGTTGGATTTTAATAGGAAAAGAGATGCATCGTATATGGCTAAGAGGAGGGAAGATGGGAGGGAAGTTCAAGAGAGAGGGGACGTATGTATACCTATGGCTGACTCAAGTAGATGTATGGCAGAAACTGAAACAATATTGTAAAACATTATGTTTCAATTAAAAATAAATAAATTTAAACATACTAATTGTAAAAAAAAGTTATAAAAATCCTTTAAGTATTGGGAAAATGGGGTCAAGATACCATTTAGTTTCCTTAATAACTGAAGAACGGCAAGACTAAAATTGGGAGACTCCTTAAGAGGTGGTTGCATCAATCCAGTATCAAAATAATGGTCTCCTAGACTAAGACAGGACAGTAAAAATAAAAAGAAGCAGAGAATCTCAAGATTCCTTTTAGAGAGAGAAGGAATGGGAGGAACTAAGGAACTTCTAGGTCTTGGTTTGAGTCACTGGATAAATGGTGGTGATAAATGAGGTGGAAATGCCTGGGTCACTAGGGCAGGTGAGATAGAAAATGTCACATCCCATTTGGCCGGGTAAATTTCAGGAAAAGGGAATTCTATAGTTTTAGGTAGAATTCTGACCCGGGGAGATCAATGTGGTCATCATTAGCATAGAGATATATTTTTAAATTAATGAAATTGGATAAATTTACTTAGCGGAAAGAATATAAAGAAAGATTGAATGTCCTAAGGCAAGTTTTAAGGTCTGTTTGCCTTTAGAGGTCAAGTAGAGTAGAAAGAACCATCAACTAGAGCTGCAAGGAAAAAGTACGAGGAAGAGAGAGTGGCGTTATCAGATCCAAGAGAGGAGAGGATTTCAAGAGTGACTTCTATGTACTGAGACATCAAGTGTGATGGGAACAGAAGACGTGACTTTGACAAGAGTTAATTTACAGAAAATGTGTTCCACTGGAGAAGGAAATGGCAAACCATTTCAGTATTCCTGCCTTGAGAACCCCATGAACAGTGTAAAAAGGCAAAAAGACAGAACACTGAAAGAGGAACTCCCCAGGTCATTAGGTGCCCAATATGCTACTAGAGATCAGTGGAGAAATAACTCCAGAAAAAATGAAGAGATGGAGCCAAAGCAAAAACAATACCCATTTGTGGATTTGAATGGTGATAGAAGCAAGGTCTGATGCTGTAAAGAGCAATATTGCATAAGAACATGGAATGTTAGGTCCATGAATCAAGGCAAATTGGAAGTGATCAACAGGAGATGGCAAGAGGGAACATCGACATTTTAGGAATCATTTAACTAATGTGGACTGGAATGGGTGAATTTAACTCAGATCACAATTATATCTACTACTGCGGACAAGAATCCCTTAGAAGAAATGGAGTAGCCATCATAGTGAACAAAAGAGTCCAAAATGCAGTACTTGGATGCAATCTCAAAAATGACAGAAGGATCTCTGTTCATTTCCAAGGCAAACCATTCAAAATCACAGTAATCCAAGTCTATGCCCCGACCAGTAATGGCGAAGAAGCTGGAGTTGAATGGTTCTATAAAGACCTACAAGACCTTCTAAAATTAACACCAAAAAAAAGATGTTGTTTTCATTATAGCAGATTGACTGCAAAAGTAGGAAGTCAGGAAACACCAGAAATAACAGGCAAATTTGGCCTTGGAGTACAGAATGAAGCAGGGCAAAGGCTAATAGAGTTCTGCCAAGAGAATGCACTGGTCATAGCAAATGCCCGCTTCCAACAAAACAAGAGAAGACTCATGGACATCACCATATGATCAACACCAGAATCAGATTGATTATATTCTTTGCAGTCAAAGATGGAGAGGCTCTATACGGTTAGCAAAAACAAGATCAGGAGCTGACTGTGGCTCAGATCATGAACTCCTTATTGTCAAATTCAGACTTAAATTGAAGAAAGTAGAGAAAACCACTAGACCATTCAGGTATGATCTAAATCAAATCCCTTACGATTATACAGTGGAAGTGACAAAGAGATTCAAGGGATTAGATCTGATAGACAGAGTGCTTGATGAACTATGGACATTGTAAAGAGGACAGTGAGCAAGACCATCCCAAAGAAAAGGAAACACAAAAAAGCAAAATAGCTGGCTGAGGAGACCTTACAAATAGCTGTGAAAAAAGAGAAGCAAAAAGCAAAGGAGAAAAGGAAAGATATACCCATTTGAATGCAGAGTTCCAAAGAATAGCAAGGAGAGATGAGAAAGTCTTCCTCAGTGATCAGTGCAAAGAAATAGAGGAAAACAACCGAATGGGAAAGACTAGAGATCTCTTCAAGAAAATTAGAGATACAAAGGGAACATTTCATGCCAAATGGGCTCAATAAAGGACAGAAATGGTATGGACCTGACAGAAGCAGAAGATATTAAGAAGAGGTGGCAAGAATACACAGTAGAACTGTACAGTGAAGACCTTCATGACCCAGATAATCACAATGGTATGATCACTCACCTAGAGCCAGACATCCTGGAATGTGAAGTCAAGTGGACCTTAGGAAACATCACTATGAACAAAGCTAGTGGAGGTGATGGATTTCCAGTTAAGCTATTTCAAATCCTAAAAGATGATGCTATTAAAGTGCTGCACTCAACATGCCAGAAAATTTGGCACTCAGCAGTGGTCACAGGACTGGAAAAGGTCAGTTTTCATTCCAATACTGGCAATGCCAAAGAATGCTCAAAGTATCACACAACTGCACTCATCCCACATGCTAGCAGAGTAATGTTCAAACTTCTCCAAGCCAGGCTTCAACAATATGTGAACCATGAAGTTCCAAATGTTCCAGCTAGTTTCAGAAAAGGCAGAGGAACCAGAGATCAGACTGCCAAAATCTGCTGGATCATCGAAAAAGCAAGAGTTCCAGGAAAACATCTACTTCTGCTTTAATGACTATGCCAAAGCCTTTGACTGTGTGGATCACAATAAACTGTGGAAAATTCTGAAAGAGATGGGAATACCAGACCACCTTACTGGCCTCCTGAGGAATCTGTTTGCAGGTCAAGAAGTGTCGGGAGCCACATTAGGCATTACTGACAAAATGGAGGCATGGCCCCAACCCCCTCTCCTCATCCCGCAGGCACAGTCCCGGGATGAATGAGTTAGGTCTTGTGATTCTGACTTGTTCTTTCCTTTCTTCGGTTGAGTTGGCTGGAAAGAATGTTAAGGTACTTATTGTTCTTGAGAGAAGCATGAGAAAGCACAAAGCTTTCTGCAGTTGTACCCAGAAAATAATCTATAAGGTAACCATTGACATTTGTTCAAGTATCTTTACAAACAATATTCCAGGATGAGTATGTAGGGCACAGCTTGAGGCCATGGGAAGGACTGTTATCTGAGACCTGTTTGTGAGGGGAATGTTCATGGCAAAGGAAGTTTGCTGAGCTTAGGGTTTAGGAATAATTAAGAATAGCTAGGAAATGGCAACCCACTCCAGTATTCTTGCCTGAAGAATCCCAGAGACGGGGGAGCCTTGTGGGCTGCTGTCTATGGGGTCCCACAGAGTCAGATATGACTGAAGCGACTTAGCAGCAGCAGCAGCAGCAGCAGCAGAAGCCTTTTTAGGAGATAGTGAGCTTAAGATACTAGGGCAAGCAGGATTTAAAAAGATAAGAAATAAACTGAGGAATGTGTATGCAGCCCAGACATAAGCATGAGTTACAATGTAATCACAAGAAAACACAATTCTGAGAGAATCACTGAAGCAGGAACTCTGCAACAAGGAGACAATAAATCTGGGTGAGGGAGAGCTGAAAATGTAAAACCTCTGGCCTAATGCTTTCATCAAAGTATAAAAGAAGACCTGATGCATGAAATAAACATGCAGTCCCGCACCTTGCTTCAGAGGCTGCATCATTCTCCACCTACACTGCTCATTCCTTCAGGCTGATTCCCTGGCTGCTGGAGCTGGACTCCAGCAAGGAAGCAACAGTTAGAATTAGACATGAAACAACAGATTGATTCCAAATAGGAAAAGGAGTATGTCACGGCTGTATATTGTCTCTTTGTTTATTTAACTTTTATTCAGAGTACATCATGAGACATGCTGGCCTGGAGGAAGCACAAGCTGGAATCAAGATTGCCAGGAGAAATATCAATAACCTCAGATATGCAGATGACACCACCTTTAGGGCAGAAAGTGAAGAAGAAATAAAAAGCCTCTTGATGAAAGTGAAAGAGGAGAGTGAAAAAGTTGGCTTAAAGCTCAAAATTCAGAAAACAAAGACCATGGCATCTAGTCCCATCACTTCATGGTAGATGGAGAAACAGTGGAAACTGAGAGATTTTATTTTTCTGGGCTCCAAAATCACTGCAGATGGTGACTGTAGCCATGAAATTAAAAGATGCTTACTCCTTGGAAGAAAAATTATGACCAACCTAGACAGCATATTAAAAAGCAGAGACATTACTTTGTCAACAAAGGTCCGTCTAGTCAAGGCTATGGTTTTTCCAGAGGTCATGTATGGATGTGAGAGCTGGACTATAAAAAAACTGAGCACCAAAGAATTGATGGTTTTGAACTGAGGTATTGGAGAAGACTCTTGAGGGTCCCTTGGACTGCAAGGAGATCCAACCAGTCCATCCTAAAGCAGTTCAGTCTTGGGTGTTCATTGGAAGGGCTGATGTTGAAGTTGAAACTCCAATACTTTGGCCACTGATGTGAAGAGCTGACTCACTGAAAATACCCTGACGCTGGGAAAGATTGAGGGCAGGAGGAGAAGGGATGACAGAGGATGAGATGGTTGGATGGCGTCACTGACTCAACGGACATGAGTTTGAGTAAACTCCAGGAGTTTGTGGTGGACAGAGAGGCCTGGTGTGCCTCAATTCATGGGGTCGCAATGAGTCAGACACGACTGAGCAACTGAACTGAACTGAATTTAAAGAAGTGTGGTGAATGGTGGAATTGAGTGGGAGAGAAAGAAGCAGAGGAGTATGTATGAAGTGAAGCAAAGAGATAGAATAGTACCTACATAGAAAAGTGAGTGAAAGAGTTATGTTTTGGCGTTTGTTTGTTTTAAGATTTGGCATTATCTGACTGTTACTGTATAGTTTAGGAATGCTTCAACAGAGAGGGGGAGGTTTCTGATGCTGGAGAGAAACTTAATCACCAAAGAGATGTTATCTTTGAGAGAACGAGATGAGATGCAGAGAACAGCAGAAAGGTTGGCTTTTAATGGGAAAAGAGATGCATCCTATATGGCTAAGATGAGGGAAGAATATGTATTTATGTTTTTAGGTCTACATGTAGGAAGATGAAGGGGTTCAGTATAGCCTGAGGCAACATGGATCACCCAGGAGTGAGGAAGAAGGAGCTACAAGCAGTTGAGGGGAAAAGTATGAAACAGTATCCCCTTCCTCTACGTCACTGTGTGTGCATGCTTAGTCGTGTTCGACTCTCACTTATTTCCTTTGTGGAACTATAACAATCTTTAAGAATCTTGTTTATTTTCCCATTTCAGTTCAGTTCAGTTCAGTCGCTCAGTCGTGTCCAACTCTTTGCAACCCCATGAATTGCAGCACGCCAGGCCTCCCTGTCCATCACCGACTCCCAGAGTTCACTCAAACTTATGTCCATCAAGTCGCTGATGCCATCCAGCCATCTCATCCTCGGTCATCCCATTCTCCTGCCCCCAATCCCTCCCAACATCAGAGTCTTTTCCAATGAGTTAACTCTCACATGAGGTGGCTAAAGAACTGGAGTTTCAGCTTTAGCATCATCCCTTCCAAAGAACATCCAGGGCTGATCTCCTTTAGAATGGACTGGTTGGATCTCCCTGCAGTCCAAGGGATTCTCAAGAGTCTTCTCCAACACCACTGTTTAAAAGCATCAATTCTTCAGTGCTCAGCTTCCTTCAGTCCAACTCTCTCATCCATACATGACCACTGGAAAAATCACTTACTCATTTACTATCTGTCTCCTCTACTAAAATGGAAGCTCCAAAAGGAGCAGTAACAAGGTCTGTCATGTTTAAATAATCCAGTGCTTAGCAGGGTCCCAGCACATAGTATATCCTGAAAAAAATATTAGCTGGAACTAGAATGAATAAACATATTAGCATATTCAGTGCTCAGTGATTATTAGAGAATTAAAAACACCTAAGCGGAGGCTGTATGGAGACCATTGCTGAATCACCTACAGCAACACCTCCACTCCCAGCCTATTCCCGGCCCCACCACCAGCTCCACTTGGGTTTCAGGGCCAGTCAAGACCCTTTTGTGATCCACCTGCTCTCAGTACCTAACACAGAGCCCACGCACAGCCTGACACCTGGCACTCAACAATTCCTGCCTCCTACTCTCGCTGGCTGGAACCTGAAAAGTGGCAGGGCCTTGAGGAAAATTCTGACAATCTCCAACATCACCAAAAAAATATTTTTTTACCCTTTCTATTATAAGCAGATGGAATTTAAGATGATCGTGACTGTCTATTGTTCTTAAGTAAATTATGCCAGGATCAAGAGATACTTCAGAAGAGGAAGAAAATGTAGCAATGACATTTTAAGCCTCTTTATTTAGAAATTGGACTGGCTTGATCTTTATGCTCCCATCAGCATCCCAAAGGAGAAAAGAGAGCTATAATTTGATGTCATGACAGGTCCATGATTTCCATTTCAGGGATGGTAATAAAAGGGGTCATGACACCCCTTCCCACTCTTACCATCCCCACCACCACCAAGCTCAGGTCCTGACAATGCCATAAGACTTGACTGTGAGCTGTGAGCAATCCCTCTGGATTTGCTTCCCAAGTTCACACATCTGAAAATTCCACTTTCAACAGAAGCCTAGAGAGAGGCTTCTGAATAATGATGATTATTCAATGCTAAATTGGAAAAGAAATCAAAGTGCAGCAAGTAACTTCTAACAATCTCTTGGATTTCTGAAAATTCTATCTTATTATTGTTTTTAAAAATGAAAGTTAAAATGTTAGTTCTTCAGTCGTGTCTGACAGTTTGTAACCCCACATACTGTAGCCCGTCGTACTCCTCCATGCATGGATTTCTCAAGGCAAGAATACTGGAGTGGGAGGACTTCCCTGATGGTCCAGTGGCTAAGACAATGCAGGGGCCCTGGGTTCAATCCCTGGTCAGGGAACTAGATCCCACATGCTTCAACGAAGACATGGTGCAGTCAAATAAATAAAGAATACTGGAGTGGGTAGCCATTCCCTTCTCCAGGGGATCTTCCTGATCCAGAGATCAAACCCAAGTATCTTGCATTGCAGGTGGATTCTTTACCATCTGAACCATCAGGGAAGCCCCATTGTCTTTAAAGAACTAAATAATTAGACTTAACCTTAGGAAGGGAAACATTTTATTTTTGTCTGATTTGCAAACAGTGATACACAAGACCACAAATATGTTCACACACACACACACATCCTCAGACCCCTGCAAGGTTAGGAGCAAGCATAGGAGTTAGCCTTGACTAGTATACTTTCTCCATCAACAGGAATGAAAGAAGACTCTTATACATGTGGCACGCAAAAGATACTGCGTGCCACACACCATGTTGATTCTATTCTCCTCATCACTCTCCCCCTTGAGCATGCAGTAGACACTCCTTACTTCCCACCAACCTGCTTATACTTCAAGTCTCACTTCTTCCATGAAGTCCTCTCCAAATTTGCCAACACTTCTCTGAGCTTCTACATTACTGATCCTAGTCATGGAGTATTTATTGCCTCTTTCCCCCCTTCCTCTTTTCTTTTAAATTGAAAATAGTTAATTTACAATGTTGTGTTAGTTTCAATTATACAGCAAAGTGATTCAGTTACATATTTTTATATCTACCCAACAAGAACAGGGTAAATTTTACATAGTGTATTCCCTCAGTACCACCAAGGTACTGGACACAACTATAGATGCTCAGTAAGAAGTCAGTGCATATTTTCTCACTAGTCATATGATCAGATGGGTGTATATAGATGGACAATCACACAATAGCATAATAATAACAACAAGAGATACTATATTTGAGCATTAATATGGATTAGGTACCATGCTAAAAAGTTTCTATGTATCATCTAATTTAAATTTATCAACCACTCTGTGAAGTGTATTCTATTTTTATCCCCACCTTACATATTGAGAAAGGGCTTCCCTTGGTGGCTCAGATGGTAAAGAATCTGCCTACAACACAGGGGACCCGGGTTCAATCCCTGGGTCAGAAAGATTCTCTGGAGGAGAAAAGGGCAACCCACTCCAGTATTCTTGCCTGGAGAATCCCATGGACCAAGGAGCCTGGCAGGCTACAGTCCATGGAGTTGCAAAGAGTTAGACACGACTGAGCAACTAATACTCTACCCTTAACCAAAGCTTCTCTGTGGCCAAGCAGAGCCATTTGAATGCTATCCAGGCTGCCAAGAAGCAGACGGCAACACAGACGGTGACACAGGCAGTCCAATCAGGACAAATGCCTCAACTGAAACCAAATTACTTTCCACATGAGCCAGAGAGGGGATGTATACCCACCCCTGTCTCCATCTGGCCTTCCCTGGCAGCCTCTGCCTGCCCTGGGTTGGGAAGGAAGGGAGGCAGATAATCGCATCAGGGCCTCTAATCTAGTCACAATCTAATCAAGCTTGGGGCTGTCAGCAGCAATGCAGTTTTCAAAAGACACCTTGCTCTTCTGAGTTGTCACTGCCAAGGCTGCCCACATCAATCTCTCTGGAGCCAGAAGCTACCATACTGTGTGCCCATTAGACCTGGGACTAGCAAAAATGCCAGCATTCCAGACACACACTCCAGATCAGAGCTGTCCCCAGATGTTTCATCCAGAGGAAAATTGGGTGTAGATCCCTCAGGGGAGAGCCTGACAAGAGGTGCAAACAGCTCTCTTCTGCTTCCAGGAAATACATATCTTGCTTTCTTTCTGATTATTAACATGAATGGTCATGCACTCTGGGACTGACAAAATGTTTCCCAAAAAAAAAGGCAGAAACAACACTGAGGAGAGTGTCTTTCCTTAAAATGAACTGGGACAATACAGTAACTGGCCTCCCCAGGCTCCAGGCTCCCCTCTCTCTATTCCATCCTTCAAAAAATAAATTCATATGTCCTCTCCCTCTTGAACCTCTCTCCCATCTATGGTTGATATATGTTGATGCTTAGCAGAAACCAACAAAATTCTGTAGAGCAATTATCCTTCAATTTAAAAATAAGTAAATAAATTCATTTTGGGACTTCCCTGGTGGTCCAGGGGTTAAGAATCCACCTTACAATGCACGGGATGCAAGTTTGACTCCTGGCCAAGGAACTAAGATCCCACATGCCTCAGGGCAACTAAGTCCTCAAGCCCCAGCTACTAAAGCCCATATGCTCTGTCAAATACTGTTTCCTCATGACACAACCAGAGAGTCTGTGCACTGAAAGGAAAAGATCCTGCATGCCACAACTAAGACCCAACACAGCCAAATAAATAATAAAATAAATAAGTAACATTTTTAAGAAAATCACTTGTCTAACAAATCTGCTTGAGCATACAATCTGTGGACCACCGAGAAACAAGATGATTAAGACCTGGTCCCTGAAAAACAAATATGGAGTCACTGAGGGGGTCACATCACTCTCCTGCACAAAAACCCACCCCACATTCTCCCTAATTGCAGCAGTCAAGTGTTCTTTTCACCATATCCCTGCTCTCTTCCTTCCAGATCCGGAGTGGCACTGTCCCTCCCTTCTCTCTCCCTCATGACCACATAATTTATCTTGATCAACAAAATACATGTGAAAGTGACACATTACTTTTGGATGGAAGCCCTTAGTGAAAGCAAATTTCCATGTCCGCTCCCTCCTACTGTAGCAAATTATAATATTCTACATGGTAGAAACTCCATCAGTATGAGCCTAGATCAAGGAGGACAAGGAAGCAGTTTCCCTGCTGATCTGAGATGGTCTTGTAGCATGAGTTAAAGCTAAGCTTTGTCAATTTAAGCCTCTGAGATTTAAGTTTATTTCTGCAGCATAATAGCTCTTTCAAACTCCTTAGGCTGGCATCCATGGCCTTCCCATGGATCAGAGTACCTACACTTCTAGACTTTTGTTTCATAATACTTATATGAATCTACACTCTTAGCCTACTTACTGTCTTCCTCACATATTCAGCACCATCTGACAAGCAGATCTTTTCTCAAGCTAGTCCTCTTGCCTGAAATGCCATCTTACTATCTACAATTAACCTTATAAAATCCGGTTTAGTTACTTCCTTTCCCAAGAGTCTTCCTTGGTGACATAAGTTAGAAACAAGTCATCCCATGAATTCCAATAACCCTTTACATATTCCTTTCATGAGTATTTCCCTTGCAATATTTTTTAGAATATTTGGTTATTTATTGTCTGTGTCCCTGCTGAATTGACTGTGACCTCTTTGAGAACAGGGATTCGGGTCTCATTGATCTTTGTGACCCTCTCTTTGAATGCCCTACACATCCTAGTCAATGAGCATCATTTGCACAGGCTGGAACACCCCCTAAACCAGTTGTCATGATTCATTTGGTCTTATTGTATATGAAAAATATAATGAGCTCTCACAGTCACACTATAACTCTAAGCCACTACTAAATTCAACCTTTCAGTATTTATCACCTAGAGCCAGACATCCTAGAATGTGACGTCAAATGGGCCTTAGGAAGGAAGCATCACTATGAACAAATCTAGTGGAGGTGATGGAATTACAGCTCAGCTATTTCAAAACTTCAAAGATGATGCTGTTAAAGTGCTGTATTCAACATGCCAGCAATTTGGAAAAACTCAGCAGTACCCACAGGACTGGAAAAGGTCAGTTTCATTCCAACCCCAAAGAAGGACAATGCCAAAGAATGTTCAAACTACCGCACAATTACACTCATCTCGCACGCTAGCAAAGTAATGCTCAAAATTTTCCAAGGCAGGTTTCAACAGTACATGAATCATGAACCTCCAGATGTTCAAGCTGGATTTAGAAAATGCAGAGGAACCAGAAATCAAATTGCCAGTATCCGTTGGATCATAGAAAAAGCAAGAGAGTTCCAGAAAAATATTTGCTTAATTGATTACACCAAAGCCTTTGACTGTGTAGATTATAATAAACTACAGAAAATTCTTCAAGAGATGGGAATGCCAGACCACCTGACCTGTCTCTTGAGAAACCTTTATTCAGGTCAGGAAGCAACAGTTAGAACTGGACATGGAACAACAGACTGGTTCCAAATTGGGAAAGGAGTACATCAAGGCTGTATATTGTCACCTTCCTTATTTAACTTCTATGCAGAGTACATCATGAGAAATGCCAGGCTGGATGAAGCACAATCTGGAATCAAGATTGCTAGGAGAAATACCAATAACCTCAGACAAGCAGATAACGCCACCCTTATGGCAGAAAATGAAGAGGAACTAAAGATCCTCTTGATGAAAGTGAAAGAGGAGAGTGAAAAAGTTGGCTTAAAACTCAACATTCAGAAAACTAAGATCATGGCATCTGGTCCCATCACTTCATGGGAAATAGATGGGGAGAAAAGGGAAACAGTGAGAGACTTTATTTTTTTGGTCTGCAAAGTCATTGTGGATGGTGACTGCAGCCATGAAATTAAGACAGTTACTCCTTGGAAGAAAAGCTATGACCATCCTAGACAGCATATTAAAAAGCAAAGACATTACTTTGCCAACAAAGGTCCATCTAATCAAAGCTATGGTTTTTCCAGTAGTCACGTATGGATGTAAGAGTCGGACTATAAAGAAAGCTGAAGAATTGATGTTTTGAACTGTGATGTTGGAGAAGACTCTTGACAGTCCCTTGGACTGCAAGGAGATCAAACTAGTCAATCCTGAAATTTATTGGAAGGACTGATGCTGAAGCTGAAACTCCAATACGTTGGCCACCTGATGCGAAGAACTCACTCATTAGAAAAAAAAACCCTGATGCTGGGAAAGATTGAAGGCAGGAAGAGAAGGGGATGACAGAGGATGATATGGTTGGATGGCATCACTGACTCAGTGGACATGAGTTTAAGCAAGCTCTGGGAGTTGGTGATGGACAGGGAAGCCTGGTGTGCTGCAGTCCACAGGGTCACAAAGAGTCTGACACAACTGAGCGACTGAACTGAACCAAATATCAAATTTCTATCTTCTGGCTCATGTTCTTAACCCTCTTCCTGTTCTGTTTGCCTCTATCCTTGACAGTAGTAGTTGCTTTCTTTCAGAGCCATTGTTCACCAAGATACTGAGCTGTTATTCCACGAGTGATGGCTTCTAATGGGTTGAGGTACAGGCCCTGAGCAGTTCTCCAGCTAACTAGCTCCCTCGGCCTGCAGCTCCCAGTGCAACACAGACTCAGCCTCCACAACACTGTCGTTTGCTACACACCATGCACCTCCAGGTTGCTTGAGAATAGCTGAAACTGTAAGCAGATAATATTATCATTCCTAGCTTATAGGTTTCTTATGAGGGTTGAATACAAGCCTAGAGCCTGGACAATGCTTAGTATACAACAGGCATGATTGTGTTACAAGATAGCCTTGGTGAGGTCACACATAGACATTCACAGGTGCCCTAACACAGCAACCATGTTGAGACATAAGGGATGGCCAGTAAGGCCTCTTCTTCTCACAATGCCCCACCAGCCTTGGTTGGCCTTCTATCTGTCTCTCACACACAATCTCCTCCACTTCCTGTATTATATCTGAAATTCTAACACTAGAATTTCTATCATTTGTGTTTGAAAATATTATATCTGTCCAAAAAAGACTCTGAGGAAAACTAAAATAACTTTATATGACAGTGTAAGCCTTCCCTATATAAGATCTTAGAGATGATTCCATAACCAGCGGTCAGTCCAGGGAATGGGCCAGAGGACAGACGCAGTCTCCCATTGTTGGAGAAATGGGGAGAAAGAGGCCCAGAAATAAAGAAAATCCTTTTTCTTCAGAGCTCAAAGGATCTTGGAAGTCATTTAGGCCAACCGCTCATCATATATATGAGGACCCTGAGTTCTAAGGTTGTAGAATGACTTGCTCATAGTCTCAGACCCTTAACAAGAATACTGGTTTCCCATCCCAGACCTCCTGACCCCCGTTTGCTCTTTTTTCTACACCATACATCTCCTGGAGACCAAAGATGGAAGTACCATTTTGCTGGGCCCCACCCTTTACCACCATCCTTACCTCCTTTTCACCCCTGTCCTGGGTGTCCTCATTCTGCAGAAGTTCACCCACCCACTTAGCAGTCGCCTTTCCTATACTCCCACCATTGACAGAAAATTCCAGTGATTTTTTTTAAGTTGATGGGGAGGGGAGGAAAGAACAAAAAAAAAAAAAAGAAAAAAATTCCACTCATATAAACCCTAACAGGCCCCCAGGGAAACATACAGCTGCTCTAGCTTTCTGATTTGAGCTGTTAGCAGTGACTCCAGAAATTCAGCTGCTAACAGCAGCAATGGAAGTCTTGGCTGCTCAGCCTCCCACATCTGCTCCCAAGCTCCAGAAGGGGTATAGGAGCTCTGCCTGGGAGGCCTCTGAGCAGATGCAGCTCTGTTCCCTGAAGATGACTTCACTGGGATAATTATGACTGATGAGGGAGTAGGAGAAGCCTCCTTGCTGATGATAATTAGCCAGGATAAATAAACTGAGCCCTGCTTGGAGGTCTGGGAGAACATGAAATATTAATATTAATGGGTAGTGGGGAATTCTCAGCTGTCTAGTGGTTAGGACTCTGCACTTCCACTGCAGAGGGTACAGGTTTGATCCCTAGTCAGAACTAATAAGATCCCACATGCTGTGTTACCACAGCAATAAATATATAAGTTAAAAAAAATTTTTTAATTGATGTTAATGGCTATAGGTCACAAATCACCTACTGACTGTAGGCACTTTACAAAATTCTGTTGGTAAATCTTCCCTGTAAGCCTCCAAGTGTAGGTCTTATGATCTCCATTTTACATTAAAAAAAAGCCTGCTAAGTCATTTCATTCGTGTCCGACTCTGTGCGACCCCATAGACGGCAGCCCACCAGGCTCCCCCGTCCCTGGGATTCTCCAGGCAAGAACACTGGAGCAGGTTGCCATTTCCTTCTCCAGTGCATGAAAGTGAAAAGTAAAAGTGAAGCCACTCAGTCGTGTCCAACTCTTAGCAACCCCATGGACTGCAGTCCTCCAGGCTCCTCCGTCCATGGCATTTTCCAGGCAAGAGTAAGTTCAGGAAATACTAAAGCAATATGCCCAAGATCACACAAGCAGTAGGTAGCAGCTTCAGGGGTCAAACATGAGTCTAACTGGCAGGCGACGCTGTATTTTTTTTTTTTCTGAGTTGCCACACACATAACATACGATGCCACTGGTGATCCAACAGTGAGGCTCCTCTAGCAGATATGAATCCAGCTCCTGCCCTATGACAGACACTAAAACAGCCTTGAGCATCCAGAGACAAATAAGACACCACCCCTCACCTAGAGGCTCACAGTCAAGAGGGAAAACAAAAAGAGACATCAACAGTAATTACACCACCAAGTGGGAAATGCCTTTGCAGACCTGGGTAGTCACTTACATAATTTTTTAGTTTCTTTTCCAGGGTCCTCTGAAACATAACGGGCCATACCACCATGGATAAATAATAAAATACTTTGAGATAAAGGGAGAAAGATGTAATACATGGAGGAAAGAAAGAAGAAAAAATGGAATTATATATCTCTGTGTTAGAATTGTTGTTGTTTAATAGCTAAGTTGTGGCTAATTCTTTTCAACCCCGTGAACTGTAGCCTGCCAGGTTCCTCTGTCCATAGGACTTCCCAGGCAAGAATACTGGAGTGGATTACCATTTCCTTTTCCAGAGCATCTTTCAACCTGGGGATCTAACCTTCATCTCTTGCATAGGCAGGCAGATTCTTTATCAATGAGTCACCAGGGAGCCCAAGGAATCCACAAACTAAGCTAAGAAAATACAATAGGGCACTTGTCACAGTCACGCAGGTCCTAAGCGTGTTTGCTACCAGTGACTAGTGCCTCTTTCCATGGCTAAAATCATTTATAGAGGATAAGAGATCACTCAGGCCAGACATCCACCTCACTTATTTGACAAGAGACTCTCATCTCATATCTTCCTGCCATTGGTCTTAAAATGTTATCAGGACTCCCCATTGCAATCATCTTTCCCCTGAAAAGTAAGACTGGAAGGAAAGCATTTCCATCCTCATACCAGCTAGTTCCTACAATAATCTAAAGAGGTTTGATGATTGTCTGCAGGATGGGATAAAAGACTTCCTACACTGAATAAATCAGAGAATTAAATAGTCGATAAGGCCCCATTCCATTCCAAGGTCTTCTGCTATTTAAGGTGATCCCAGACAAAGAAAAGGATGAAAAGAAATCCAATTAAGGCTTTGAGGTTATTGGAAGATGACAAAGCACCAAAAAGGAGAAGGTAAAGAATGTCCTAGGCCATTTTCATTTGTGAGTCTATTTAGTGAGAACAGTTATTCACCAGGCAGCAGTTCTTTGGATCAGCGGTCAGCACAGACCAGAAATCATCACCCTCAAGACACATACATCTTAGAGGGAGGAAACAGACAATAGGCGCATAAACAAAGAAATGTAATAAGATAACTTCAGGCACCAGTAAATTCTAAGAAGAAAATGATAGGATAATGGGATGTAGAGGTATTGTGAAGCTGCCTAACTAGAAAGCTCCAGTAAAGGCTTTCTGAGAGGTGACATTCAAGTTGGATTATGACTAAGAAAGAGGTAGCTGATGAGAAAGAGAAAGCTTTAAAAAGACCTGGGGGAAGAACTTTGCTCAGTGATAAGAGTAAGGTTGATATGTTCAAAACCATTGCTGCTGGATCTAGGGAACAAAAGGAAACATGAAGACAGAACTAGGTAGGGGTTAGATAATATTCAAAAAAGGTCTTACGGGTCATGACAGAAGGTTTATTTTACTCCCATTACAATAACAAGTCATTGGAGATATTTAAGCAGCAGAGTGACATGACCTGATTCATGCTTCAGAAAGATCATTCTGGCTGCAATATAGAGTTTGGAGGGAAAGAATGGAGGCAGAAGACCAAGTTGGGGAATCCCCTGGTGCTTCAGTGGCTAAGACTCCACACACCGAGTGCCAGGGGCTTGGGTTCAATCCCTGCTCAAGGAGTTAGATCCTACAGACAGCTGAAAGATCCTTAATGCCATGACTAAGACCTGGGACCTCCAAATAAATAAATACTTTTTAAAAACCAACCATATAAAAAATATTATGACTGGGACTCTGTACATTAAAAAAAAATCATCTCCAATGCTAGAACAAAGTTTATCCCATAAATATAAGGATAGTCCAATACTAAGAAATCTATGAATATTGAATATACTATATCAAAAATTATATGTAACAAAGCATATGATTATTTCAGTAAGTGTGAAAAGAACATTTAATGAAATTTGAATGTATTTCAAATAAACAACATTTTAAGATGTGAGACTAGATGGGTTGTATCTTGATATAATAAAGGGATACTATTTTTGACTAACATATTTGTGTATAAAGTACTAGAGGCCTAAGACAAAGATGCCCACCGTTTCTATTATGATTTATTATATTGTTTATAAAGTTCAAGATGGCTCAGCTGGTAAAGAATCTGCCTTCAATGTGGGAGACCTGTGTTCAATCCTTGGGTTGGGAAGATTCCCTAGAGAAGGAAAAAGCTACCCATTCTAGTGTTCTGGCCTGGAGAATTCCATTGACAAAAAGGAGCCTAGCAGGCTATGGTCCATGGTGTTGCAAAGAGTCAGACATGACCGAGCGACTTACACTTTCAGAATTCGATAAGACACGAAACATAATAAGAAGCATACATTTGGAGAGCAGTAAATTATCATTGATAGAGAATATGATTTATTTTCCTGCTAAGAATGTAACACTGGGCATGAGCCTACTGTGTGCCAGGTGCTTCTGATATTTATCTCATCAAATTCCAAACACATTAGGAGTGACATTTTTCTTCTCATCTGATAGATGAGGATAGTAACCTTCCCAGCTATTAAGCTGAGATTTGAACATAAGTCTGTGATTACAAAGTCTATGTTCTTACACCATGTTGCCAAAACAGAAGATAAAGTGAGACGCTACCAGCACTTCCTCTTTCCTGAGGCTTCAGAGCTCTGGAGATTTCAGCCTCCCCTGGGGATCAAAGCAGGAGCTAAAGCTCAACAGCCTCTCAGAAGTCCCAGTGGCAGAGGAAGGCAATATAGCAGGCAGCTGCTTCCTTCCCTGCATCCCGTGGGCCATTCCAACTGGAAAGAGGCCCCAGAGCCTCAGCTGCTCAGCACAAATAATACTGAGGAATTCTGCATTCAGCCCTTCCGGAATATATTAAAAGAAGGTGAAAACACCCAGATGAATCTATAATTGCTAGAATTGTATGAATAGTATTTTAACTGTTGGAGGGGTAGGTCTCTGGAGTTTCTCCTGCCTCCTCCAGGCTGCTGCCACAGTCATTTTCCCTCATGCTAGAAGAAGCTAGCACCCTGGCCTCCACATCTGGAAGTGTGCTGACCTTCTGCCCAGAAGTCATGTGTTGTTGCACAAAGTGACTCGAAGAAAGAGGCCAGGCTTTTGAGGTCTGACTGCACATCCTGATTGGTCTCTTTGGATACAAAGGACTCAACCTCACATTGAGGGTTGTCAAAACTTGTCCCAAACCAAGGAACAGTGCTGCCTAAAGCTCCAATTTCCTGCCAGGATCACAAAATTTCTCTTTCCATTCCAGATGATATTGGGAAAAATTATCTCTCTTACCATTTTCAAATGAAATCCTCAATTGAAAGAAGTGAGGCCTGTGGACACTCTAAGATAGACTGAACTGCTATCTTTACATTTTCCTCATTATTTTTGAGATGGCAAGTGTCACGGGCAACAGGCAGTTCAGCAGCTGCCTCACATCTGCCAGAGCCCACAGTTGGCAAGCCCAAACTCACGTCTTCCAGTTGCCAGGCACTTTGAGGCTTTTCATTTGCCTTTGGATGTTTTCTTTCATTCCACCTTGAACAACACAGAAGTCACCTGCAAGCAACTGCTACAACCTGGCCCTTCTCCCATCTCAGCCCTCCAGCAAGGAGCAGGTGTAAAGCTTGGATACGGTAGAAAGGAGTGGAGTGGATGGAGAGGGCTTAAGGAGGGGAGGAAAAGGAGGAAGAAAGGCCAAGACAGTGCCAACAGAAGACTGAATCCACAGGGTGGCAGCACGTGGCATCGGCTCAGTCTCAGAAACATGCATCCTAGAAATTTCTCTGTCATCGCCTGAAGCACCTGTCATGGTGCCGTGAGAGCCTAGCTATCCCAATTGTCTCAACTCACATTCAGATCACTATTCAATGAATACTGCTGAATGTAGTATTTTCCTGCCTTGAAACCTCAGGAAATCTGTCCGTAAGGAGGCCTTCCATTTCCTCCTGGGAAGGCATGGCCAGCAGCGCCTAACGGTATTCTTCATCTCAGGACCCTGGACAGCTCCCGGCAGGCTCTGCAGACCCTGCAGCCACCGCAGTCCATTCCTTTCAGAGATTTCTAACAAAAGTCACGGTTTGCCCTTCTTGGATTCTAGTCACATAAAAAATATAGAGACAGATTTTAAAAAATAAATTTGCGACCACCTAATCCACAAGCATCCTGCAGAACACCAAGTCCATTTGAACATGGCTCCCACGTCCCCAAGTTGCCCTGTTTATCATTTGTGACAAGATGTTTATTAGCAGCAGAGCAGTAAACAGTGAGTGAACATCTGAAAACAGGGCTATAAAATAGTGTAAATCACAACTCTGCACAGGGAGCCACCAGCCCTGGGACAACCTCCCTCCCCCCACTTCATGGCTCTGGAAAACACTGCAGGCCTCCATCTGCACTGGAGTCATTTATCCTCAGTGCAAAGGTGGTCAGATGTAGCATAGTAGGGCCTGCAGGGCTTTTCCTAGGTAGACTTAGACCTAGAGTGTCCCCTCCTCACTTTTTTATTGGAGAAGGAAATGGTAACCTACTCCAGTATTCTTGCCTGGAAAATCCCACGGACAGAGGAGCCTGATGGGCTACAGTTCATAGGGTCACAAGATCTGGACTTGACTTAGTGACTAAACCACCACCATTTTGTTTGTAGAGTCCCTACTGTGTGCCAGATGCTACATTCAGTGTCAAGACCTGAAAATCGCCCTAGCCTTCAAGCAGCTCACGGTCTATAAGTGAGAGAGAGGGAACCCCTACTGCAGTTGCATCCTTTGCTCTCTAAGGGACTCGGTCCTGCACTTCTTTCTGTGTTTCTGCTTCCTACAACGACCATGCCCCTTAAGTTCATATTTATTATACAGGACCGAGTTTGTATGGGTCCTGAGGTGAGGCTGGTGATGGATGGCTCAGCATTAGTGCTGATCCTACAGACCCTTCTAGGCCACAGAGAGGAGGGTTTGGCCATGGTTGGAGAACTATTCGGTTAACTTCATTACTCATGGCAGAGGCCACATCACTGTAGTGCTTTAAAACTACATGGCCAATTGCACCCTCTGCTACAGCTGCTTCCAGCCTCCCGTGTGGCTCAAAGCACAATGTACCTCACATCTCACGAGCCATACCTCCTCCCACCCCTGACACTGAGAAACCACAGAGCCCCACTGAGCTCCTCCCTGTACATATACCCTGACTGGCCCACAAAGCTCCTGTTGCAGGCAGGCAGGGAAGGAGGAGGTAACACTAGCCTCTACCACCATCTATGTCATGAAATCTGGCTGCCCCAGCAGCTGCCCAGAGGAGCCAGGTGACACAACCTAGGGGTGCAAAGGAGTTAAAAAGAACTTGAAGCTGTCACAGATGGAGGATAGGAAGAAGATAGAGGATCGATTCTTCTTTACTCCTACCAACAGACTATTACCAGACTCATTATTTCTGTACCACCCCTCCAGAAACCTCCTGTCTGTTGGATCAATAGTTATGCTTGTTGGTAAACTCTTTAGCCAGCTTGGTAATGCACCTCCCTGCATTTGCTTCCCTTCCTCTCTGTCTCACTTTCCTTTCTCCCTCACTGTCACTTCCTGCACCTCTATAGAGCAGGAACTCATAAGTTTTTTCAGACTCTGTTTCCTAGGGAACTCAGGCCAAGACACTTCTCAACCAACCTAGAAGTTAAAACTACCAACATTAATACGGCCTAGGTGCTGACTTCAAAGAGCTTTAAGTCTACTCCACGGCATCAACACATTCATAGTTTTAACATGATTTGGTATCATAATAAAGTGCATATTGGGAGCAAAAAGTAAGATATAAGATCTAGTTGGTAATGCTGAGATAAGTTTTGAAGAATGTATAAGAAATGGTCTTAGAAGAGAAGATACAGGATGAGGGAGTGACTTATGAAAAGTCTTGGAGGGAGAATTCCCTGACAGTGCAATGGTTAGGACTCTGCACTTTCACTACCAAGGGTGAGGCTTCAATCCTTGGTTGGTGAACTAAGGTTTCCCAAGCTGTGCTGTCAGGCCAAGAAAAAGAAAGAAGAGCTTGGATGCACTTGTTTCTGTTGTTGTTGTTTAGTCACGAGGTCATCTCTGACTCCTTTGCAATTCCATGGATTGTAGTTCACTAGTCTCCTCTGTCCATGGCATTTCCCAACCAAGAATACTAGAGTGGGTGGCTATTTCCTTCTCCAGGAGATTAACTTTTCTAAAATCTCCTGCCAGATATTTCTTCAAGTGCTCCCCATTCAGGAATCCATTGCTTAAATGCTCACAGATAGATGAGTGGGTAGAGAAGATATGGTATATAACATATATGATGAAATATTACTGAGCCAGAAAAAGGAAACAATGCCATTTGTAGCCATGTGGATGGACCTACAGAATAACATGCAAAGTAAGAATATCAAATTAAGAGAAGGAAATGGCAACCCACTCCAGTATTCTTATCTGGAGAAATCTATGGAGAGAGGAGCCTGGCTGACTACAACCCACAGGATCACAAAGAGTTGGAAATAACTGAGCACCTAACACTGACACTTGACTAAAGTAAGTCAGCAGAGAAAGACAAATATTGTATGATATCATTTGTATGTGGAATCTTTAAGAATGATACAAATGAATTTATTTGCAAAACAGAAATAGACTCACAGACATAGAAACAAACTTATAGGTACCAAAGGGGAAAATGGGCTGTATAAATTTGGAGTTTGAGATTAACAGATACTCATTACTATATATAAAATAGACAAAGACCTACTGTATAGCATGGGGAACTATATTCAGTATCTTATAATAACCTATAATGGAATTCAGTTCTTAGTCAGGCATTTATGACTCTGCCTTAGCTTTCACTTCCTGCTCTCATGGACCCTAATAGTCAACCACAGGTGAAAGCATAGGCTCTTTCTGAGCATGTGTCCAACTGTGAGCATGAGTGTGGCCTTCTAGACCCCCCAGTATGGAGCTCTTCTTTATTCCATATATCCTTGTCCAAGACTCTTCCTTTTAGGATTTCTTGTCTGTCTCTACTTGCCCAGATTGTTCTCCCCGGCCACAGCTGGCCACAGCTCATATATTCACCTTTCATGCTTTCAACAAACACCACTCAGAGGAAGCCATTTCAACTCTGAAAAAGTCCCAAGGAAGGAGAAACAAAGGCAAGTCCTTGAGCCTATTATTCAGGGAACAGATGGGTCAAGACACACAGCACAGTTCTTTGTAAGTAAGCTCCACATTGCTCCTTCTGGTACCAGAAATCTTCTCTAGAAATGCAGATTGCCATACTCATGGCTGCTGCCCAGGTGAGAAATGGGGATTGTAAGGGGGTAACTTAAAAACAACTCTGAAAAGTGAAAGTGTTAGTCTCTCAGTTGTGTCCAACTCTTTGTGACCTCACGGACTATAGCCTGCCAGGCTCCTCAGTCCATGGAATTCTTCAGGAAAGAAGACTGGAGCGGATAGCCATTCCCTTCTCCAGGGAAAAAATCATTCTCTTCTCAAAATTTCAGAAGCAACTTTCTCCATTAAGTATTCCCCTGGTTATTGTGAGTTTCTTAGTAGATTCCAGAGTAGATTCTAAAAAGTTGACCCAACAGCTTTGCCAGGTTAATCATTCCTTTGGTGGAGGTTCCATACTCTGTCATTTTTGGTGATGTGTTTATTCTGTATATGTCTCAATGTTTCTATAATAAAATGGTTTTGTAAAAGCTCCGGGTAACTCTGATAAATTATAACTACTTCCCCTCATCCAACTTTTCGAAAATCATTCGTTTAAATGAATCCTGGCTTTCTCTCTTCTGATTTGAGCAACTTTGACCCAGTGGCCCCTCGTGGTCCTTTAGGGTTAATGAAAGACACCCTCCATCAGGTCCCTGAAGTCTCAGATACCTCATACTATTTTCTGCATCCACCGGGGCACCCTGTGTTGGTTCATCTCCAGCCCCTGGAGAGTCCAGAAGTGATGAGGCATCACATAGCAAACACAACAAGGCTTGCTGGACAGGTGTCAGCTTTCCTAATTGCGAGCAAACTGTCTTCAGTTTTTGTCCATGCATCATTTTCCTCTTATGATAAGAAGCAAACAGAAAGGATAATGAGGAAATTGCACCCAGAGAAGCACATTTGCAATCCCAAGAACAATACACTGCTAAACAAGGTTTGGGTTTTGCTGTTATTTTGTCTTGCTTTTAATCACTGTGGATGCTACTTATTCCACCCCAGAATCTCCTCCAGAACCTTGGCAAATAGGCACCAAAAGGATTAGGCTTTTCTCCTCTTGAACATATTTCAAGGAAAGTTTTTCTAACAGCCACATATACTTCTAAGCAGCTGAGTACTTTTGAATGTTTTCTCTGACATTCTCTCTCTCTCTCTCTCTCTTTTTTTTTTTTTTTTATCATTTAACTATTTTAGAGGATGTTTCTGTCCACCTAGAGGGAACTTTGAGTAACAAACAGATCTCTGTGTGATTGTTTTTCCTAAACCAGGTGCATGTAGCACCTGGCAGCTGAGTGATTTGAGGAAAACAGCTTCTTGTCACACCTCTCTGCACTCCATCAGCCCAGGGAATCATTAGAGATTTCAGAAATGGTGGCATGGACTTGGCAGTTCTTACTTTTCACAGAAAGATTGGGAATGTGAGATTCTTCGATTCTTCTTTCTCTTTTTTACAGCTTCTTGACTCAGAAGAACACGATGGTTGTACATGCCTTCTCCTTTGTTAATATCTTCTTAATGTGAGACTGTGTACACCACATTGGTCCATGCCCAAAAGAAACCAGTGTCTCCTCATTGCCAGCTAATTAAGTCCAATATCCTTTCAAGTCTCAGACAACCTGAACCTGACCTCTTTTCCTAATCCTATTTCACACTGTCTAGGGTGCTAACATCCAGGAGAAAACCAAACATCGCTCATTTTTCAGCGGCCCCACATGATCCCCTTCGTACAATTGTGTACAATTGTTTGTACACAATTATTCCCTCCCTTTGTACAATTATTCCCTCCACCTCAAGGCCCCTCTCACCCCATTGTCCCTGCTGGACAGCCAGCCAGCCTCCTGAAGACAGTACAAAACCCAATTCAGAGCTCGTCTTCCTCTTCCCCAAAATGAGTGGCTCGTTTCCTATATCTCACATTCTGCTTTGTATATCAGTTGTTGATCCGCTGTGTCTGTCTCTTCCTCTGTTAAGAGTATCTACTACGTAGGGAAGACTGTAGAGCCACTTTTGTTGCTGAAAACACATTGTAGACACTTAACAATGAATGAATGTTAAATGAAAGAAAAAAGAAATGGCATGCCAGTCATTTCTCTTGGGCATCCAGCAGCTCCCAAGTAAAATTAAGCCAATATTTATCTCCTTAGTGCCATGGAGCCACTGAGTTGAGTTGCCCAATCTAAGTCCTAACCAGCCAGTGGAGAGCTTGTGGAACTGACTGACGGGATGCCTAAGGGATTAGAAAAACTCCATTCTAGATGCCCTGCCTCTTCTCTCGTTAATTATCTTCAATGTCTCCTGAACAAATCGCTCCTAATAAGTAACTTTATCTTCTGCAGAGAAAGCACCACAGTCTAACTTAAAATATCTGAAAAACAGCTCCAACCTCTTCTACCTCCAACAGAGTAAGAGAGCAGTCAACAATCTGAGAATGGAGCCTCAATGTTATGTGGGTTTAACATGCAGAAAAGAAGGCTGCAAGAGCTCAAAAGGATCTTTTTAACTCTCTGGACCAATGTGCTCCCTTTACACACAAGGAAAATGATGACAAAGGAATGGGGGATGGGGTACTTCCCCAAGGGCATGTAGGTTCCTTAAGGGTAGAAATGGAACTGGAACTCTGGAGTTCTAGTTCCCAGGACTATCCTTACCATTAACTATGCTAGTGTTTTCCCAAATTGACCTGAGCACACAAATCACCTTTCTGTTAAAAAGAAAAACCATCAAAATTCTGTTACCTCTACGTTATGACTGATACAGGAAATGCAGACTAAAAGGTTTCATGCTTAAGGGATTGGAAAACGAAGACGGGCTTTAGACAGAGGAAGGGCATCTATCACAACCTGGTGGTAGAATTGCAAAGTGGGGTGGAGAGGATTTCAATTTTAGAAACATTGACAGCTGTAACATTTTATGATCTAATTGTTAAAAACTAGACTAGGGCATGCCACACCAGTGGCTTGGAATTAAGCCCTACTGACCTTTGGAGGAGAGGAAATGACCGTGATTACTAAACGATTAGTAAAGGTTTTCTTGGAAGAACTTCTCAGGTAGCGCGATGGTAAAGAATCTGCCTCCAATGTGGGAGACCCAAGTTCCATCCCTAGGCCAGGAAGATCCCCTTGGATAAGAGAATGGCAACCCATTCCAGTATTCTCGCCTGGAGAATTCCACGGACAGAGGGAGGAGCCTGGCAGGTTATATAGTCTGTGGGATCGCAAAGAGTTGGACACGACTAACCAACTAACACTCTCTTGGAAGAAATAATGTTTGAGCCAGAACTTGAAGAGAGAGCAGGCTTACCTGGTGCTACAGAGACATAAGGAGCTAGAGTTGGGGGAGGAGGAGCAAGGTACAGGGACATTTGAGACAAGCCATTATCAATTAAGGGATCAAGGAGATGAGAAAAAAAATTAAGTAAATGATGTTCTCTCCCCTGATTTCTTCAACTTCCCCTTACTTGGTGCTCCATCTTCACTCCTGCATGCTCACTTTTCCCAGGGCCTGCTCCTGACAGCACCCACCTGGATCTGTCCTGCCCTAGACATCCCCCACATTCTCAACCTTCTCAACCCCTCTCCCCAACTCCCAGCATAAATCATACTCACTCCATTTCTGACCACCTCTTGGCCCTTCCAAACGACAAGCTAATAAAATGATTACCAAGGGGTCAATGATAAAGAATAACTCAATATATTATCTAATAATAACCATTAGGGATATGAGAGTTGGACAGTGAAGAAAGCTGAGCACCGAAGAATTGATGGTTCTGAACTGTGGTGTTGGAGAAGACTCTTGAGAGTCCCTTGGACTGCAAGGAGATCCAACCAGTCCATTCTAAAGGAGATCAGTCTTGGGTGTTCTTTGGAAGGAATGATGTTGAAGATGAAACTCCAATATTTTGGCCACCTGATGTGAAGAGTTGACTCACTGGAAAAGACTGGGAGGGATTGGGGGCAGAAAGAGAAGGGGACAACAGAGGATGAGATGGCTGGATGGCATCACCGACTCAATGGACATGAGTTGGAGTGAACTCTGGGAGTTGGTGATGAACAGGGAGGCCTGGTGTGCTGCGATTCATGGGGTCGCAAAGAGTCGGACACGACTGAGCGATTGAACTGAACTGATGGTGCTGAAATCTCACCTTCTCTGTACATGAGGGCAGGATAAGACAAGAGATAGAGTTTTGGGTGAAGTAGAAAAGGATAGCTTTATTACTTTGCCAGGCAAAGGGGGACAACACAACACACTCCTGCCTCAAAATACTATGTGTCTCAATTTGGAGATGGTTATGAGAAGCTATATAGTAATGGTTGGAAGAGGGCAAGGTAAGCTCATGGACATTCTAATTATTAGGTACTTAGAATAGAAAAAGAAGTCCAAAATGACAGCAGTTAAAAGACAGACAAAGAAAGGGAGAAAGCCCACGAAAAGGGAACAAAGGAAAATACCACGGACTGGAGTGGGAACCTCAGGTGAAACAAATATTCCCCCTTCCTGATCGATGATGGGTGCTAGCCCTAATATGCATAGGGCAGCCTGGGGGGTGGGGGAGAGGAGATAAAAAGAATAAAAAGAGGGAGCCAAGACGGGTTGAGACCACTCTTTCAAGGTTGGCCCAACCCCCACCCCAACCCAGAACTTGGGGATGAACCATCTTTGTTTACCAAATTAAATTCTGAGCTACAACCAAGCCCAAGCCTGTCGTTCGAGATCTTTGTTGCAGCAAGACTGAACTGAGAAAATCACACACTTTCCCTACATACTGATCAGTCAGTGATGCGGTAAGTAGGAGTCAGCATCACCAGCCTTCAGGTTCCAACCAGCCTGGGGTCTACATGCTGTGGGCAACATACCATCACTGCCTCTCTCCCACCTGGAGAGGGTTTCGGTACCTGCAGAACAGCTCAGAGATATTGCTATGTATGTCCCTTGACCAGGAACCAGGACCTCGCTCCAGGGCTGCACTGCTGTTTCTCTTGACTGTTCGTTTCTTCCCTGGTATTGCATCCTCTCCCTTCACTGATTGGCAGCTGCTGGAAACTGCCCACTGGAACTCAGAGAAGGTCGTGGAGGCTGAGCGAAGACTATTTCCTGTAAGTTGAGAAAGGATTTGAGTCCAAGAGCCCTACAGAGCCCTGCTCAGTATCAGTTAAAAATTACTGAAGGCTCACTATGTGCCAGGGCCCATGCCCAACAAATGACACATGGCATCTCATTTAGTACTCACAGCTTAGTACTTATAAAAGATAGTATTATTGGCATTTAACAGGAGAGTAAACGGGCTTGGTAGGCCAAATAAGACACTCCCTCCATCGTATCCACATCCTAATCACCAGAACTTAGGAATATGGTACTTCCCAAGACAAAAAGTACTTTACGTTAAAGATCTTGAGATAGATTATTTTAGATAATCACCAAGGTCCTTTTAAGAGGGAGGAAGAAGCACCAGAGTCAGACAAGATATGACAGGGAAGCAGAGGAAAGCAGAGAGCACCTTGAAGACGGAGGCAGGGATCCTGAGCCAGGGAACAAAGGAGTCTCTACAGCCCAGAAAAGGCAAGGAGTCCATTCCCTGCTAGAGTCTTCAGGGCTCCCCTGGTGGCTCAGACAGTAAAGAATCTGCCTGCATGCAGGAGACCCGGATTAGATCCCTGGATCCGGAAGATCCCCTGGAGAAGGGAATGGCTACCCACTCCAGTATTCTTGCCTGGAGAATTCCATGGACAGAGGAGCCTGGCAGGCTATAGTCCATGGGGTCGCACAGAGTCGGATGAAGCGAGCCACTAACACTTTCACTTTGTTTCACTAGAGCCTTCAAAAGAAATGAAAGCCTGCCAGCACCTTGATCTAGCCCATAAGGCCCATTTCAGATGTCTGGCCTCCAGCCTGTAAGATAATATATTTATGTCATTTTGAGCTGTAAGTTTGTAGTAGTTTGCAACGGCAGCAATAGAAAACCAATATACTATATTTTCACAGTATTTGCATTTAAACCAAGACCTTTACCATCTTAATTCAGTGGAGTTTCTTCAGACAAAGGAAATTTTGTGAAGTCTGGCAGGCCACTGGGGGAGAGGTATGTAAGCTGTGTGCGTGTCAGTCTTTCTTGGGGGGTGTGAGCAGGAAAGCATTTTAAGGAGCAGCTGTTGGAATATTTGGGAAATTGTCAAAATGGCAACAATCTATTCTACTGGAGAGAATTCCCTGGGTGGTAAATGTCACATCCAGGATGAGATTCTGGTCCAGGGCCCAAAGAGGCCTGGCCATAACGGACCCCACGGGGTCCTTGCTCCTTGTGGGGCTTTCACACCCCTCTCACTGCCTTTGTGCTGGCATCAGTGGCTGCCAGCTCTGTTCACCAGGAGGCTACTGTCAACCTGACTAATTAGGAAGGCGCAATGATCAGAAACGGAACCGTAAAAGGAAAACTGCTGAGTGCTTGGCTGCAGTGGTTAGCTGCCCATTAGAGAAAGGCTCTGTCTATCACTCTCATTAATAAAAGAAAGGTGGGACTTTGCATCAAATCTCAGCTCTAACATTGCCTGGCTGGCTTTTATTGGCCATAGGAGACTTTGGGCAGGAGCTGCTGGAACAGTTCAGAAGCACTTTATTATACAAGATTTACTTTACTCTCACCAAAGCAAGAGAAAAGGGGCTACTGGTGACCTGTGGTGCGGGGAGGGGGGGCATCCCGAGCATTTTGTTTACAGGAAAATAGGCTAAGTTATTGAGGAGAAGTAAAACCTACCCTGTGATGTGAAGAGAGGTAAATGACAATTTTCTTCTGTGGTCTTCCCCCTAAGACTCATATCCCAGTCTAGTCATGACATAATTATCAGAGAAACCGAATTAAAGGACAGTTTGCAAAATATCTAAGCAGTTTTCCTCAAACTGCTATATACACTGTCAGCTACAGAGAGTGTGAAAGAAACTCACTCTTGAGGGCCCCTCAAAAAGCATGGCCTTAGGAAGCAGGTAGGCAGTACTCCCGACTTCAGAAATCACTGCAGGGAGTGAGCGCCTAGACTCACACACGCAGGGGCCAGGAGGCAGGAGACACGACCTCAGGCAGGTTGCTGCCTCTGGAAGGCCGTCTCCCCACTAGTCACATGAGGCAGTTGGTTTAGATCAGTGCTTGTCAATCTCTAAATGCAGAGGCATCAGCTGAGGACCTTGTTTAAATACAGAATCTGACTCAGTAGATCTGGTGTGAGGCTCAGAGTCTTTGTTAACAGCAAATTCTTAAATGAGGCCAATGCTCCTGGAACACAGACCACATTTTGAGAAGCAGAGGTCTGGATCCACAGTTTTCAAGTGGAGCTAATCTTGCCCCATGGGGATACTCAGTTATGTCTGGAGACATATTTGAGTCTCACAGTTGGAAGGTGAGTACTACTGGCATCTCATGGGGAGAGATCAGGGATGCTGCTAAACACCCTACAATGCCCAGGACAGCCCCTGCAGCAAGGAATTATCTGGCCCCAGAATGTCAGCTGGGCTTCCCTCAGGGCTCGGTGGTCAAGAATATGCCTACAATTCAGGAGACCCAGGTTTGACTTCTGGGTCGGGAAGATCCCCTGGAGAAGGAAATGGCAACCTTCTCGAGTATTCTTGCCTGGAGAATCCCATGGACATTGCCTGCCAGGTTCTTCTGTCCATGGGGTCACAAGAGTTGGACATGACTTAGCAACTAAACCGCGAAATGTCAATAGTGCTGAGACCTGGTCTACGTCAGTGTGGCCCAGGCCATTCCTAGTGTGGGTAGGAATCGCCTGGGTGATTTATTGAAACACAGACTGTGGGCCACTTCCCCAGAGCTTCTCAATGAGTCTGCAGTGTGGCCAGAGACCTTGCATTCAGAGCATACTCCCTGGTGATGCTGATGCTGCTGGTCCCAGGATGCACTGGGAAACTGCTGCTCTTGAGGATGGCTAAGCTTCTTGTAGCTCAGGCATGATGTGCGTCTCCCACTTGCTTCACACACAGGAGACAGCAGCTCCTTATCGAAAACCCCACCACAGTCAGCACTTGCTGATTCCAAGGTAGGAACTGGCATGGCTCACCTGTGAGAGCATCAGAGCTAAAGGTAAGGCAGCATTAAGAGAGGCACTCTTTCTGCCCCTTTCTGATGTCTGGGTCAGAAGCTTTCTCTATCTCTTTTATACTTTAATAAAACTTTATTACACAAAAACTCTGAGCGATCAAGCCCCGTCACTGGCCCTGGATTGAATTCTTCTCCTCTGGAGGCCAGAATCCCGGTGTCTTTTGTGGTTCAGCAGCAACCTTTCATCTTGGGGGCTCATTCGGGCTTCTTCAGGACAAGGTAAGGATGTTTGGAGCTCTAGTCCTTTGTTCTCCTAACAAACATGTTTTCTGCTTACTTTACTAACTCTACAGTGTGCTTGTGTGAGTGAATGACACCCTGCGCAAAGCAAGTGAGAAGCCCTGCTCTGCGGTTCCATGGTAACCTCATATGGCTTATGGCAGAAACCCTGTCAAAACCCTGTCAGAAATCCTGGGGTTTATACCAACCTGCAGTGGACTTCCCTGGTGGCTCAGGTGGTAAAGCATCTGCCTACAATGTGGGAGATCTGGATTCAATCTCTGGGTCAGGAAGATCTTCTGGAGAAGGCAATGGCACCCCACTCCAGTATTTTGCCTGGAAAATCCCACGGATGGAGGAACCTGGTAGGCTATAGTCCATGAGGTCGCAAAGAGTCAGACACAACTGAGTGACTTCACTTTCTTTCTTTCACTTTCAAGACGGTAGAGGGGAATCAACTCCATCTTGAAAAACAATCTTGCTACATCTGCTATACCATGTTTAGCTGGATCCTCTTTTCAAAGAAACCAAGGATAGTCCTTGTTTTAAGGTTAAAAGCAAAGTACTGGGAGGACAACCTACTCCCAATCATACTGTCCCATTTTTTCTTGCATTTTTTCTTGACCCATTAAATGCCAGAACCATGGGATTCAGCTAATAGGCAGTGAAAGTTGGCTGTCCGTCAAGGATTACATCTTGGCAGGCCCATGAGATAGCACACAATGTCACCAAGCCACCCCAACCCCTCTACTCTCCTTGCATAAAACAACACACACAAAAAAAAAACTATCTTGTTTAATCAGGAGGACCTACCAATAAATATGTGTGCTCTCACTACCTTGCTTGTCCACTTCTCTGTGTGACCGTGGGCAAGTCACTTTTCCTGAGCCTTCCTTTGCAATCTGTAGATGAGACTGACACAGTACTCTACAAGGCCACGGTGAGGACTCATGCATAAGGCAACGGCTATTGACTCCCTGCTACATGCCAGCACCATGATAAGCATCAGGGCTAGAACAATGGACAAAATACACAAAAACCACTGCCCTGCAGGGGTAAGCCCTGAAAACTTTTTGTTGAATTTACCCAAGGAAAATGAATGGCGGTGCCTCTCCCTACGACTTCACTTCTCTTTCATTACCAATATAGAGACTCTCAAAGACTTTGAAGAAACATGAAATGAAAGGTTATAATTAAAGAGTAGGCAGAGGCAATTCTTGGAGAAGGCACTGGCCCCCACTCCAGTACTCTTGCCTGGAGAATCCAATGGACAGAGGAGCTTGGTGGGTCACAGTCCATGGGGTCGCACAGAGTTAGACACAACTGAGTGATTTAGCAGCAGCAGCAGCCTCTCCCTAGGAGCTCTGTCAAACACAGCCTCCAATCCACTCACAAAGAAAAGCTCCAGCAGGCAAGGCAATTGGAGCAGAGAAAATGGAGCCCAGTGAGGCCTCCTGACCAGGATGATTTATCTCTAGTTCAATATGGTACACGGCCGTGGCTCCTGGAGCTTTAAATATTAAGGCTTTCATGATGACTATTTCATTATCCCAAACAGTGCGCTGCAGGAGACAAAGTAGCTTAGTGTGACCGGGAGAGAGGTGAGACTGGCTGGGGTCGGGAACAGAGAGCTCCTGGAGGCAGGACCATGACTCGGGGAGCAGAGCCCACCTGGTGCTGCGCACTGTGGGCACAGAGGGCACAGCGGCACCGGGGGGCTGCCAGACCTGCCCCAGGACAGCCGAGAGCCTGGGGAATTTCTGGGTGAAGACTTCTTCTAGAAGACGGCCAAGAACTTCTGCCTGGTCAACATAGCAGATCAATCCACGGCCTCTGCAGGCCCAACATCTGGCTCAGTTCCATGAGGCCAGCAGCCCTAAGCCAACTCCAGCCTTTAACCTCCCTCCTGCCCTCCCTGGTAGCTCAGCTGGTGAAGAGTCCATCTCCAATGCAGGAGACCCTGGTTAGATTCCTGGGTTGGGAAGATCCCCCAGAGAAGGGATAGGCTACCCACTCCAGTATTCTTGAGCTTCCCTGGTGGCTCAGACAGTAAAGAATCTGCCTGCAGCGAGGGAGACCCAGGTTTGATCCAGGGATTGGGAAGATCCCCTGGGGAAAGGAACAGCTACCCACTCCAGTACTTTTACCTGGAGAATTCCATGGAATTCTGGCAGGCTACAGTCCATGGGGCTGCGAAGAGTCGGACAAGACTGAGCAACTTTTCTCTCACTCTCATTGCCCTCTCTCATGTCTCACTCTCAGAGCCTCCCCTGGGCTGCTGCCCCTGTTACCTCAGCCCAAGGCGAGACCTCCCCTATTGGTCTGGGCCTTCCGCAGTTTTCCAAGCTTACCCAGCCCGTGTCTCTGCTCCCTGCAGTGATCAACTATCCCGGGGCCAGCGTGAGTGAATGCATCTTAACCAAGCTGCAACACTGACTCACTAAATATAAATTTAAGTACTTTCTACAAGTCTTCTGGAGACTATTTCTTAACCCAAGGGAATAATGGATGTGGAAATTGATGACTATGGAAAAGTGTAGGGGGATTAAAGATAAGATAGGGGCATTTACTTATACTTGAGATGGGCTGTAGAAGTCACAATAACCTTAAGATAGATAGCAGTGAGGCAAATTTCTACAAATGAAGAATCTATGGATAAGAGAGCTTAAAGGGCTTTCTCTCAAGGGTCACATAGTTAGCAAAAGACCCACCAGGATTTTCCGAGTCTAAATTTGTAAGCCCCTCATCTCTCATGAGAGGAAGGAGAACTAGAGTTAATAAAACATGGGGTGCGGGAGCCTGGAGAGAAGAGGATTCCCTTAATGTTTGCACTGAATCCACTCCCGCACTTTCCTTTTTTCTGATAAGGGGTTGGTTCATTTTTTTGTTTTTATTGAAATATAGTTTATTGACAATGCTCTGTTAGTTTCAGGTATACAATAAAGTGATACATATACTCTCTTTTTTTAACATTCCCTTCCATTGTAAGTTATTACCAGATAGCGAATATAATTCCTTGTGCTATGTAATAGGCCCTTGTTGTTTATGTATCTTATATATAGTAGTGAGTATATTTTAACCCCAAACTCTTAATTTATCTCACTACCCCTCCTTTGGTAATCTGTCTATGAGTCTATTTCTGTTTTGTAAACAAGCTTTTTAAAAATTTCACATGATACAAGCGATATCGCAAGTGTGTAAGTGATACATGACGTTTGTCCGCTCCCTCACTTTCACTCCTTCCCTGAGTAGGAGTAGGCTACCCACTCCAGTACTCTGAGCTTCCCTGGTGGCTCAGAGGGTAAAGCATCTGCCTGCAATGTGGGAGACCCGGATTTGATCCCTGGGTCGGGAAGATCCCCTGGAGAAGGAAATGGCAACCCACTCCAGTATTTTTGCGTGGAGAATCCCATGGATAGAGGAGGCCTGGTGGGCTACAGTCAGTGGGGTTGCAGAGTCAGAAATCACTTTCACTTTCACTCCTAGCCCGGCAAAGCCCTAGACTGAAGGGTGGAGCTAAAGCCATCAAAGGAAGAAGCCAGGCTGTAGGGACCCCCTGAGCCAACGGTGGATGAAAACATTTCAGGTGTTCCCTGGATCTCATCTGAGAGCTCAGAGGTCCAAAGCAGCTGGTTCTGACTCAGGAGCCCTAGCCTCAACAGGGCCGCTTCTTCAGGCTTCACCCTGGGCTTCACTGAGGCTCAGATGGCCGTTGAGCAAGCTTCAGCCTCACAGCTGGTGGTGGCTTACAACGCCAGCCCTTCTGACACTGGCATTTCCAGCCCTTCCAACACTGGCATTTTCGCAGCCTTCTTCACATTGCCACACTGGAGCAAGGAAGAGATATTTGAGAGAGAAGCGGAGCCTTTCCTAGACCCAGAAAGTGTTTGATTCCCCAAGTGCTGTTTTCCTGTTTTTTCCATAAGCCTTCCCATGAATGCTGCTTCTCAGTTCTTTCCTCGGTGGGAAGGGCATGCTGGCCTTCTCGGCCCCCTGCCTGTCTCTTTGCAGCGAGTCAGCTTAGCCTCAGCTGGGGCTCCTAATTAGACAAGGGTTCCAGCTAGTGGGCTCCCTTGGCTCTTCCCCAGCCCAGGGTGGAGTCTGGGAGGGGGCAGGTGTCCCTAATGCCCTTTCTGCTGCCTCCTCCTCCTGGTTCAGGGCCACCTTCCTCCACCCCAGCCGCACATCCCAGCTCCTCAACCCTGCCTTGGATTTCTCTGTTTCAGACCCAGTGCCTCTGATGACTACACTTCTGCTCGCTTCAGAACAGATTTTAATACATTAATTTTGTCCTTTACATCCCGCCCCTGGCACACGGGATAATCATATCACACCTACCCAAGCGCATGGTGAGAGGGAAGGGGCCTCGGGCTCAGAGCTAGGTGACTCAGCCCTGCCTAGGATCTTGTTAACCGTATGGCCTAACTCAGGACGTCATCTCTGAGCCTCTGTTTACTCACCTGAGAAAGGGGGAGGAAACTAAAACCTGCCTGACTCCCACAGCTCTTGTGAAAGTCAAATAAAATCATATACTTAAAGGGGCCAATAAATAATATTCCCATCCTCCCTTTTTGAGTTTAGTACTAGTTAAGAAAAAAGACAAAAATGAAGCAGTGGATTTTTGAAATCAGTTTAGGGTACTTCCCTGGCAGTGATCCAGTGAACCAGTGATTAACACTCCATGCTTCCACTGCAGAGGGTGCAAGTTGGATCTTTGGTCAGGGAACTAAGATCCCACATGTCTCACAGTGCAGAAAAAAAAAAAAAAAGCTTATTTTTAATTGGAGGATAATTGCTTTACAATGCTATGTTGGTTTCTGCCATACATCAGCAGGAATCGGTCACAGATATACATACGTCCCCTCCACCCTGTTCCATGCCTCTAAGTTGTCAGCACTGGGTTTGAGCTCCCTGCGTCATATAGCAAATTCTCGCTGGCTATCTATTTCACATATAGTAATGCGTGTGACTCGGTGTTGCTCTCTCAGTTCATCCTGCCCTCTGCTTCCCCCACTGTGTCCACAAGTCTGTTCCCTATGTCTGTGTCTCCACTGCTGCCCTGCAAACACATTCATCAGATCCATCTCTGTAGATACCATATATATCTGTTAATAAACAATATTTTGTTTTTCTCTTTCTGACTCACTCACTTCACTCTGTATAACAAGCTCTAGGTTCATCCACCTCACTACAACTGACTCAAGTTCACTGCTTTAATGGCTGAGTAATATTCCATTGTATATATGTACCACAACTTCTTTATCCATTCATCTGTCATCGGATGTCTAGGTTGCTTCCATGTCCTGGCTATTTTAAATAGTGTGTTATTAACTTTGTACATGTATCAGAGTTCACGGGGTACATGTATCTTTTTTTCTGTTGTTCATTTTTCTGTGTTGGGCCTTTGTTGTGGCATGTGAGACCTCCATTGTGTCATGGGAGATCCTTCACTGCAACATGCATAAGGCTTGTGTGAGCAAAGGCTTAGTTGCATGTGCGATCTTAGTTTCCTGACCAGAGATCCAGCCCATGTTCCTTGCATTACAAGGCAAATTCCTAACCACTGTACCACCAGGGAAGTCCCCATGCATCTTTTTGAATTATGGTTTTCTCAGAGTAAATGCCCAGTAGTGGGTTTGCTGGGTCATATGGTAGTTTTACGGAGAAGGCAATGGCACCCCACTCCAGTACTCTTGCCTGGAAAATCTCATGGATGGAGGAGCCTGGTGGGCTGCAGTCCATTCGGTCGCTAAGAGTCAGGCACAACTGAGCGACTTCACTTTCACTTTTCACTTTCATGCATTGGAGAAGGAAATGGCAACCCACTCCAGTGTTCTTGCCTGGAGAATCCCAGGGACAGGGGAGCCTGGTGGGCTGCTGTCAATGGGATCGCACAGAGTCAGACACGACTGAAGTGACTTAGCAGCATGGTAGTTTTATTCCTAGTTTTTTACGGAATGTCCATACTGTTCTCCGTTGCAGCTGTATCAATTTACATTCACATCAACAGTGCAAGAGGGTTTCCTTTTCTCCACATTCTCTCCAGCATTTACTGTTTATAGATTTTTTGATGATGACATTTTGAGTGGTAGGAGGTAATACCTCATTGTAGTTTTGATTTGCATTTCTCTGGATGAAGTACAAGCTCGAATCAAGACTGCTGGGAGAAATATCAATAACCTCAGATATGCACATGACATCACACTTATGGCAGAAAACAAGGAAGAACTAAAGAGCCTCTTGACGAAAGTGAAAGAGGAGAATGAAAAAGTTGGCTTAAAATTCAACACTCAGACAACCAAGATCATGGCATCTGGTCCCATCAGTTCAGTTCAGTTCAGTCCCTCAGTTGTGTCCAACTCTTTGTGACCCCATGAATCACAGCACACCAGGCCTCCCTGTCCATCACCAACTCCCAGAGTTCACTCAAAACTCATGTCCATTGAGTCAGTGATGCTATCCAGCCATCTCACCCTCTGTCATCCCCTTCTCCTCCTGCCCTCAATCTTTCCCAGCATCAGGGTCTTTTCCAGTGAGTCAACTCTTTGCATGAGGTGGCCAAAGTATTG
Source organism: Aepyceros melampus (assembly GCA_006408695.1). Taxonomy (NCBI): domain Eukaryota; kingdom Metazoa; phylum Chordata; class Mammalia; order Artiodactyla; family Bovidae; genus Aepyceros; species Aepyceros melampus. The sequence goes on along the minus strand of SJXQ01003825.1, from coordinate 102,961 downwards.
GAGTTTCAGCTTCAGCATCAGTCCTTCCAATAAATATTCAGGACTGATATTATTCAGTCAGTTCAGTTCAGTCATTCAGTCATATCCAACTCTTTGTGACCCCATGGAGTGTAGGACACCAGGTCTCCCTGTTCATCACCAACTCCCGGATTTATTCAAACTCATGTCCATTGAGTCGGTGATGCCATCCACCATCTCATCTTCTGTCGTCCCCTTCTCCTCCTGCCTTCAATATTTCCCAGCATCAGGGTCTTCTCAATGAGTCAGTTCTTTGCATCAGGTGGCCAAAGTATTGGAGTTTCAGCTTCAGCATCAGTCCTTCCAATAAATATTCAGGACTGGTCTCCTTTAGGATGGACTGGTTGGATCTCCTTGCAGTCCAAGGGACTCTCAAGAGTCTTCTCCAACACCACAGTTCAAAAGCATCAGTTCTTTGGTGCTCAGCCTTCTTCACAGTCCAGCTCTCACATCCACACATGACCACAGGAAAAACCATAGCCTTGACTAGACGGACCATTGTTGGCAAAGTAATGTCTCTGCTTTTGAATATACTATCTAGGTTGGTCATAACTTTCCTTCCAATGAGTAAGCATCTTTTAATTTCATGGCTGCAATCACTATCTGCAATGATTTTGGAGCCCAAAAATATAAAGTCTGACACTCTTTCACTGTTTCCCCATCTATTTCCCATGTAGTGATGGGACCAGATGCCATGATCTTAGTTTTCTGAATGTTGAGCTTTAAGTCAACTTTTTCGTTCTCCTCTTTCACTTTCATCAAGAGGCTTTTCAGTTCCTCTTCATTTTCTGCCATCTGCATATCTGAGGCTATTGATATTTCTCCCAGCAATCTGGTCCCATCACATCTGGTAAATAGATGGGAAACAGTGGAAACAGGGACAGACTTTATTTTGGGAGGCTCCAAAATCACTGCAGATGGTAACTGCCGTCATGAAATTAAAAGACACTTGCTCCTTGGAAGAAAAGCTATGACCAACCTAGACAGCATATTAAAAAGCAGAGACACTACGTTGCCAACAAATGTCCATCTAGTTAAAGCTATGGTTTTTCCAGTAATCATGTGTAGTGGGAGAGTTGGACTGTGAAGAAATCTGAGTACCGAAGAATTGATACTTTTGGACTGTGGTGTTGGAGAAGACTCTTGAGAGTCATTTGGACAGTGAGGAGATCCAACCAGTCCATCCTAAAGGAGACCAGTCCTGAATATTTATTGGAAGGACTGATGCTGAAGCTGAAACTCCAATACTTTGGCCACCTGATGCAAAGAACTGACTCATTGAGAAGACCCTGATGCTGGGAAATATTGAAGGCAGGAGGAGAAGGGGACGACAGAAGATGAGATGGTGGATGGCATCACCGACTCAATGGACATGAGTTTGAATAAATCCGGGAGTTGGTGATGAACAGGGAGACCTGGTGTCCTACACTCCATGGGGTCACAAAGAGTTGGATATGACTGAATGACTGAACTGAACTGACTGAATAATAAGCAATGTTGAGCATCTTTCCATGTGTTGGCTATCTGTATGTCTTCTTTGGAGAAATGTCTGTTTAGGTCTTCTGCATATTTTTCGCTCAGTTGTTTGTTTTTCTGGTATTGAGCTTTTTGAGCTGCTTGTATATTTTGGAGATTAATCCTCTGTTAGTTGCTTTATTCACAATTATTTTCTCCCATTCTAAGGGCTGTCTTTTCATCTGGTTTATACTTTCCTTTGGTTTCCTTAAGTTTAATTAGGTCCCACTTGTTTATTTTTGGTTTTATTTTCACTACTCTAGGAAATAAGTCAAAGAAGATCTTGCTGCAATTTGAATGAAAAAGCATATTGCCTTTGTTTTCCTCTAAGTGTTTTATGGTATCTGGCCTTACATTAGGTCTTTGATCCATTTTGAGTTTATCTTAGTGTATGGTGTTAGGAAAGGTTCTAATTTCATTCTTTTACATGTAGCTGTCTAATTTTCCCAGCACCACTTATTGAAGAGACTATCTTTTCACCATTGTGTATTCTTGCCTCCTTTATCAAAGGTAAAGTGCCCACAGGTGCATGGGTTTATCTCTTGGCTTTCAGTCTTGTTCCATTGGTCTATATTTCTGTTTTGTGCCAGTACCGTACTGTCTTGATGACTGTAGCTTTGTAGTATAGTCTAAAACCAGAAAGGTTGATTCCTTCAGCTCTTTTTCTTTCTCAAGTTTGCTTTGGCTATTTGGGGTCTTTTGTGTTTCCATACAAATTGTAAAATTTTTTATTCTTGTTTGGTGAAAAATGGCAATTTGATAGGGATTGCATTGTATCTGTAGATTGCTTTTGGCAGTATAGTCATTTTCACAGTATTGATTCCTCTAATCCAAGAATATGATATGTCTCTCCGCCCGTGTGTCGTCTTTGATTTCTTTCATCAGTGTCTTATAGTTTTCTGCATATAAGTCTTTTGTCTCCTTTGGTAGGTCTATTCCTAGGTATTTTATTCTTTTTATTGTAATAGTGAACAAGATGGTTTCCTTAACTTCTCTTTCTGACTTTTTATTGTTAGTATATAGAAATGCAAGAGATTTATGTCTATTAATTTTTTAATTTTTTTAAATTTTAAGTTTTTTTTAATAAAATAAAACAAAATCAGTTCAATTGGTAGAGAACTTGGATTGAATTTGTGGTCAGTGAAGCTAATAAGTCCCTCCTGCATTCATGCATGGCACTCCGGGCCGAGGGATGTATCATTTTTAGTTTCCAAGAATCACCTGGGAAACCCGAGGCAGGTGTGATTCTAATCTGTTACAGAAGAGGAGCTGAGGCCCAAAGAGGTTAGGAACACTGCCTAAGTGAACACCACAAGCAGGTTGCACAGCTGGGTTCTGAACCCAAGTTAGTTGATTGCAAAGCCCAGGTTCTTACTACAGCTCACAGGGGAGACGCTTTCCTGCCACTGGAAGCAGAGGCACTGGATAACGGTCTTGACCAATGGGTAATGTGTCCAGTTTTCAGGGCAATTTCTCATGCATTATCTCATTTTATTCATTCAACTATTCAACAAATATGTGTTGAGCATGCCTGTATGCTGGACAATCAGCTGAGGGTATGGCAAGAAGCAACCCAAAGTTCCTGCCCACAAAAAGCATACATTCTAGTGAAGAGAAGAGACAGACCCCAAAGAATTATCTGTAGAAGGAAAGACAGGTAGGTGGATCTAGGCCTAGCCATAGACAATCTCAGTGAAAACATGAAATCGGGATTAAAGGAGAGACAAAGAGTCTAGGATGGCAGCTCTGAGTGCCACATGCAGTAGAGACTCCAAGGAAGTGAGAGAATGTAAGCATCAGAGCAAGGGCATTCCAGTCAGAAGGAACAGCCGATGAAAATTTCTCAACAAGGCAGTAGTAGAGTGATCAAGGACTAGTAATAGGACATTGTGACTGCAAAAGGGCAAGAAGGAGGGTGGTAGAAGGTGAGGTCTTACAGCTGAGGAGGTGGAGAAGGGAACATGTAGCCTTACTAATCACAAGAAACACTCTTGATGTTTTTTCTTAAATCTGTTGGAATCTGGGAGATTATGGAGGGATTATGGACCAAGTGAGTGGCTTGATTTGATTTAAATTCTTAAAACACAGCTGCAGGTGTTATGGTGAGAACAGGTTCTAAAGGGTAACAAGTAAGAATGGAAGTAGAATCATAGTCCACTTATAAAGCTAGAATATTTCATCTGACAGATGAGAATGGAGATGCTGGGAAATATTTGGATTCTAAATCTATTGCAAAGGTGGAATCAACAGGGCTGGGCTTCTCACAACCCACTTGTGAAGGCAACAGGCTGGGTTTTATCTGCAGAAGCAGAAAAGGAACCCAAAGCCTCAAGCAGGGAGGGGAGGTTGAGTGTGCACACGGGAGGTGACCAGTTCTTGAGAGCTGTGCCCACTCTGGAGCAGCTCCCTGACCCCACCAGGGACCTCTGCATCAGAGGCATCAGAGCAACCAGAATGTCCCTCTGGAAGCCCAGCAACCAGCCTCAGAACTGCCCTTGGTTCCCCATCCCTTCCCCATTAAGCTGGTTGGCCAGATGCACCAACTAATGCTTGCTGTGTATTTTTCAAATGACACTACCTCAGTAGTGAAAATACCGCAGGCCACATTCATGCAAGATGATAGAGCAGAGGCACAAGGCTGGGGGAGCTGCTTCAGTGCCCAGCAGGCAGGGAGCCGCACTATGTGTCCCACCAACAGGCTGGTGATGCTTCATTTCAACTCATGTTTCTGAGCATTTGCTTGCCAAGTGTTGGCTGGGGGACACTGTGCTCTTAGCCTTGTGGTAGCAAGAGAGGCTGGGGGACACAGGAGAAAGAGCAAAGGGTGACTCCAGGAGTAAGGGAAAGGGCCAAGAAAAGGCCTTCAGTGAGCGCCCTGAACAGGATTAGGGGGCAGAGGCATGCAGGTGTGAGAAGCATGGGCCTCAGAGAGTCCTGTGCAAGGGGGGTCCGTGGAGCCTGAACAATGGGAGTTGCAGCAGAAGCAACTAATTCTTCCTGATCAATGTTCCAGGCAAGCCCTGCACAACGCACTTAAAGGTCACTTGGTCCTCGCTACAGTAGGAAGCAGCCCCATTGTAAGGGGTGAGGAAATAGGCTCAGAGTTTGTGACTTGACAAACCAAGATTATTTACTAAAAAGTAAAATTTAATTAAAAAAAATTTATTGAAGTATATAACACATGTACAGAAAAGATTACAAATCCTAAGTGTTACAAAACAGAAACAGACTCACAGACTTCAAAAACAAATTTATGGTTACCAAAGGGGAAAATGGGAGGAGGGAATTAGGAATTTGGGATTAACATACATACACTACTATATTTAAAATAAATAACCAAAAAGGGCATACTATAAAGCACAGGGAACTCTACTTGATATTCTGTAATAAGCTAGATGGGAAAGAGAATGTGAAAAAGAATGATATTTGTATAACTGAATCACTTTGCTATACACCGGAAACTAACACATTGTAAATCAACTATGCTCCAGTATAAAATAAAAATTAAAAATTAAAAAAAGTTTTTTAACTTATTGAAGAATAACACAATTTGAAAAGATTACAAATCCTAAATATATAGGCAGATAAAACATCACAAAGAGTCTACACCCAGGTTACCACCAGTCAGGTCAAGAAACCAAATCTTACCCTTCTGAAGTCCCCTTCAGCCCCTTCCCCAAACTTCCCTTTCCCTTCTTCCCAAAGGTGAGCACTCTGCTGACTTCTGACTCCATAGATTTCGTTTTCTGAGTTGACATTTACACCCAGGTTTGTGGGAATCCTGAGGCCAGGGTTTTTAGTGGCTGCAGGCATACACAGATAGACTCTCCCCGGCCTGGCTGGGTCTGTACACTGTTACCAGAACTGTTTTCCTCAGCCACATCCCATCCTGTGTCATTCTCCTCGCAGGGTCCTTGGTGGCACCAGAAGGCAGGGGACAGCTCTAGAGCGGACTCTGGAAACAGGTGTGGGAGCTGCCTGCCTCCAGTCCAGAGTCCCTCCCCGGGCTCGGTGATAGGGTCTGCAACCAGACTGTAGGTCAGTGAGGCTCCCCAAACCCCATCTTCAGAAGCACGTGATCTAACAAGTCTGTCCTTTAGGAAAGAGCAAACCAACAGCCCTGAGTGGTGTCCTTGAATAGATGTAGCCATATTCTCAAAGCTAAGAGCTCTATTTTGAGAAACATGAAGAAAACTATACAGTCACTGCAAAATAGAAAGACTCCAGTTTGTCAACAGGACATTATGACACACTCTCTGTCCCCCCATCAAGCCCCCTAGTCTATGTTCTGGTACAAAAACAAAACAGAAGCATAAACTTTTCTGAGACAGTGATCAGCTTGGGTTCTTCTGAAACCCTGAGTCACAGCGCTGTGACTCATGCCTTGCCCCTGCACCCTCAATCATATTTTGGCCAAATCCTTAATACAGAATTCTGTGGTCCCTCACTCTTGCCAAATCTTACTTTTTTGGTGTTCTTTCACTCAGGACCAGATCAACCCCTGACTCTCTCAGGCAGCCCCCATCAAGGCCCTGCTCCCCTTCCCTGGCCATCCTGACGGGAGAACTGCTGGCTGGAATCAGGCTAGTGAAGGACTCTTTCTCCCTGTGAAGCCATGGTGAGTTCCAAGAGGAGCCACCTGAACGAGACAGGCAAGACACAGAGCTGAGGAAAGTGAAAGAACTGCAGATGGAGTTGGAGAGGTCGGCGAGAAAGAACTTTAGTGTGCAGTTGTAATGGATACTGTCCCAAACAGGGGTGTTGTTGGAAGCATGAGGCCCGAGTCAGGGGGACGAGGTAACTGTTTCCAGGCGACCAGGGGCCTCTGAGGACTGGGTGAGTGGAGAGCAGCAGAGCACTTGTGAGGCTATGCAGTTGGGGAGAGTGGGGGGCAAGAACCCAGCCTTGGGGACGCAGGACACAGAGGAGGCCGCAGAGTGTAAGGCACAGAGTTGAAGCGCTGCAATCAGGAAAACACAGGTTCCAACTCCAGCACCTCTGTGCACGGGCAACTTAGCATAATTTACTTACCCTCTCCTAAACCTCAGTTCCCTTAGGGAAAGTGGGGTAATCTGATCCACGTGGTAGAAGTCAAGTGAGATTGAAAACAAAATGATGTATTCAGGTGACAGACATGTGGTAAGGCTAGGTACATGGTTGATGAATGAAAAGATTAGGAGAAATTTCAACTTCGCCCCCAGTGGAATTGTGAAGCCTAGCACACTGGAGAATGGAAGGAGCGTGTAGGAGATGGTGTGACTGTAGAATGTCATGGCCAACACACACACTCACTCACACCTAAATGTCTGCATGGAAATCCCATTTTAACTAAAGTTTTGAAAACACTGATTGTGAGCAAATGGATTCAAATGTTGTTTTTAAAATAGACTCTGGTGGCAAAAAAAAAAAAAAAAAAAAAAAACACCTGAGAATCCCCACAGGGATGGGGCAGAAAAATAACTATGTGATGTGTGTTCCTTGATGGAACAGGAAGGTATATGGTGACATGTCTCCAGGCTGTCCCCTTCCCTTGGACCATGGGAAGATACCTGGTGTCTCCCATCAGCTGGAGGACTTGATCTCCTTCCCTCTACAGTGAGTGGGATAGGAAAACCGTCACCAGCCTTTATCACATTGGTCCTGAAAAGGGACAGTGGCTTTTCCTCTTGAGAGCTTGTTTCAGGGGATAGGACGGCGTCACACTCCACCCACACAGCCCTACCCCACCCTCAATGTTATCTTCTTCGAGGCCCCTGCCTGGAGAAGGAAGAGACCCTATCCCCAGCCTGAGGCAGACCCCTCCCACAGCATCTGAAATAGGAACTCCTGCCACAGAAGACCCCTTTTCTTGGACCAGGCTGCACCAGGTCCAGGAATCATTAGAGGCTTAGCCCCACACTTCAATGACACTGCTAGCTCCTTAGCTCTGAATCAGCTGGTACACATTAACCAGCGGTGGGCCTCCTCCTCCAGAAGAGTTTACATTCTAATCCATCCACCCAATGCCCAAGTGGGCCTAACTTTTCCTGAAAGAATTTTAGAGAATGCTATAGTGTTCTCTAAACATGAACAATGATTTTAATGCCTCCTAAGTCTATGGCACTTATGAATTTTCAAAGCATTTGAACATTTATTACTTCACTTAAGTGTGACACAACTCCGGGAGATGGTAAGGACCAGTATTGTGGTTTGGTTGCTAAGTCATGACAACTTTTTGCAACCTCATGGATTGTAGCACACCGGGCTTCCTTATCGTTTGCTATCTCCCAGAGTTTGCTCAAATTCATGTCTATTGAGTCGGTGATGCCATCCAATCATCTCATTCTCTGTTGGACTGGTATTATGCTCCCTAAACAAGATTGAGGCTTAGAGAACAGTTAATCCAGGGTCACATAACTAGTCAACTGCAAAGCAAGGTCTAGGAAGAAAACCTGATGGGAACAACAAGATATATAACATGAAACAACTGTGTAAAGACATTGGGTGAAACTGGGAGGGGGTGACCCCCTACCAGAGGCTTCTGTCTCATAAACTGACCAACCTGAGTCCTGAAGGGAAGAGATCAGCAACCGGTTCCTCCTTCTTGAGACTCCTTGGGTGTAACTTGAATCAATCAAATCTGTGTCTATACATGAGTGACTACTGGCCATTTATGAGGTCCCTAAAAGCAGAAAAGGATTGACAAAGTATCTGGCACGTGACAGGTGTTCAAATGCTTTTGAATTAAAACAACAAGATATATAACATGAAACAACTGTGTGAAGACATTGGGTGAAACTGGGAGGGGGTGACCCCCTACCAGAGGCTTCTGTCTCATAAACTGACCAACCTGAGTCCTGAAGGGAAGAGATCAGTGGTTCCTCCTTCTTGAGACTCCTTGGGTGTAACTTGAATCAATCAAATCTGTGTCTATACATGAGTGACTACTGGCCATTTATGAGGTCCCTAAAAGCAGAAAAGGATTGACAAGTATCTGGCATGTGACAGGTGTTCAATGCTTTTGAATTAGCTGTCTTTTTCAGTTCTGAAAATTAAAGAGGACTTGTGTGTTGTGGCTCATTCTCGCCATCTAGTGGCCAATTCTAACAGCAATAGAACAGAGGGAGCTGAGTTCCCCTAGCCAATCTGTAAGATGAAACCAGGCAATCCTAAAGGAAATCAACCCTGAATATACATCTGGACTTCCCCAGGCTCAAACAGTAAAGAACCTGCCTGCAATGCAGGAGACACAGGAGACTCAGGTTCAATCTCTGTGTTAGGAAGATGCCCTGGAGGACTAAATGGCAACCTACTCCAATATTCCTGCCTGGAGAATCCCATGGACAGAGAAGCCGGGGTGTAACAGTCTGTGGGGTCGCAAAGAGTTGGACACAACTGAGAAACTAACAATTCAAAACTTCAGGGCCAGTGCCAGCATGAGATACACACATATTTTTACGGTGTCACGGAAATCTGAGCTTTTCCTGAGCAGAAGAGTGGGCTGTAGCCTGGGTGTGGCTGTGCTGTCAGACTGGCTTGTTGTTCAGATGCTAAGTCCTGTCCAACTCTTTGTAACCCCATTGACTGTCTCCTGGAATTTGCTGTCTTTCACTGTCTTTTGGAGATTCCTCAAATTCATGTCCATTGGGTTGGTGTTGCAATCTAACCATCTCATCCTCTGCCACCCCTTTCTCCATTTGCCTTCAATCTTTCCCAGCATCCGTGTCCTTTCCAGTGAGCTGGCTCTTCATATCAAGTGGCCAAAGTATTAGAGCTTCAGCTTCAGTATCAGTTCTTCCAGTGTAAACACACATCGGTGCTTAGTCAAGTCTGACTCTTTTGCGGCTCTGTGGCCTATAACCCACAGGCTCCTCTGTTGATGGGATTTTCCAAGCAAGAAGCCTAGAGTAGGTTGCCATTTCCTCCTGCAAGGCATCTTCCCAACCCAGAGATCAAACCCACGTCTCCTGTGTCTCCTGCGTTGCGGGCAGATTCTTTAAAAATATGTGTTATCTCATGGCAGCACTGGCCCTGGCTCCAAAGCAAAAGTCAAATAAATGACCAGCTTCTGAGAATCAGTTATGTGGACAAGCATTGATACCATACAGGAGCACATGAAGATACAAGAAAGGCTCATTTCCAGCTCCCGGGATTTAAGAGCTGACACTTTAATTCCACACCCTAGACATCCCAGCACACTCACATGCTCACAACAATGGAAGTTTTAGAACTCCAAGTAAAATTCGATCCTATAGACAAAGCAAAATTTTTTTCTGGAGAAAAAACATTTGAAAAGACCAATAGGATACTTTCATATTCAGAAAAATAGAAAATTCTCTTGTTATAAAATACTAGAAATTCTAGATAAAATACAAATATATATATATAACTTAATGCATAGTTGAATACATAAGAAAATTACAATTTTTTATAGTGGCCATGAATAGCAACTGAAAATATAAGGATAAGACACTGAAGAAAATCAACAAACAGATTTGTAATAAAGTGAAATCGTTTGCTAAAAGCTAAAAATATGGTCAGCAAGGGAATTCTCTGGTGGCCCAGCACTTAGCACTCTGCGTTTCCACTGCAGGGGGCACAGCTTCTTTACCTGGTCGGGGAACTAAGATCTGCATGCTGCACGGAGGCGGCCTAAATAAATAAATAAAAATATGGTCAACAAAGTTAAAAATTCAGTGGGTAGGTTTTAGACAGCAGAATGGATCTGAGACCCTTTGCAAAATTGTAGTTAAAAAGAAGAAAACTAGAATGGGAGCAAGAGACTCAGAGGAAAGAATAAAAGGTCCTAATATATGGAACTACAGACCCAGAGGGGGAAGGGCGAGGGCACGCTAGGGAAGGTGACAGCTATGAACTTTCCAGAAAGCATGACACACAGAGACCTTGCCGACCAGGGAGCACAAGTGGGGTAAATAAAAATAGATCCACATCTCAATACTTCAAGGTGAACTGCAGAACATCACAGACGAAGAGACGCTATTCATTAAAAAAAAAAAAATAGCAGAAAAATAGCTCAAAATGTTGAGAAGAAATATACGGCTAACTTATCTTTAAAAAGTGAAAGTAAAATGGAAAGTAAAATAGACATTTTCCAACAAAGAGCATACCACTAACACCCTTTGTAAAAGTATTTCTAAAGGGTGTACTTTAGGGAAAAAATTTAATCTGGAACTAAGAAGAACAATGCAAAATGAAATAGTGAACAAACTCAGTGAATATAAAGCAAGCACTGGCTGCATAAAAAAGCAGTGATTTTTTTAATAAAATAAATGATTATTTATGTAGGGGATATAAAAGCAAGGTGGACAGAATGGAAAAGATCTGAAAAAGAATACATACATATATATATATATATATATATATATATATATGGGCTTCCCTAGTGGCTCAGAGGCAAAGAATCCACCTGCAATGCAGGAGATGAAATATCGATCCCTGGGTGGGGAAGATCCTCTGGAGAAGGAAATAGCAACCCACTCCATTATTCTTGCCTGGGAAATCACATGGACAGAGGAGCCTGGTGGGCTACAGTCCATGGGATTTCAAGAGTCAGACATGAATTAGTGGCTAAAGTATTACCACGAACATATATAAATATACATGTTTTGAATCACTTTGCCCTACATTTGAAACACTGTAAATCCGCTGCACTTCAATAAAATACTCAAATATTAAAAATAAGTGTTAAAAAATTTTTTTATTAAAAAGTAAGGTGAAAGGCTTCCCTGATGGCTCAGTGGTAAAGAGTCCACCTGCCAATGCAGGAGACACAAGTTCAATCCCTGCTCCGGGAAAGTCCTACAGGCCGTGGAGCAACTATTGAGCCTGTGCTCCAGAACCCAGGAACGGCAGCTCCTGAGGCCCGGAGCTCATGCTCCACAGGAGAAGCCGCCACAGTGAGAAGCCCAAGCACCGCAAGGAGAGAGCAGCCTCTGCTTGCTGCAGCTAGAGAAAAGCCCTCAAAGCAACAAAGACCCAGCACAGACAGAGATAAAATAAAATAAATACATAAAATTACTTTTTTAAAGCAAGAAGAAATAAAACTCTTACCAATACTAACATGTAAGTTGGACTGTGCAGAGTTATTCATAAAACTTTCTAAAGCTCTTATATTGTTTGATAGAAGATTAGAGACTTTTTTCAATTTTAAAAGATAATCACCAAAGTAAGAAAAATATGTGTAATTTCCAGACCTGTAGAGATGCTGAAAGAGAATACAGAAATTTTAAGAACTTTTCATTAAATATGGTAGATGGGATCAGTTTTATTTATGTTCCTTCTTGAAAATACGCTAAAAATAGTATTAACATTAATAAGTGAGTTTAGCAAGGTTGCAAGATAAAAGACCAGTATGCAAAAATCAATTCTATTTCTATATGCTAGCAACAAACAATAGGAAATCAGAATTTAAAAAATACTTCGGGGACTTCCCTGGTGGTCCAGTGGCTAAGACTCCATGCTATCAAACCAAGGAGCCCAGGTTCAATCCCCTGATCAAGGAACTAGATCCCACATGCTGCAGCTAAGACCCAGTGCAACCAAATAAATAAAATTTAAAAAATACTATGTACAAAGCACCAAAAATTGTGAAATACATAGGAAAAAAAACATATAAAATCTGTAAACTGAAAACTGCAAAGTATTGCTAAGAGAAATCAAAGAAGACCAAAATAAGCAGAGATACATACCTTGCTCATAGATCATGATGACATATTTAAGATCATTTAAAAATCAAAATGGAATAACTGTGGTTCAGGCATTCAAAATGAAGCCAGGTGGCCATGGTGGATGTGGTTTCAGTCATGTTCTTACATCTTTGAGAACTTAAATTTTCTGAATTGTATCAAACTCAAGAACCACCAGTCATTTTCAAAACACTATCTGCTATCAACTTCCAAATGCAATCTTGTAACTGTGTAATGGTTCTAGATTCTAATAATTCCTTGTTTAACAAGTACTCTTACTTCTTACCAGTGGCCGATCCTAATTCTTAACAAGCAATTTATAGACCTTTGCGGTTTTTGCCTGTATTTGCCACCCCATTTTGTAGTTCATGAACACAATTCAAGTGCTTCTTGAATTTGCATCTCCCAGGCTATAGTCCTCAGCTCGGCTCAAATAAAACTCTTTTCTATTCCTATTATAGATTATTTATTGATTACATGTTGACAGTAGAAAGATACAATGTTGTTAAGATGTCAATTCTCCCCCAATTAATCTAAGTCTTCAATGCCATCCCAAATAAAGTTCCAGCAGGACTTTTTGTAGAAATTGACAAGTTGACTCTAAAATTCATATAGAAATGCAAAGGACTAGAATAACCAAATCAATTTTGAAAAAGAACAAAATTGAATGGCTTATACAACCTAATTTTAACACGTTAATAAAGATATAGTAATCAAGACAATGTAGCCCTGCCATCAAATAGATAAATAGATCAGAGGAGCAGAGTCCAGAAACAGAACCACAAATATAGACAACTGAGTTTTTGCAAAAACACAAAGACAGTTCAATGGAGCATTGTCTCCTCAACAATGCTGCTGTTGAAAACTAGATGCCACATGCAAAATAATAAACTTCCATCTATACCTCACACCATACACAAATATGAACTCAAAATGGACCACAGACCTAACATGTAAAACCTAAAATTGTAAAACTTGAAGACAACCCAAGAGGAAACGTGACATTTGATTATGTGAAAATTTCTTAGATGTGATAGCAAAAGCGGTTTTGACTAAAAATTTGATAATCAGACCATCAGATTTTTCAACATTTGGCACATGGAATGACACTGTCATAGGAAAACAGAAAGACAAGTCAAGGAATGGGAGGAAATACAACTGACCCATGAATAACATGGGGGTTGGGGCACCAACCCTCCACACATGTATGAAAATCCATGTATTACCTTATAGTCAGCCTTCCATATGCAGTGTTGTGCACCTGTGGATTCACCCAACTAGGGAATCTTGTAATACCTTAGTATATATTTATGGGGGAAAATCCATGCATAAGTGGACCAGCACAGTTCAAATCCATGTTGTTCAAGGGTCAATTCTACTCGCAAAGAACATATCTGAAAAGGATGTGTATTCAAAATATTCATTTTATTTAATTCTAGAAAATACACAGTAAGTAATCTATAGTGAGAAAAGAGGAAATACAACTGACCCATGAATAACATGGGGGTTGGGGCACCAACCCTCCACACATGTATGAAAATCCATGTATTACCTTATAGTCAGCCTTCCATATGCAGTGTTGTGCACCTGTGGATACACCCAACTAGGGAATCTTGTAATACCTTAGTATATATTTATGGGGGAAAATCCATGCATAAGTGGACCAGCACAGTTCAAATCCATGTTGTTCAAGGGTCAATTCTACTTGCAAAGAACATATCTGAAAAGGATGTGTATTCAAAATATTCATTTTATTTAATTCTAGAAAATACACAGTAAGTAATCTATAGTGAGAAAGTCTAGGAGGAAACGCTTCCCTGATAGCTCAGTTCGTAAAGAATACGCCTGCAGTGCAGCAGACCCTGCTTCGATTCCTGGGTTGGGAAGATCCCAGGAGAGAAGGGATAGGCTACCCACTCCAGTATTCTCGGGCTTCCCCTGTGACTCAGCTGGTAAAGAATCCGCCTGCAATGCAGGAGACCTGGGTTTGATCCCTGGGTTGGGAAGATCCCCTGGAGAAGGGAATGGCTTACCCACTCCAGTATTCTGGCCTGGAGAATTCAATAAACTACTGCCCATGTGGTCGCAAGGAGTCAGGCATGACTGAGTGATTTTCACTTTCACTTTCAGGGAATATATTGGATATATATGGATATATTTATTATCTCGAATGTGATGATGGTTTCACAAGAATATACATATGTAAAAATCTATCTAATTGTAAACTTTATGTACAGTTTATTGTATGTCAATTATACCTTCATAAAGCTCTGTTTAAAAAAATTTTTTTTTAAATTAACAGCTATCATTTATCTAGAGCTCGGCATGCTTGGTTGTTTTTCTGGTTGTATTATGTTTGCATGTTTCTATTTTATTCAGAGTAGGAAGGACTCAGGTAAAAGATCACATTTCCCAGTCTCCCTAGGAGGTAGATACAGACATAGATTAAGTTCCGGCCAATGAGATGTTGGGTGTATTTTCTACCACGGTGCACTTCTGAACAGACTTTCTTAACAAGAATAAGCCATGCCTTCTTGTCCTCTCTGTGGAGGCAGACTTGCTGACTAGTCCAGCAGACTTCTTGGAACACAAAATGATCTTCATGAGAAAAATAGACTACCTTGATTAAAGTTAATTATTTGGACATTTTTAGTTCGTTTTGTTGTTATATTCAACTGAACCTAATCCTGACAGAGACTCTTTCAATGATGCTTAGTATAGTGGAGCTACTTCACAGACTTTGGAAAGGTTAGATCTTGTGACAAGTTGACACTTTAACCAAAGGGAAAGAAACAGACATTGTGTTCATGCCTCCTGCAGGCTCACAGACACTGTCCCAAAGGCACACTCTCCCAGTGGCTGACACGGCTTTCACTCCATGAATCCACTCTGCTGTTTTCATCTGCTCTCACCTCCTTTCTGGCTATGTACAGCAGCTTACTTTCCTCACCTGCAATTGGTCTGAGTCCAGCTTGATCATTTCTTAATACTACTTTGGCCCAGTTACACTTTCCACTGAAAACAAATAACACATTTTATGTTGGACAGCTTTTATTGCTCTAATTCATGTTATAGCTATTCTTTCACATGAATCTACTATGCCATTACGTTGAGGAGGGCAGAGAGGCCTGGCAGGAGAAGCAATATGACTTGCCAGCATCCCAGGGAAAGAGTGGACAGAACCTCAGACCAGAAGAGGTTCCCTGACCCTGTACCCATCCTGCTCTGCACACAGAGCTCTCCACCTTCATTTGTTTATTCCCCTCTTTGAAAAAAATTGGCAGACACTTGTTCGGTCACAAAACTATGCCGCGTCAAGCACTGGGGATACTAAGAGTAGCCAGACATGCTCTTGACTCTCAACGAGCTCCCCAAGCAGGAGACAACTTTTTACACATGCAGGCAGTGTCAAGGATACGCGTGACTGAGCTGTGGTTTATGACAGTTCATTGGTGTCGACATAGTGACTAAGCTGCCATTTAAGGCAATTCCCTGGTATCTTCCCTTTTCTGTTTTTAGTAAAGAACCAGAAGATTCTGGGGTTTCCCCCTTTTCTCCTTTCATTATCAGTCATTTCCACCTACCATTGCATAACCATTTCCTTTGAACCTCCATGGGATAAATGGATTTTTTAATGTGTTCCCCAGCTATTCACTATTATCTCAAGATTTTGCCTTTCCATACTACTTATTGACAGTTTTGTTTTTATTTCCCATTCATTTCTGAATTGGTCATTTCATCGTCATCCATTGCTTAACCAGCACATGTTCTTCCTGCTGTGAGGTGACCCGCTCCTCCATTTCTTTCATCACCAAATTCCCCTTCACTTCCCCATGGTTTTCTACCTTTAGCTGTTTTTCTGGCCTTCTTCACTAGGCTTTTGGAGAGGGCACTGGCAACTCTTGGGCCTCTCTGTAAGAACTCAAGGCTTTTGGAACTCAGGGCTGGAAAAAAATGTAACCTTTCCTGTAGGGCAACTTGATGGCAGACTCCCCACTAGACCAGGGCCTAACAAAGCCTGGCTCTCTAGCTAACGAACCATGACCCTGCACAGGTTGTTTCCTTTCTGGGCCCCAGGACCCAATTTGGTAAAAGATTTTACTGGAGCCCCTACCTGGCGCAGACACAATGTAATTCTAACTATACTGACCTGTGCCGTCCAACAGGCAGCCACTAGCAAGGCCATTGAGGCCTTGAAATGCGTCCAGTCCAAGTTAAAATGTGTCCCAAGTGTGCAACAGACACTGGATAACAGATGATATGAAAAATATATAGAGATTACACATTGAAATAATAGTAATTTGGATATACTAGGTTAATAAAATGTTAAAATCAATTTCACCTTCTTCTTACTGTTTTAAATGTGGTTCCAAACACATTTTCAATTACATTGGGGTTGCTCATTGTGTGTCCACTGGCCAGCGCCCAGATAGCTGTCACACAAGAAGCCCAGCACCGTGGCTGGGGCCTGACTAACCCGAGACACGTAGTGAAAGGTACCTTAGTCACCAGGTGACCTGGAGGATATGCGTCTAGCCCAGGGTTTCCTTGTCCGAGGATTAAGGACAGAAGCCTTGGGCAGAATCCAGGTGGTCTACGAACTTTATTTGCATTTATTCGGCTGTGCCAGGTCTTACTTCTGGAATGAGGGACCTTTAGTTGCAGCAAATGAACTCAGTTACAGCATTGGGATCCAGTTCTCTGGCCAGAAATCTAGTTCCCTGCATTCATTGAAAGCACAGAGTCTTAACCACTGGACCACGAGGGAAGTTCCCTAAACTTTAAAATTTACATCTTTATTTTCATTAGTCTCTACCTGAAATTTTACCATTTCCTTCCATTATGAGTGTAGGCAACAAGCCACTGGAATATTAGCCGCACTTGTTTCTCACCAGTAAAAATCAACGTTATTTTCCTAATACTTTACAGTTGTTGCGGAATTTCAAAATACCATTTAATTTCATCACTACAACATCATTGTGGTAGTTATAAGACCTGCCACTGGACCTTATTATCGGATGTGTTAATAAAGAAGCACATTTAATACTGTGCCATAGATTTGCTTTTATATTCTGGTAAATATGTCTCAGTATAATTTATTTTCTTAAATGTTTCTTGGATGCTATTTCATATGCGTGAAAACATTATTATTCTGAGAAGTAGTCCTTAGACTGCTACAGGGGTGCACGGCGCACACACAAAGACTAAAAGCCCAGTCAAGGAAGACGAGCCATTTTCATGGGCAGGGGTACCGGCAGGCCCAGAGTGTAAGGGGAACGCCCACCTTGAAGGGGCTGCCAGGACAACCTAGGCTGCCCCTGGAGACGCCTGGTCTCCAGTGTCTGCCCTCTCAGTGTCTGCCCCAGGGACGCTTCAGTTACAGAACAAGAGAGCATAGTATCGGATCCCTCTGGTTTGGTGCAAGGACATTTTGATATTTGCCGTTTTGAGGTCCTAAAGAGCAGATGACCAAGTATTTGCATCCATTTTAGTTTACTAAATGATTGTACAACAGATATCCTTCCTATTCCATTCCTAATCTGTCTCCCGTCTCAGAGCCTCATACTGGGGTCAGGGTGAACAAGACGCCCAGGAATGGGAGGGTTTACTTTAGCATGTACGTTGTCACCCTGCTCACTTAATTTAAATGCAGAGCACATCATGAGAAATGCTGGTCTGGACAAAGCACAAGCTGGAATCAAGATTGCCAGAGAAATATTAATATCAATAACCTCAGATATGCAGTTGACACCACACTTTTGGCAGAAAGCGAAGAAGAACTGAAAAACTAAACTCTTGGTGAAAGTGAAAGAGAGTGAAACAGTTGGCTTAAAACTCAACACTCAGAAAACTAAGATCATGGCATCTGGTCCCATCACTTCACGGTAAATAGACGGGGAAACAATGGAAACAGTGGCAGACTATTTTGGGGGCTCCAAAATCACTGCAGATGGTGATTGCAGCCATGAAATTAAAAGACACTTGCTCCTTGGAAGAAGAGCTATGACCAACCTAGACACCATATTAAAACGCAGAGACATTACTTTAGCAACAAAGGTCCGTCGAGTCAAAGGTCCATTCAGTCACTGAGGGACTGAACTGTTACTTAGCATGCAAGCAGGCACAGCCTGGGTGTTCTTAGCCCCAGGGCTGGGGTGGGCTAAAGCTCTGAACCCTTTTGGGTTGGTCTGTGCATGACAATAATCCTGTTTCGAAGTGAAGTGAAGTCGCTCAGTGGATAGTAGCCTGCACCAAGCTCCTAAGTCCATGGAATTTTCAAGGCAAGAAGTACTGGAGTGGGTTGCCATTTCCTTCTCTAGGGAATCTTCCCAACCCAGGGATCGAACCCAGGTCTCTCACATTGTAGACAGATGCTTACCGTCTGAGCCACCAAGGCCACCAGGAAAGTCCTGTTTTGGTTTTGCTAAACCCTCCTCTGGCAACTAGCCTGAGAGCAAGGCTCTGAAAAAAGCTACAGATAAATATGGTTGAGGGATTCTTCCCCATCAGGAGACTTCTCCCAGGTACCCTGAGCTACTAAGAAAAGGCCTTCGAGGAACTCAGTTGCACCTAGGAAGCTCAGCCACTAAGTGTGTAAAGACAGTTGCCCCTCGCAGGACACGGTATGCCCAGGCAGTCTTGCCCCTGTATACCAACTCTCATTCAACGCAGAGCAAAGCAGGGGCCCTTATCCCTCAGCGCAGCTTGCCCAAGACCACACAGCCATTACGAAAGCAGCCAACACTTAAACTAAATCTGTCAACTCCAGAGTGATTTCCCCCAACAGGCTACCTCCCCTTTGAGTTGAAACCAAACAACACTGAAATCAATGGGCAGAAGATGGAAGCCCTTTTACAGAACTCAGCTGACCTCCAACTAACCAAATGCAATTTTTAAAAGAGGCTTGATTGTCTTTTCCTTCTCCTGTTCTCCAAGCCAGGCCCTGTAGCTGCCAAAAAGAATCAGTCCAGTAGCAGCACCTCAACTTCTGCTACCAACACTTGCCCTGGAGAAGCCCTAAAAGGAAGGGGCTTTTGCTTCCAATCCCACGTCAAATCCACTGCAGACCTACAGCCCGGTAGCGGGATCTGGAGCCAGGCATTTTGCCTATGGGCCCTAGGTTCCTCATCTGTGGAATGAAGGGATTGGACTTCAATGGATGTGAAAGTTGGACTATAAAAGCTGAGCACCGAAGAATTGATGCTTTTGAACTGTGTTGTTGGAGAAGACTCTTGAGAGTCCCTTGGGCTGCAAGGAGAGGAGATCAGTCCTGGGTATTCATTGGAAGGACTGATATTGAAGCTGAAACTCCAATACTTTGGCCAGCTGATGCGAAGAGCTGACTCATTGGAAAAGACCCTGCTGCTGGGAAAGACTGAAGGCAGGAGCAGAAGGGGACGACAGAGAATGAGATGGCTGGATGGCATCACCGACCCAATGGGCATGAGTTTGGGTGGGCTCCGGGAGTTGGTGATGGACAGAGAGGTCTGGTGTGCTGCAGTCCATGGGGTCACAAAGAGTCAGACACGACTGAGTGACTGAACTGAACTGAACTGAACTGAGTGATGATGGGCAACTTTGGGAAACACCACAGTAGATTGAAGCAATAGAGAAACTAAGACGTAGGCAGTGATGCTCCTGTCTCCCTAGCGAAGACTTTATTTAATAAAGATCTTCCAGAAAAAAAAAAAAGTTTAGACCTCTAGGCCCTGAAAGCTCTCATAAATAGCATTCATCCAACAACCCAAGGCCACTCCTGTTGAGAAACGAGTTCTACCGCTAGATGGCAGACATGGGCCAGACAGCCTCATTCTACAGCTTGACCCACTTCCTAGCTTTCTCTGCAAAACTGGAACAGGACCACATTGCTTACATACTTTGCGGGACTGAAGACTGGCAAAGTCCCAGGAGTTATCATCAAAGTCAGGAATTTCAGGAACTGAAAAGAGAGTACATGGTGCACAGGTCACTCACTGATAAAGAGGAATCTGGAAACATCCTCAACTCTAATGCCCTTGGTAAGAGCCTCCTGGGCGTGTCAGATAAAACCCCATGTGACACAGGAGCCTGTAAGGAGAGGTTAGGCTGGCTTTCCCTGGCCTAGGGCAGTCAGCACTCAACTGTGGTGAACCCAAGGCCACTTCCTCCTCACTCAGCAACACATAGTGGGCACTTCATTGTAAAAGGGCATGCCAAGCATAGATTGCCGTGTGTGAAAATGAGTTTATGTAACGCACAATTTCACATTCTCCCATGCATTCATTCAAGGAGGTATGTCTGGATAAATCTTTGCTGTTGTTTAGTTGCTAAGTCGTGTCTGACTCTTTGTGACCCCATGGACTGTAGCCCTCCAGGCTCCTCCGTCCATGGGATTTCCCAGGCAAGAATACTGGAGTGAGTTACCATTTTCTTCTCCAGGGGATCTTCCCAGCCCTGGGATCAAACCTCATGTCTCCTGAATTGACAGGTGAATTCTTTACCGTTGGGCCACCAGGGAAGCCCCAGATAAATTTTTAGTCCTGGCTCAAATTGATTCCACTGGCTAATTTGTTGTTTCAGTTCACGGTTTATTGAGATTAACCATGGAAAGTTAACTTGATGTTGGGTTTCAGCAAATGTGTCTGAACTGTTTTAAACTGCCCTCAGCACCAGATGATGACAGAGATCGATCCCTGTGGTTCCCTCCTCTCAAAGCTACTTTCCCACATCCTAGGTCTCCCTCCCCACCTCTCATCTGTAGATCTTTTATGCAGGTCCTAACAGGTTTCTTTCAGTTGAGTCGAGGCGGTTTGACTCAAGCAGCACTCACTCACTCATCAAACTAGAGAGTCCAGGCTGTGGAGCAGGAGGTGGCTCAAAGGACACTGACAGAAGGGTGGGTGGGGAGGCAAAGCGCATGTCTCAAGAGCTCCACTGGCCCACACGACTGCCCCTGCAGTTACAAGGAAGCAGAACTGAGTCCTGAGAAATGAGTGAAGTCCCAAGCAGAGCCTCCAGCTCCAGACATGGTACACAGATCGGGGAGATGTGAGAGCAATGCGCAGAGAAAGCTGGATCACAGCTAAAGTGATTGTAAAACCAAGGCTCACAAGGTCTTCATCTCCCTGCAGATAACCACCAAGCTTGACAATACACACCTATGTGTTATTTAAACACACACCAGCCTTCTGAGATGGATTCCTCTGAAATTCAAGTTCTTTTGGACCCAAACTCCTCGGTGAGTTTGCCTCCGTCCTTGGGACAAGTGGCTGGATATAGCAGGGCTGCTCTGCACACAGATGAGGGTCATGCGGTGCCTGGGCACAGCGGGTGAAGGGACGAAAGGGACACTGAGCAGGTGGGGAGGTGAGGGGGGACTGAGGTGCTACAAAGAGGGCAAACGCCAATTAATTATTTTAAGATCTCTGATGGTGGGTGGCCTAGATCTTTTAATAACGAGGTCGATGGTTATCTGCATTGATTGTATGACTATAAAACTAAATAGATATAGTCTCTTAAGGTAATCACACCCATGGATGTATGTGTATTCAGCTTGAAGTTGTTCATTGTTATAATGCCAACTTTCCTCCAGCCAATAAGGGTTTAGAATGTTTTGTTTGGGCTTTTATCATTAAAGTTGAGGACGGGACGGCAAAGGGAGGGGAGGGAGGGAAGACACTGCACAAACTGGATGACCTCAGAGGAAGCAGGGCCAGTTAGAGCCAGAGAACAGAAGCCTCCCAGGGACACTGGCCTGGCTTTCAGGGGCGCAGCAGAGGATGGGGACGCTTAGCGGCAACAGGCTGGTGCCCACATCCGCCAGCGAAGGCCTAGAGCGCTACCCTCCCGTCGCCCGCTGGCCACAGTCACTGTTCCTCCTGCCCAAGCACCACAAAGAAGGCAAGAGTGGGTTCTTTTCTGTTCAGTCTTTATTTACAGCAAAGTACAGAGTATGTGGTCATTTAAGTGCTAACAAGTAAGTGCAGGGCAGAAGGAAAAGGGGAAGGTGCAAGCATCTGAAAGACCAAAAAAAAAAGGCCTACGTCTCTATTTACCTACTCACCCTGTTCCTGAGGCAGGACCAGCCAGGCACTCACCACCTCTAAGGGTGGCCGGACACTGCCTTGAAGCCAGCCCGCTGCCTGAGGAGGGCCGCAGAAGGCTCAGAGACCAAGCTCAAGGCTGGGCAGGGGGGACGACTCAGCTCCAGACTCGCCCCGACGGTTTCTCGAGCATGCGGTTTCCCGAGCATGCTCGTCTCACTCTCGTCTGCTGGGACACTGAGACTTTGCCCCTCTACCCTGAGGTCAGGGGGAAGGGTAGGAGTGGCAGAGAAGCCAGCCCTTTCCCGAAGCCTAGCCCTGAGACCCGGAACCACCTCGCCTGCCTCACCCATGTGGTCATTGACAGGCAGGTGGGAG
Source organism: Aepyceros melampus (assembly GCA_006408695.1). NCBI lineage: Eukaryota > Metazoa > Chordata > Mammalia > Artiodactyla > Bovidae > Aepyceros > Aepyceros melampus. The sequence continues at coordinate 80,343 of SJXQ01003825.1, read as the reverse complement.
TCTCCAGGGTAGAGGAGAACATTTCCCTGCAAGAGGCTACTAGTTCCTGCCAATGACTCTGGGCCCTGGGGCAGGTCAAGGTTGCTGAATCAGGGATGCCGCACAACAGCAGCAAAGGAGGTGATGCACCAGCCAGCTGGGCTCCGGCCCCTTCTGCACACAAGCCTGACCCTGCAGCCTCACAAGCGGCTGGCATCCCACCCTGGGTGCCATGACAAGCGTCCAAGCCAGCCCAGAGAGGCAGCAAGTCCCTGACCGTCCAGCAGCCAAGACCACGGTGGGTTGTTGTGGTTCACAGGCTCTGAAGGGTGAACTGGAGGCTTCTGCAGTACCCTTCACAGCCTGTTCTTCACAGACCATCGCCTCCCAAGGGCCCACGCTATCCACTCCAAAACCAATGATGCCTGAGGTAACAACACGCATCTTCCTTACACACACTCCCAGCTCTCTGCTCCTGTTGGTCTCAGGATGGCAGAAGTTCCATGAGCGTGAAGGCGTGTGGGACCAGACCTCCCACAACACAGCGCCTCTTGCCTCAACACATGGTCCTTGGACAACACCTGTACCGCAGGAGAAGCAGGCGCTACCAGGCGTCTCTGAAGCCAAGAGACTCCCATGCATACACAGCCAACACTGCCCTACTCTGCTCATCCGTGTCGCCTCCCCAGGCAGCGAACAGTATCCATTTCTGGCCTAAAAATTCTATCTGATGCTCCAGCAAAAACAGATCCAGTGGCTCTTTAAATACCAATTCCTGGATTTGCCGCATAGAAAGCTCAAGTTCAGATAGATACCCAGTTGGCTAAATGCTGGGGTCCCCACATGGCAGAGCTTCCTATCCCCTCCTTGCCCCAGACTTTCTGTGTCACAGAACCAGAGGAGTCATTAGCACAGCCAGTGAGCCCCCAGCCAAGAGGCCAAGATATTAAGAGGTGGGGCTTCCCTGGAGGCTCACACAGTATAGAATCTGCTTGCAATGCAGAAGACCCAGGTTCAAACCCTAGGTCTGGAAAATCCTCTGCAAAAGGGAATGGCTACTCACTCCAGTAGTCCCACCTGGAGAACTCCATGGACAGAGGAGCCTGGTGGGCTACAGTCCACTGGATGGCAAAGAGTCAGACACGACTGAGGGACTAACACTTTGACTTTACCAAGAGGCAGGGCAGCCTGAGAACTGTTTCCCACCAAGGACAGGGCTACTCAGAGACCCTGGAGGCTTGGTCCCAACACCACCAGTGGATGAAAAAGCAGCTAAGTAAGTCAAGGCTCAGCGATGAGAAGACTCCATCTTCCAAGGCAGTAGGATAGACAGCCAAGGCACTGAATGGTTTGGCACCTGGGAGCTTCAAGTAAAGTTGAGCGTGCTACCCACCCAGGGGCCAAGGCTCCCCGAGATAGGGAGCGGCTTCCCCTGAACACAGGCCCCAACAAAGCAGCAGGCCTTGGGTCCTCAGGATCCTAACCCAGGCCTGCCATCCACCCTTCACCTCAGAGCTACACAAGGCATGACTGGAAAGACGATCAATACTGGTTTGGAAATGCGCACTTCAGAAGTCAGCCAACCCACCGGGCACTGGCCTTCAGAGCAGGCACCTTAGGGGCCTTCCCTTGCTCCAACTCAGCAGTTGCTACTCTCGGGGCCTGTAGTCCAGTCTCCTGAAGGTCTCAGGGGTGGCAAAGCCCTGTTGCGGATTAGGTTTGACTTTTAGACACAGTCCAACAGAGTTAGAGTCAAATGGAGTCCAGAAAAGGGGAAGCAAACCTGGTGAGGCTGAGCCGACAGGAACAATTCGATGTGACTAGAGTTAATGTTGCTGGATTTATCAGAATGGCTCCAAGGGGCTACAAAAGCAGTGGAAAGAGAAGGGATCCCCAAAATGTTTCAGGCTGTGGCAGCCACAAGGGAATAACGAAGGGCGTAACCTATCGAGCACTGAGATGGTCCACGCTGAGATTAAAAGGTTCTGGCTCTTCTGTAGCTAAAAGATGAGGCTTTAGAACACTATACTCGCAGCTCCTCCATCTCACTAGCCCCCGCTTCCTCTAGCCCTCCCCACCAAGAATCTTCAGGAATCTGCACTGCTTCCAAAGAAGGAAGTTTCCACCACGAGGGAGCCTCGGGGAAAGCTAGAATTCTCCACCCCACGTTTTCAGCCTAAGACTCCAACTTGTAATTTAAAAACGCTACTCTTCCTCCCTGCCTCTGTGCCCAGCTGCCAGGTGACGTGGCTGCATGGTAAATGAGTAAATCAGCGTGGCCGTGATGCTGCCTGTCATGGCCCCTGCTGACTTCACCTCGCTGCAAATCCCTCAGGGTGGGAAACAAACGCTACAGCTCCCTACACAGCAGAGCTCTCTGGCTGCCCTGGGAGGGGCTGGCTGCCAGGAGAGGTCCTCAACCAAAGCCCAGGCTGCTAGGACCCACTGTGCACCCCACAATCTGGGGGAAAGCCCACGGACTATATCGTGACCTCCCCGGAAGACGTCAGCATCTCAGAGGCTACGACAGGCACAGTCCTTCTTTCCCCACTCTGTCAGGAAGCAACCCCATCGCATCCCCACCAGGGAAGGAGAGAGAAGCCGCTCTGGTTTTCAGATGCGGGTGAGTGAGGAAGGAAACAGCGAGCTGACTGAGCAGCCAGAGGTGGGGTCGGGGCAAGAAGAAAACACAGAAGACTCGTTCCCCTCCGTGGGCTTCTTCCCTGAGTTTGATTTTTTAATTGAGGTCTTGCCTAATTTCAACTCAGAAAAAAAAAAAAAAAAAGAGAGAGAGAGAGAGAGAGAAGAAAAAATAAAACAGGATCTCTTATCCACATTATCCTAAAGCTCCAGCTCCAAGAAGGTAGCATCTGGCAGGGGAGGCGATCAAAGGTTCCAAACTCCACTTCCAATGAGTCGCTGAGAGCCCCGAGCCCCGAGCCTCCCTTCCACAGCCACCTGAGCCTGCCCCACGGGGCACACGCCGGGTACCAGGTGTGAAACCCCAGGTCCAGCCCCCAACACACTCACGGACAGGCCCTCCTGCAGAATACTTACGGCAAACAGCTGTACAGTATTTGTACATTTACACAAAAATAGATCCTTTTATATATATATATGTATTTATAACTGGTTACACGTTGGACTCATAATTAGGCATCACCAGTAGTAGTTGGCACAGTTTGTCATTTAAGCTCAGGGTCAACTTCTGTTTCATTTCGTCGCTCCAAAGTACCAAAAAAAAAAAAAAAAAAGGCATTTCATCTCCATGGTGTTTTCTTAAATACAGCAATGTCATAGGAAACCACATGTATAGGTGCGCAGTGCCTCCGGCCCCTCCTCCGGCCCTCTGGAGACGGTGTCAGTGCGGCCGGCTGCTGGACTCCGAGGCCTGCCTCTTGCGTGAAGGGGTGTAGCCGTTGAGATAGCCATTGGTCTGTCGTTTGGAGAGCCCCCCGTTCAGGATGTCCTGGATGTGCTGCACAATGAGGTTGATGGCCACTGTGAGCAGAGAAGGGCAGAGTGTCAGGCGCACACAGTGGGGGGGCAGGTCTGCGGGCTGTTTGGGTGGAGGGCACACAGGAACCGGAGAGGAAAAACCGCTCCAGGAAGCCGGCTCTGCTGCTTGTGGGCAAGTCACCCGACCTCCCCAGACCTCTTCGGGGGCTAATATGACCCTGCAGCAGAATTCTCAGAGTAGGACAGCCCAGGACACAGTAAGCCCTGAATGTGAGGCTTCTTATCAGGATGCGATCAGAGGCAAGAACTGGATGGACGCAATCAACCCAAATTCTGCAGATATGAGGACTGGCCTTTGTTCTGACACCACTCCACCAGCTCCTACCAGCTCCCCACCCCAAAGACAGGGAACCCCACAGAAGGCCCTCTCCTCCAAAGGTAAGACTGGACTCTCCCTCCTTAGCCTTAGAAACAAATCATATGCCTCAAGCACATGATCAATGTTAACATCACCAAAAACAAGATAAACATCAAGTGCTTTCTGGGGTGATGCCCCAAGAACACGGCTCCCCCGGGGTATTCTCCACGTTGTACGAGCTGAAGCCAGTCATGAGGACACAAAGGCAAACCCAAGCTGAGGGCTGTTCTATGAAAGCAACGGGCTGTACTCCTCAAAAATGTAGTGTCACAAAAAGCAAAGAAAGGCTGAGGAAGGCTAAAGGAGTCAATGTTAAGTGTCCTGGATGTGACGAGTGCACTGTGGCTGAATGAAGTGAAACTTTCATTGCTGTGACTAACTCCCAAATGGCGCAGAAAAAAATTAACTTTTTAAACAGAGGAAAACTGAAACAAATTATGAAGAGAATAGGAAAACAGGGTCTTCTCCCAATTCAACTCTGCCCCATTACGCCTAAATCCAGAGATAGTCCTACTGTCTAGACAAGGCAAAGCTAATGCATAAATACACAGTGGTAAAAATCCTTTCCACCCCAGGAAAAGCCACCTTGAGCTTTCTAAATGAAATTAAGAAGGAACTCTGCTTTTACTAAAAAATGGCCTCAGATGCAAGTGCCCAGGTATTACTGGGAATAAGAGCAGAAGGTATGCACCACCCTCCAATCACTGCCAGAGAAGCAAGAGCAAGTTCACGTCTGTCCCCGCTTATGTACATGCGTAAACACAGTGGCCTGTCCTTGATGCCAGGTGTGTAGGTATGAACCCCTTTCCAGCTCACAGCAGCGGCCAGGGCCTCAGCCACACCCACAGAGCCTTGTTTGGTTTCCACATCCTATCCAAAGTATAACTGACAACGGGAGGAGTCATGCCCTCTGCAAGGCGCCCACGAGGACTCACCGAGATTATCTGCACCTCTAGGAATGATCACGTCAGCGTATTTCTTTGTCTGTGGAGAAAGATATTTATAACACATTAGATGGATTACAATGCATTAAACAGAGAAGCTGGCCCAAGCCCTTCTCCAAGGGAATGTGGAGAAAAGGCCAGCCTTCGCCTACTAATCCCAGAGGGCAATAATCTGTTACTTCCAATGTAATATATTTTACCCACTTTATCTAATTTATAATAGATCAGCTTTTTCCTGAGTTCTCATTAACACTTAACACTTTTTCAGCTTACGACCTGCACCATGAACATGGTCTTGGAAATTAAATATATAACTGCCTCTTCACCACCATGAAAAGCCTCAATTCATAAAACCGAAACTTATGAAGAAGCAGTTCACTTTGGACTTCAACAGTTTGCCTAGTGGGAAAAAGTAGGTCCCACTGATGACCATTTTCACCAGCTCTGTTATGACACAGCCTTAAAAAAAGAAAAACTAAAGCACACAGTTTTTGGGTTTTTCAGTTTACTAAGACTTTGTGAACCATTTTACAAACTACTGTGTCCTGGTGAGGCTGTGTAAACAATGCCTTAGGACATGGGTCTTCACCCTGCGCCGTGTCCATACTACAGCTGTGGAATCGCCAGAGGCCCAGCGTGAAGTAGGCAGACGATGTATCAGGCCCAGGCTCACACGGAGTGAGCTGCTCTTTCCTGAGCTGAGTGGCTGCACAGTGGGAACTAGTAGAACAACCTAGAAAATACTTCCTTAAAATTCTGAGTTCCACCTCAACAAAGTTAAGCAGCAGAAAGTTGGCAGTAAACTCTATGTCCAAAAAGAATACTTTGTATTCTTATTATTAAGCTAGAAAGAGCAGAGAGGTCCTCAGATGGATGGGTAGAACTTCAGAGCGCCACAGGCACCTCTGCCTTCTCCCCAGAAACCTAATCCTGTGACCCAGGCCTCTCCAGGGAATGAGCAGGGCATCAGGGTTGCCCAGGCTGACTCACACAGCCTGCCTGGTTCTGGATCTGAAACAAAAGTCAAGTCGGTTTTGAAGCGAAACCTACTAACATACTTGAAGAAACAAAGACAGCTTGGGATCATATTTTTCCAGTACAGAAGAGAGAAGTTAATTATTAACATTAAGAGAAGTAGAGCAATCCCCACCCTACACTACTTCCCCATAGCCCCACACGAGCCAGTCTCCCTAAAGGCATCAGCCAAGATCAGGCGAAGACCCAGCCTCTCTCACACTCTCAGGGCTGAACTCTAAATTCTCAAGGAGTGAGAACATGGTTTAGCCAACCTGGAAAAGACGTGTAAGGAGCTATGAGTCTCCTGAGCTACAGCTCTCTCCAAAGCTAAGGAAAGAGCTCTCTCCCATGCCTTCCTCTTTCACGCCACACCACTCCACCTCTTGCCCCTGACAGCCTTCCCCAAACGTTTGCCTGACTTTCCTCAGGAAGCTGGGGTGCTTCCTAGGCTGAGGGCTGATTCACTAAGCTCAACACTGCCCAGTCCCTACCTTCCTTCTTGGAAAGTCATCTCACTAGAGAGTTCCCAGCTCACGGGGAGGCCTGACAAGCCTGGGTAGAAGTACAGGAAGCCCGGTCCTCCATGGTACACCTCCCAAAGGGGACCTTACATAGGGACCAATGACAAGCTCAAAATAGGGCTCAAAGGTGGTGGCAGAAGAGATTCAGAAGGGAAGACTCTGCAGCTGAGGGCTCATGCACCAACTTGCCAACCATCACAAATCTTCTGAAGACCAAGTGGGCAAGTCTATCCTTGGATATGACGCATCCTTAATAAAATGCCTCCCCATGAGCTCACCAAGCAAGAAGTGTACAGCTTGCAGGAATATCGGACAGCAGATAGATCCTGAAGGGCCACCCTGAAAAAGAGTGGCAGGGCAGAGCCCCGGGGCAGGAGACAAAGCACCAGCGACTGCCCTTTCTTAGGACTCGACAGAGGAGCAGTCAGAGGGGCGAGTGAGATCCTGGCCAGGGAGCTCAACTCACAGACCTTTATTCGTTTCATTACATTTTAAAGACTAAATTCAGTGAAAAACAAGAACACAACTCACTGGCAAGCAGAATTCTTCAAAGGCAGGCTTGACGAATGTAATGTACTGAGATAAAATCTGCTCAAGGTCCCTCCCTCTTTCGCTGATGTCCCTTAATACTAGAAGAGAAGGAAAAACAAGAATCAAGAAAACGGTGCATGTCCGCCCTTTGCGAGGCTGATCAGGATCATACAAGCTCCACGAGGACTCTGGATGATTCACATGCTGGATTCCTGAGACTGGACCAAGAGCCGGTCAGCAGCAGCTCTGGGGAAAAACAAGTTGCATTTTCAAGTCTTGCTACAGTCAAATTCAGCTATGACAAAACGCTCTCTGAAGCAAAAGGTTTCTGGGAAAGGCCATTAGTCTTCTCATTTGAAGCAACACTTGCCCCAAATAAAACTTCATTGTGAACCCCCCCAAAAATGGTAGGACAAACTCATACCAGGAAGGAGACTAGGCCCAGAGAAGTGGTGGGGCTTCCCGGCAAAGGGGGCAGCTTGCCAGGAGACGTCTAGTTTGCCCATGCCCGTCCCGTTGCCCTTGCACACACTCACCTGCGTTCAGGCTGGCAACCCCCCGTGGATGAGCCACCTGTGTGTGCCTGGCTCCTGTCCACACTGGGGCCCCTCCCCCAGGTGGAAGTAGGGCAGAGGGCCCAGCTGCAGTCAGCCACATCTGCCCACCTCAAACACAGAGGAGACCACTAAGCAAAAGATGAGAAGCTATGGTGTCAGAGACCAGGGCCAGAGCTCTGAAGCAGCCCAGAGGGACCCAAACCTATCACCTTCCACCTTCTTCCTCCTCAGGGTGGGGGTGCTTTTAACAGAGTCTTTTGTCAAAGCACAGAAAAGGGTCCAGAATCCCGGTTCTACCACTACACAGTAGCCTCCCTGGGCCTGAGTTTCTCCCAAACTCAGCAAGTGAGTTGGATCCCCATATCAAAAGCAACCCCTCCCTACAAATGCTTTCAGTCATGACTATTAAAAGCTTTCCCTCCGACCCCAGAAGGGTATCAGTTTATCTACAATCATTTACGTGGACCCTTGGCTCCTCTCAATCACTCGTCAAGTAATTGTTTCAGCATGGGATGAAACGCACTGTAAACACACACAGGGAACACTTGTGAGTGCATTTCTGGAAAGTTGTGTCTGTAAATAATTCCGTGGACACGTATGCACGCACACAGGAACACATGCGCGTGGGGAGGGGCGGGAAATAGGGCTTCTCTGGTGACAGTCCAGGCTGGCGTGAAGTCTGTAAGATCAGAAGGCTGGAAAACTGCCAGGGAGACCTCATTCCAGAAACCCAGGTAATACACTGCTACCACCACTGCCTTCCAGCTCCGCGATTCACAAGGGTCTTCCTCCCATGAGCCCTGCTAACAAAATGGTGGGCTGGTCCCTAACTTGTCAGGATTTGCCTCACAAACCCAGCTGCCTGCATGCCCAGCCCAGCCAGGAAATGGTCTTCTCGGGCATTCGGACACGGGGCCCTGTTCCAGCTGCTGCCACTGCTCTGCCAGGAACACTCGGCGGCCAAGTAGGAGCGCCAACAGCTGCCACGTGGCTCAGCCCCACGGGCCTCCAGAGTGCGGGCCTGAGGGCCAAGGGGCTGAGCTCGCCAAAACACACAGCCTGTGTGGCCTCTAGCTCTTCACATGTCTCCAGATAAAGCCCAAAGGAAAAAGGAAGTCAGACCAAAAGGGCATCAGAGCTGGGGGGGGCAGTTGCGGGGGGGGCTAGAAAAAGCAAACACATGCCTGTACTTCAGCAGCTTTGACTCAAAACCATGCAAGAGCCTGATGTTGGATTTGTTTTGCAAGACATGCATTTCCCACAACTGCTGACAGCCTCAGCACCGTGGAAATCTCCATCTTCCCTTTAGGACACACACGCACGAGCTCTCCCCTTTCACAGTGCTCTGCCGCTGCCCTCAGCCCCCGTCTGCAGCTCTCCTGTGCCTTGCTGACCTACAGCATCACCTGTCATGTCACAGGAGTGAGGAACACGAGGGGAGAGACTGGGTGGAGCAGGTGAATCACACCTGCCTCTGCCTGGAGCCCAAAGCTGCTTCTGGCCCCATCATCTAGAGTGATGGGGGCAAAACTGACCCTATGTGAATCCTGACCCCATTAACTACTAGCTTTGTGGCCTCACACAAAAAGCTCATTTTCCTTTGTAAAGCAGAGACCACAATAGCACCTTGTCTCACAAAGCTGTCACTTAGGAAGACTGGAGATGTGCATAAAATTCTTCAGCTCCATGACTGGCACGTGGTGTGCTTTCAGTAAGCCTAAGAGACACGATCATGACGCTGACAGGACCTGAGGAACCTCCAGGAGAGGGATGGCTCCCTGATAAAGCAGACCATCAGGAGGACATGAGCTGGGAACTCAGCTAAGCAGGCTGGACCCAGCAGGGGTGGGGGTGGAGTCCCAGAGAGCAGCTGGGAAGGAAGGGGTGGGGCTCTCGTGGGGAGCGGAGGGCAGACACTGGAAAGACGGAAAGACAGGATGGCGAGGGGGAAACAGGCAGATGGGAGGAGACGTCCCTCAGCTTCCATGCTGGAACAGGAGACGGCAGTGGGCCAGAGCACTGTCCAGACACGCGAACACACAGAACAGAAGGCTTCGCCCACCTCTGCTCCCAAGAGCCTCCCACCCAATTACCACCTTAGACAGACAGGACCCCTCCTTGAGCCCAGGACAACTTGGGATCAGCTGGTTCACTACAGTGAAGTGCCCTCCTCCTCAGAGTCAGGAAACGTACCAAGCCAACCACTGAATCAGAACAAGGTCTTGGCACAAACCGGAAACTCCAGAGACTCAAAACCGTCTCTGACCCCGGCACGCTTGCTGGGCCGGTACGGGTCATCTCAGAGCGCCCTGCAGGGTAAAGTGCAGGGAACTCCAGGCCTGTTCTTCCCTGCCTGGCTTCCACTCGGCCCTTCCAAATCAGCCTCTGCTGCTTCTGGTCAGCCAGAGCCAAGAACCAAATGCAGAAGGACCAGAATAAACACAGTTCCTCCACGGCTGTCAATTCCCTTTAAAGATCAGTTGAGGAGATGTGTTATTCTAGTAAAAGAACCAACTGCCTATTGTCAAGGCTCAGCGAAGCCCTAATTCTGTGTAAGCTGGAGAAAGGGCCGTGGCAGGCAGGCCTGAGGCCAGCGGTCCCAGGGCCCCCCCGCAGGTCCTCTCTGATTCTGCTCCAAGGCTAGGTCACACTCACAAGAGGGGAGGCACAGCAGGCTTTGCTGGGAGGAGACCAATCCCCTAGACACCAAGGGGCCCCGGGAAGGAAGGAAGTCCTTCCAAAAGCTGTGAGACTCCCTCTCTTCCACTTGAGGGTCGACCTGGAGTGTGCCCGGGAGGATGTGACCCACAGACAGCAAGACCATGGCACTCACTCAAGTCCCCAGGAGTGCTCTGCCCCCACAGCTCCTGACTAACCCTCCCTCCCTCTCCCTTACCCCTATCCCACCCCAGCCCACAAAGCATGCTCTCCTGTCCTAGAGACAGAGAGTGAGTTTGTAGAAACAGCATTTGGGAAGTCCCACTCGACCAGCAGAAGGGTAACTCGGCAGTAGGTGACATGACAGGATGGCGGATCTGAAAGAAGACGGTGAGCCGCCGCAGGGGCACGGGGAAGGCGAGGGCTGCAGAACGGGCCCTGAGGAACCCCCGGAAAGGCCACCATCGCCTCAAGCCTCTCCTCCATCTCACGGGAGGATCCTGGGATAAGACCTACCTAATCCATCCCCGAATTATCCATCGAAATCAGGCGTGTACACCACAAAACGTGGTTCCAATTTCCACATTTTTTGTACTTGCTTCTCTCTCTCAGGCATCACTCCATCCCCTGGGACGTTAGTACCACCTGCTGGACTAATAATATCAGCCCAGGTGTTACCAGCTCCTGAGGACATGTCTCCCGAGGTTCTGACACGTCCTGACGGAACACCAGGGAAAACAGAACATCAGCTACCATCTCAAATGAAGCAGGTTTCTGATCTGCCACGTTGACATTTATCCGCTAAAGCCGCCACCAGGCATCGCCTCTCACAGCACAACTATCCTAGAGTACTAACCAGTCATTACATGCTCCACCCGTAGGAAAATAAGGTGCGAACAGGTTAAAACGCAACCTAGTCCAAGTCACACACCGACTAACAGTGAAAAGTGAAAGAAACTGCAAGTGTTAGTCGCTCAGTTGTGTCCAGCTCCTTGCAACCCCACAGACTGTAGCCCGCCAGGCTCTTCTGTCCATGAAACAAATTTGTTTCATGAACTGGAAAAGGGAAAACTTCACACACTTTGAAGTTGGAAGGCTTTGGGTTGGGGCTTACGAAATCTGAATCTGCCACTGACTTGCTCTGTGACTAAGGGCTAAGCCTGGAGTATCCTGTGTCGCTCCTCCTCCACATGATGGGGACTCAAACCTGAGTCACCCTTCATCCCTCTCCTCAGTCACTTCCACCCCACCGCCTAGGCTGTGTCCTGTCGGCTCCAACTCTGCTGGGTTCCCCATCTCTCCTCAATGGTTCATGGCCCAAGATGCCACCCACAGACCTCAGCCCTCCCTGTCATCCAGATCAGAAAACAGTCCTAACCAGCCACAATGTCTATTTTTGCAGCGAGTGCCTTCTCGGGTTGCCTACGCCATCAGCCCACCACATTCATGTCCAAGACCCTGCTTCTCCCACGAGGCCTCCGGAGCAATCTGCTCTGAGCCCCAGGGTGAGTCCACAGGCCCCGCCTCCCCCAGGAGGCCTCCCGTGCTCTCTGCTCTGCACCCCAGGCTGAGTCCACGGCCCCGCTTCCCCCACGAGGCCTCCCCAGCTCTCTGCTCTGCGCCCCAGGCTGAGTCCACAGGCTCCGCCTCCCTGCCAACAAGCACTTCAGGGTCTTCCGCACACGCTCAAGGTGTTCAGAGGGAACAACCAACTGTGCTCCTGAGCTGGCTGGACAGAGTGACCAAAGCTTCACAGAACGTTCTGGACAGCAAAGGGCAAGCGGAATGGGCAGATGGGACCAGCTGCCCAGAGCTGCCAGCAGAGGGTGTTCCTGCCCGAAGATGTGCTACAGCGAGTCCCCATCTTGACTGGGACACCTATGGGGAAATCATAGGGAGCTAAGCACTTAGCCAAACTTCTATCGGTAACCTCATGAACCTTTAACAAAACAGTGAGTGAAACGAATCCCTTCTCAAAGGTGACTTGGGCAGCAGGACGTCCCTGGGGCAAGGCTGACTGGCCTGGGCTGGGCCCCGGGGGCACGAGGCCACTGGTGCACGGCTTCTGGAACGCACCTCTGCGGGAGAGCCGGGTGTCCGCATCTGTGTCCACAAAAAGCTTCATCTGGAACAGGTCTCGCACCTCCTGGGAGTAGAAGGCCAGGATCCCTTCAAAGAGCACCACGTCTGCGGGGTAGACAGTAACTGTCTCCTCCTTCCTGCAAACCAGAGCGTGGAAGACGAGCTGGGTCAGGCAGGAGCAGCAGGGGAGGGGGAGCCTGGAGTCCCATCCCCTGCACTGGAAGGGTTGAAGCACAGCCTCACAGAGCCCTGGGGCCACTATGGAGGCCTAAGAATGAGCGCCGGTGCGGCTGGGCCATGGCCTCCTGTAACCAGCTCTTTGGAGCTTTCACCGTAAAGCAGAAACAGCAGGCCTACGTCCCTCTCCTTGGAGTAAAAAAGCCTGCTGCTAAATGAAGAATAAAGACACACGAAAGGAGACGTGAGCACTTTCCCCCCTGACCCGCCCGGAGGCATCCCTAGGAACGCTGTCCTGGCATGTATGGAGCCTCACACTCTGAACTTTCAGAAACAGAAATCGGTTTTCTCCCAAGAAGCCCATCCCGTCCCGCTATGCTGAGGCAGCTGGGAGGAAGACAGAAGGGGCAGAGGGAAAGGTGGGGATAAGAAGCTTTAGATAAGAGACTGGGAAGGGGAAGGGTCTCTGTGGAAGGAGGAAACAGCCCCAGACCTGCCTGGTTTGGCTGTCTTCCTCATCAGCAAAGCAGAGACACACATTAGTCATCCATCTGCCCACAGGGTTGGGAAGCCCAAGGCAGAGAGATACTAATGTAAACATGACTTTTCAAAAGCCCGGGGCAGTGAAAACAAGTGGAGGGGCCTGATGGGGCTAGCTCTGCCCTGCCGCAACTTTCACTGCACTCTCTTATCTTTTGCTTCTGTCCTAAAACCACGTTGCACCTCATTTCAAAATTCACTGGAAGTAAAGTAAGGATACCACTGAAGGTTTACCACTGACCCTGACTGGCAGAGCAGCAAACCTGTGTGAGGAAAACCAAACATTTATTTCAAAAGCTCCTTAAGATGATAGATTGTATTTGCGCAAACATAGGGAAGTCAGTAGCAGATGCCCGCTAAGGAGGAACTTCCTTCCCATAAACATGCTTCGATTCTTTCTTGGCTCAGGCTCTTGGGCTCGGGTCTAAACTCTAAGGGAGCACTGCTGGAGCAGCTACCAAGGTGGCCGAGCATGGAGCATAAAAGACGGCAGAAAAGGGCCAGGCCAGAGCAGTTAGGAGACTCTAGACAGTGCTGTAACTCTTGATGCACAAAGAGTCATCTGGGGAGCTTTTAAAAATATTTATTCCTGGACCCTACTCCCCCGGGGCTCTGATTTCATTAGTCTAGGGTGTAGCTAGGGCATCAGTACTTTTTCAAAGCTCCCCAGGTATTTCTTTCTTTCTTTCTTTCTTAAGGCATGAAACTTTATTTACTTAGCAGCAGAGGTCTGCAGTATATTGAGCAGATAAAAATACCAAGAGAAATTGCATCCACATTCATGTTGGAGAGACTTCTAACTTCTTTATTTTAGAAACTGACGATAAAGAAGGCAATGGAAAGTCTGCATAACACAATTAACAAAATGCGGTTTGAGCACACACACGACTTTGTCCAAAACTTTGAAATACAACTGCAGCAGGCACAAAAATTAACTGTCAGGCCACAGTGGAATATTAATCAATTCCAAAAAGTAGAACTCACTTGTACTTTTGTTTTTTATCTATCTTGTTTGGGATTGTAGGGCATGAAATCTATGGATTTGATTTCATTAGTTCTGGAAAAAAATTAGGCTAGTATCTCTTCAGATATTGCCTTTATTCTCTTCCCTTTCCTTCTGATTAAGTATTTTTCAGGTCTGAACTATCTTCAGGTCTGAACTATCTTCCACGTCTCTTAATCTTTTTTTTTTTCTGTCTTTTTCTTTCTTCACCCATTAAGGCATTAATGCATTGAAAATTTTGCCATTGTGTTTCCCATTTCTAGAAGTAATTTCTTTTTTCATACTTATACATTATTTTTTTTAATTTACCTTTGCTTCTTCCGATTTTATTAAGATATAAAGCACTGTATGAGTTTAAGGTATACACATAATGATTTGACTTACATTATGAAATGATAACCCTAATGGGGTTAGTGAGCATCCATCAAATCATATGAAACAAATATCAAAGAAATAGAAAACATATTTTGTGATGAGACCTCTTGGGATTTACTCTTACCTGCCTTCTCCAGAACGTACAGCAGTGTTACCTATACTGTGTTGTACATTACATCCCTAGTTCTTAGGTATCTTTACAAGCTGGAGCACGTACCTTTTGATTATCTTCATCTAGTTCTCCCTCCTTCACAAACCCTATCCCCCCATCCCCCAAGCCCCTATGGCGGTAGCAATAATCTGATTTCTTTTTCTATTCGTTAGTCGGTTTGTTTTTCTGCAGTGTAATCAAGCTACAATGCTATGTCAGTTGCTAGCACACAGCACAGTGACTTGATGAAATCATTAAGTCTAGTTATCACCTGTCACCACACAAAGATACTGTTATTGAGAAAATTCCCCACCCGTACACTTCATACCTGTGATCCATTCATTTTGTAGCTGAAAGTTGGTACCTCTTAATCTCCCTGACTATTTTTTTTTCCCTACTCCCCTCACTTCTGGCAACTCCCAGTTCGTTCTCTGTAGCTGTGACTCTTGTCTCTGTTTTCTTGTTTGTTCATTTGTTTTGTTTTTAGAGTCTACATAACACATAAAATCATACAGTATTTTCTTTGGCTGATTGGTTACACTTGGCATTAATACCCTCTAGGTCCACCAATGTTGTCACAAATGGCAAGATTTCAGTCTTTTTTTTTAAAAAAAAAAAAAAAAAAAAAGCTTCCCCAGCTATGTCTGCAGCCAGGGTTGAGATATATCAGTCTTTTGGATAACGTCAGGTACTGGAAAACAGTGCCCACTGTGGTTCAGGATAAGGAACCAAACTGGGCAGAATTCAGAAGATGGATAGAAAAAGAGATCAACAAGTGAGTGAAATAATGAGTCACTCCAGGCGGCTGCCCTGGGCCAAGAAGAAGGCAGAAGGGCTCTGCTGGGAAACAAAGAACACGCATTTTCCTGGGATTTCTAGGGTTCCATCTGGAAAACACACAGCCTGTGCTTACACAGACTGACACTGTCTGGCAGTGCTGATCAGCTTGCCTAACTGATGAAGACTAAAAGGCTGTTGACTTTTCAATTCAGTCATGCCTCTGCAAGCCTGGGACAGTAAGGAGAGCAGAACTGCCTGCCCATGGATGGTGCCCCCGGAAGCTGGAGTCAGTCACTTCCCTAGTCCACATGGAGGTCTAGGTGGCAGAAAATTTTGAAGCAGTTTAGAGCTAAAAGCAGCATTTATTGAGCTAGCCCAGGATGTGCCAGAAGCCACGTATGGTGCCATGTCCTGTTTAGGAGTTTGGAGACAGGCTGTGAGGCTCACAAAAGAAACCTGGAGCATTAGAATATTTGGGATAACCTAGCACAGCCTTCTCACTTGAGAATTCCTCCTTACGATAAAGAAGGGGAAGATCAGAGAAAGGTATTTATAGAAATAGGTGACTTCTCAGTTTCCGCCCAACATTCGTTTGTAGTCACCACAAAAAACCCAAGGGTGGAACAGGATCAGTTAACCCTGAGTGGCTGGGGGACTGTTGGGGTCTTAGATGGTCACAAAGCCTCACAGAAGAGTTGGACTCTGGGCCACTAAAGAACAGGATTTTAAAATAAAACATATGAGAGCAGAGTAAAACATGTCTGGATGTGCAACTCTGTGGGGCTTTTTGTTAGTACATGAACTTGATGGAGCTCATGCCCAGAAGACACTCATCCTCACCTCCTGCACCTGACTGTGCTGCTCAGGCCCGGGGCTCCTCCCAGCTCCCCTCACTCCACTCCCTTCCATCGGGCCCCTACCGGTGTCTCGCCTGGGCCACTCCACGGGCTTCATAACCAGCCCTGTGCATCCTCTTTTCCTGCCACGAGGATGACCTCTCCACTCCTACATAATAGCCATCTTTGGCTCCCTGCTGCCAACACGTTTGTGCCCTGGCTCTAAGGTCTGTGCCCTTCCTGATCTGAGGCCTATCTACCTCCCAGCCTCCTCCACCTCCTGCCATTCTCCCCACATACCAACCCCCTTCCCTCCACACCCAACCCACTGCAATCTCCCACCAGGCTTGCCCCTGAAATGCCTCCCTGCCCATCACCTTGGAGATCCCTTTCCCAATAACTTCTTATGCTTTTCAACGCACAGCTTAAGTATCACTTCCTATACGAGTGCCTGCTTTGACTACTCCAGCCTCCTTCCTCCTTTACATCCCTCCACAGGCCTGTGCCTTAGCTGTCAGGCTGCAGGTTAATCCTGTAGCAGTGCCCTACCCCAGACCTGAAAAGGGAGTGGGCTTGACTGTCTCTCATCAACCTGACATCACCACCAATCTCTGCTAAGGCTGCTGCTGCTAAGTTGCTTCAGTCGTGTCCGACTCTGAGCGACCCCACAGACAGCAGCCCACCAGGCTCCTCCATCCCTGGGATTCTCCAGGCAAGAACGCTGGAGTGGGTAGAAACTACAATTCCAGAATCTCTTTCCCTAAATGGTCCCAGCCACTTTGCCAAAGGAAAGATGAAAGTGAAACAAAATCTAAAATTTTTAGGAGATCGTAACAGCTAGACAAGGAAACTGTGGACACTCCTCATAGAGGCTGTGGGGACTTCCTGGGGGTCCACAGGCTAAGACTCCACACTCTGAATGCCCCCCCGAATCCTTGGTCAGGGAACTAGATCCCACATACTGTGACTAAGACAGGGTACAGCCGGGAAAAAAAAGGCTGTGGGCCCAGATGCAGCAGACTCACGGACTTGCCATGAAGAGTTTCTTTTCCAGTGGCCTAGTCTGCCATCAGTGGGAACTCACTTCTCTGATTCTTCACCTGCAGCTTCCCAGATCTTTGCTCTCCCAGCCCCTCACCATTTGTTAGTTCCAATTTCTATCTAAACATCCCTCTATTCCTGCACAGTCTGTAGAGGCAGATTCAGGAGGGGTATCTTCTTCTTTGAATGTCAGTAGAACTGGGTTCATAATAGGAAGTGCTCCCATAGATACCAGAGAAGTATGAAGGTGAGAACCAAAGCAGCTGGACTTTCCATCACAATGTCCTCCTCCCACCAAACCTCTGCCACACCCTCAAGTTCTGAGGAAGTTCCAGAGAGCAGCACAGAATGTGTGAGCTAAACTGCATTAAAAGCTGAGCTGTGTCCTAAAGGAATACATGGGGAGATAAAGATTGGACTTTTAAATGGAGAAACAGACATAGAGAATAGACTTATGGACATGGGGAGAGGGGAGGAGAGGGCGAGATGTATAGAGAGAGTAACATGGAAACTTACATTACCATTTGTAAAACAGATAGCCAACGGGAATTGGCTGTACGTCTCAGGGAACTCAAACAGGGGCTCTGTATCAACCTAAAGGGGTGGGATGGGGAGGGAGGTTCAAATGGGAGGGGACCTATGGCTGATTCATGTTGATTCACACTGATGACAGAAAACAACAAAATTCTGTAAAATAATTATCCTTCAATTTAAAAATAAATTATTAAACAAGATCAGGTTTTTAATCATAGTAATATTTGGTAGTAACAGTTGCATGAGATCTAATTTCCCATTTAAGAAAAAAAAAAAAAATCAACTCAAGAACAAGATAAATAAACTAGGAAAGAAAATGAAAAGTGGGAGGGAGAAACTCTCAAACACAGCCCAGAGCTGAAAAAACACTTACTGAGCCATCACTAAGCCCAGGATATGAAGCAGCTGCACGTGCCCTAACATACCACTTGGGAGTGTCAGATGTGCCCGGGAGGCCTCAGCGTGAGCAGAGTGTCCTGGGCAGCTCTGAAGGAGCTCTAGGCCAGCAGGAGGGAAATCTGCCAGAAGCCCGTTTCCACCGCTCAGAGGGGAGGAGGCTGTGATGGAAGTCAACCCACTCCTCTATTCATCAGGAGCATGACGGCTGTTGCTCAGACGCTCAGTCGTGTCCAAATCTTGGCGGCCCCACAGACTGCAGCACGGCAGGCTTCCCTGTCCTTCACCATCTCCCAGAGTGTGCTCAAACCCATGTCCATTGAGTCAGTGAGGCCATCCAACCATCTCATCCTGTCGCCCCCTCTCCTCCTGCCCTCAATCTTTCCCAGCATCAGACAGAGTCTTTTCCAGTGAGTCAGCTCTTTGGATCATATGGCCAATTTACTGGAGCTTCCGCTTCAAACAGAAGCATGAAAACTGACAAATGGAAGGACAAATCTGACCTGACTGAGAAGCTCCCTGGAGGGTCTAGTCCTGGTGACTTCAGGACTCTCAGAGCTCTCCACACAGCCCAATCCAGAGTGAACCAGAGAGCAGAAGCAACAGCTTCTTCTTCTTCCCATTCTTCCTCCACCCTGCCCCCTCGCTTTTTACTCTAGGAACAACATCTCGGGCATGTGGATAAGGATGAATGTGCAGTCCCTCGCCGGAGCTCAAATTCACAAATCCGTCCTTCAGGGTAACAAAATGGGATGATCGTGATCAGACTGTTCCTGGAAGCCCCTGGACGAATTCCTGACCTGTGCACCTGCGGACCCCTGATGTCAGTGCCCCACCACAGGCAGGCTGCTGTGGGCACCAGGCGGTGGGAGGGGACAGGAGACCGGCACTTCTGAGGAGCAGCAGGCAGCAATCCCCAGCCCGGAACAGCTCACTTACCGGGAATGGGAAACAAAGTCGTACACGGGAATCTGGACAGTTTTCCCTTCCGTGATTTCTTTGAGTGTCTTGAAGATGAGTTCATTGTCAAAGGCATCTGAAGGAAATCAAACTGTTAGGATGTTTGCTAACTGTAAAATGATTTCTCCTATAATGATGAAGAGGCATCCCTTTAAGCCTGTGTTCTACCCATATATGCATCACACCCTAGATAAGCATCCCCTCTCCCCTAAAAAGTCTAATTTCAACCCAGAGCAGGATGCAAACTCTCTACATTTCAAACCAAAATGTGTGAGTTCTGAGAACCGGAAGTGAGTTCTTTTCTTTTGCCTTAATGTCCCATCCCTGGCCTGTATCTCTCGCCTTTCTCTAAACCCAGCGTATGAAAGATAACCTCATGACTAGGTGAGGGCAGCAGGCACTACGGCAGTTTTGACTCCTGCAACTGAAAGAACCCTAAACCAGCTTAAGAGGCAGTGTGCTGACCTGGGACTGCCAGGGCAAAAACCACTGGACCCTCAGTCTCCCTTTCTGCCTTTGGGTGAGTTTAACGCATAAGCCGTGTACACCCACGTGCCAGGTGATGGCAGGAGGGGGGCCACAGGCTGTGTAGACCAGAGGAGGCAGGAAAATCAGCTGTTCTGGCCTGTGTCTGTCCCACCTTGAGTCATGGGTTTCTCTAAGAGTCACCCTTGTTCAGACACAGATCAGTATTTAAGGAGCCAAGCATTGCAGAAGCCTCTGTGGAAGCTCTTCTTTCCTATAAGCCCACAGCAAGCCTGCAAGGTACCTAAGAGTCCTCCATTCAATGGCTAGAAAACAGACTCAGAAAGGTTAAGCCACTTCTTCCATCAACACCTCCACAGGCCCTTTCGGTGGCCCAGCTCACCTGGGTGATCAAGTTGAACTGGCCCTTCAGGGCTTTGGCCTTCTGCTCTGAAGTGAGGGCGCGGTAGAAGCTGTCCTGGCTCAGGATGACCACCTGCTTCTGGCGATAGTCCACCTCATTCTGCCCAAGAAGCTGCACGATCTTAGCACAGACGGAGGACTGCAGGGAGAGAAGAGAGCAGTGCAGACCACAGGGTGAGGCCCAGCCACCGAGCTGACTGTGTGCCCCGGGCAAGGGCCTTTGCAAGCAAGAATGCAAAGGCTACCACCACGGATGACGCAGTAGGGGAAGGGAGGATATGTCTGCTGAGAAGGAATTCAGGGGGCCCAGACGTCTCTTCCTCCCCCATTCCTATGCTGAAGTATCCACAGTGACGATGTGGGGACGAGGGCAGTAATCTCTACTTCTATTTCATAAAGCCCTCCCCAAAGCCGCAAATAAAAGGTGATGCTATTTTATCCTTTACTTCCACCCTAGTATAGATACACAAAAAAGACAGCAGAATTTAGGGAAAGGGCACAGTGATGATGTGCTGACGGGCCAAAGGGCTGCTGGGTCAAGAAATGACTGAGCACTTACAAGACATCTCAGCCCTTACACATCTCTTTATGGCAAAGGAATCTCAGCTGGCTGGCAGTGAGCAAGGCCTTGGCTTCCATCCTACTTCAGTCTTTTGCTCTGGTCTATAGCCACGGACATCATGGTCCGCACAGTACACCCGGCAACCTTTTCACAGATGTATGCCTCCACTTATGGAGCTGGAAACATAAACATCACCAACACTAGAAACAGTAGGGCATCCTAATTAAGAGTAGGGACCCCAGCTCCCAGTGAACTTGAACCTACATACTTGTAATACACATATCTGACTTCTTTCCTCTCCAGTGAACGTACACTCTTGTAGAAGGAAAAGTATAAAAACAAGTGCATTCAAAAGAATGAGACAGTCAGGACTTCCCTGGCAGTCCAGTGGCTAAGATTTTTCCAACACAGGGAGTGTGTGTTTAATCCCTGGTCAGGGAGCTAAGATGCC
>SJXQ01003825.1:7552-58592 GCA_006408695.1 Aepyceros melampus | reverse complement strand
GTGGTGTTGGAGAAGACTCTTGAGAGTCCCTTGGACTGCAAGGAGATCCAACCAGTCCATTATGAAGAGATCGGTCCTGGGATTTCTTTGGAAGGAATGATGCTAAAACTGAAGCTCCAGTACTTTGGCCACCTCATGTGAAGAGTTGACTCATTGGAAAAGAACCTGACGCTGGGAAGGATTGGGGGCAGGAAGAGAAGGGGACGACAGAGGATGAGATGGCTGGATGGCATCACGGACTCAATGGATGTGAGTCTGAGTGAACTCCGCTAGTTGGTGATGGACAGGGGAGGCCTGGCGTGCTGTGATTCATGGGGTCACAAAGAGTCGGACACGACTGAGTGACTGCACTGAACTGAACTGAATATTAATAATAGTATTATTAATAGAAATAATGGCCCAAAGAAAAAGAAAGAAGCAAAGTGAAATCCCTCCGTCATGTCTGACTCTTTGCAACCCCATGGACTGTAGCCTACCAGGCTCTTCCATCCATGGGGTTTTCCAGGCAAGAGTACTGGAGTAGGTTGCCAATTCCTTTTTGATAATGGCCCAAACAGAACTGTAATTAATTATAGCCTCTTTCTTTAAGATTAGATTTGCAATTGCCATCCAATCAGAGCCTTGGAGAGGAGGGATCCACAAAGTATTATGAGCAGTTTTGTAGTAGAATGTAGGATTGTGTTCCATGATACGGAAACACTTGATTCATGTGAAACAGTCCAAAAAATTAAGAATATACTACAAATAATAATAGAGATCAGCTACAACCTCTTAGAATAGCTGTTTTCTTCTGATGCCACCTTCTCTTTATCTTGCTGTTGGAATCATTTTTTTCTCTGTTTGACTATCATTTTAAGGTGAGCTTAAAGTCAGCTGTCTTCTCTGTACACCACTACAGGGCCATTTTTAAAGTGGAAACTTGAATTTAGGAATCAATTCCCTTCAGTTTTACTACACATGAGCTAGTTATGTGTATCCGATAAGGGTCTCTCCATCCAGATTGGAGAGAGTCCTTTAAATGATGTCTTTTCCAATATGCATAATCTCCAGGTTACACGTCATCAGGCATCTGATTTTAAAACAAAGTACTATAATAAGCTTCAGAAACAAGCTTAGAATGCCCTTTTTTAATAATTTAGTTAAAGCTTACAATAAGTCAGTAGAGTAACAAGGAGCCTTTTGGAATTGAAGTCTTAAGCAGTAAATACCAAACCTGATGGCTGAGACAGTAAAGAATCTGCCTCCCAGGCAAGAGACCAGGTTCGATCCCTGGGTCAAGAAGATCCCCTGAAGAAAGAAATGGCATCACACTCCATTATTCTTGCCTGGGTAATCCCATGGATGAAGATACTGGCAGGCTACAGTCCAAGGGGTCGCAAAGAGTTGGTTACATCCATGGGGTCGCAGAGAGTCAGGCAACAACTGAGCGACTTTCACAATAAGCATAACAATTGAATGTATATGCTCTTTTTTTTTTTTTTTTTTTTACTTTACAATATTGTATTGGTTTTTCCATACATCAACATGAATCCGCCACGGGTGTACACATGTTCTCAATCCTGAACCCCCCTCCCTCCTCCCTCCCCATATCATCCCTCTGGGTCATCCCAGTGCACCAGCCCCAAGCATCCTGTATCCTGCATCGAATCTGGACTGGCGATTCGTTTCTTATATGATATTATACATGTTTCAATGCCATTCTCCTTATATGCTCTTTTAAATTTATTTTGCTCGAACTTTTCACAAAGAATCTTAGACTGACATTTTTTAACTGGAGGTTAATGCTTTACAATGTTGTGTTGGTTTCTGCTGTACAACATGAGTCAGCCATAAGTATTCATTTCTCAGATTGACTTTTGAAAAGACTTCATATTCAAGAAATTCTCAACAAGAACTTGCCACTAGATTCTACCAGAAATACATACAAGCTTGGGTAGATTTCCTCTTCTCCCTGAAATATTTTGAGTTCCCTGCACCTACCAGGAAGTGAGTTTCCTATCGTGTCAGACTCTGTGCGACCCCACAGACGGCAGCTCACCAGGCTCCCCTGTCCCTGAGATTCTCCAGGCAAGAATACTGGAGTGGGTTGCCATTTCCTTCTCCAATGCATGCAAGTGAAAAGTGAAAGTGAAGTCGCTCAGCCGTGTTCGACTCTTAGCAACCCCGTGGACTGTAGCCTACCAGGCTCTTCTGTCCATGGGATTTTCCAGGCAAGAGTACTGGAGTGGGTTGCCATCGCCTTCTCCATTTACCTGGAGGGGTTGCTGAAAAAATTTTAAGCAAGGCTGCTGCTGCTGCTGCTGCTAAGTCGCTTCAGTCGTGTCTGAGTCTGTGCAACCCCATAGACGGCGGCCCACCATGCTCCTCTGTCGCTGGGATTCTCCAGGCAAGAATACTGGAGTGGGTTGCCATTTCCTTCTTCAATGCATGCATGCATACATGCTAAGTTGCTTTAGTCGTGTCCGACTCTGTACAACCCTATGGACAGCAGCCCACCAGGCTCCTCTGTCCATGAGATTCTCTAGGCAAGAATTCTGGAGTGGGTTGCCATTTCCTTCTCCATCTAAGCAAGGCACCACGCTGTGTTTCCAATGATCTTTGTGTCTACATAAAGTTCACCTTAGTTCTTAAATTATCTGGTCATATCTGATTCTTTGCATTTTCTCAAATATGACATTCAGGTCAAAGTCATTGTAATACAACTGTTTCAACTGTGACCTGTTATAAGGAGAATAGATTCCTGTTGAACTCATGCATATGACCACATGATCATGAAAATAAGAATATTCACTAAGAGTTTCCAAAATCTGGAGGGATCAGGTAGATAGCAAAGAAAAATATTTTAATTCTGTTTACAAAGTAATAATTTACCAAATTTCTATGTCATAATTAGCTTAAGGTGAAAGGTTTCCTTATATCTGGAAAACAAAATTTAAAAGCAAGTAATATTTCTGACAAAAAATGTTAAAAATTGTCATTCAACTCTATGACACTATTGTTGATCTTGATCTTCGTTTACCAGGTATATGAAGCCATCATGATTTTCATTAGAATTTTGTAAAAGAAGAGAATTAAACTAAAAGATTGGACTTGAGTAATTTCTACATGTGTTTTCACAAAAATTTTAAAGTAAACCTTACTTTATATTCAAAACAGGAAGAAAATACATTTTCTAAATCTCAATCTAGAGATATAATTTGTCTCATCATTTTCCCCAATTTTTATTTCCCTTTAAGAACCCCATTTAAAAGCAAATGGTCATGAATTATATCATTACACTGAAGGCTGAATTGGTTGAAAAATTACAGGGAAATGAAAAGTCTACCAGAAAAGAATGTCTGTGATACGAATGGCACCCCACTCCAGTACTCTTGCCTGGAGAATCCCATGGACAGAGGAGCCCGGTGGGCTGCAGTCCATGGGGTGGCGAAGAGTCGGATACAACTGAGTGACTTCACTTTCCCTTTTCCCTTTCATGCACTGGAGAAGGAAATGGCAGCCCACTCCAGTGTTCTTGCCTGGAGAATCCCAGGGACGGCAGAGCCTGGTGGGCTGCCGTCTATGGGGTCGCACAGAGTCGGTCACGACTGAAGCGACTTAGCAGCAGTAGCAGCAATATGTAGGAAAGTATTGAGATACGTTGAAACAGAGCATAATGATCTAAAATTGACAAACAAGGTGGTATGAACAATTCCAGGTATGCTCTTTCTCGATCTGTGTATTATTTACTTAGTGAGTAGAGTTTTTGGAGAATGTTTCAGTTCACAAATTCCTCTCAGCACACACAAAAAATAACAATTCTCAGAGTCTATATGAGTATAGACTCATTTCACATATTCAGGAGAAGTATTTCACGTCCTCATGTTTTTAGCATTTCATCTTAATATTTGTCAAAGTAAATTCCAAATTCATAAATAAAATAGTGTATATGTATATTTTGTTCTTTTTGCTATAGTTTAAAACATATTCAAAAAATGTTTTGACAAACAGAGAACTGCAAATAATAAAAAGAAACTAATTTTGTTATAACATGAATTGATGTTTATGCTTAATACTTTGGTATTTGTTCTTCCAATATTGTTTTATAAAACTGTTTTTCCAAATATTTTATGGTTGAATTATATCACATATACGTCTGTTATCTACTTTTTTCTTGGTACTAAATATTGATCATTAATACATTAACATACATTTAACATAAACATATTATATATTAATATGTTATCTGTTAATAAATATATATTAACATTTTAATGTGTAATATAGTTGTAGTCAGTGAATGGAAACATTTGAATCCAGTTATGTCCAATAGACTGATATTTTGGTTTATATTATATATATTTTTGACTCTAGGAGTGGCATTACAGTACACACAAACCTTTTGGTACATATTTTTGTTTGTCATTAGATTATATCCCTAGAAATAAAATTTCTGGTCAAATTTATCATTAGTTCAATAGTTTTGATAAAAGAATTGTGGTAGGAATTTAAAGTGATGATCCAGTTTTGTAAACACCTTGAATTACATTTTTAAGTAAAAGTTTTATTCTATTGCTATATTTTAAAAAATGTATACAGAGTATACTTTTTTTTATACCTATGCTTTCCCATGTATTTTTACTTTGTGAAATTTCTCAAGTTGTTTATTTTTGGGGAAAGAGGTGTCTTAATTTTCTTAATAATTTGTAACAAATATTTTATTTTATTCATAGATGGATACCTTTTTTATATCTGTGTCTCACTGCTAAATTGATAGACTTTCAGAAATTATTTATGTCTATAAATATTGCTGTCAAAGAATTTTATTTTTCCCATTTTTCACTTATTCTTAAATTTTTTCCCCCTTGTCTGTGTAGCTCCTAACTAGAGTCAATTACAAGCAAACTAACTAATAGCTGAAATGATAATAAGCAAAAAGAATGTATATTTGTTTGCCCTAGCAATATATTTTGATTACTATTATTTACTACTTGCTTTTAATATGTTCACAATTGGGCACTATGACCTTGTTTATTTCATATCTTAAAGGGAAGTTTTTTATATAGTTTGGGCTTCCATATAGCTAGGTTAGGAAAGAATCCACCTGCAATGCAGGAGACCCCCTTTTGATTCCTGTGTTGGGAAGGTTCACTGGAGAAGGGATAGGCTACCCACACTAGCATTCTTGGGCTTCCCTTGTGGCTCACCTGGTTAAGAATCCACCTGTGATGCAGGAGACCTGGGTTTGATCCCTAGGTTGGAAAGATCCCCTGGAGAAGGGAAAGGCTACCCATTCCAGTATTCTTGCGTGGAGAATTCCATGGGCTGTATAGTCCATGGAGTTGCAAAGAGTCAGAGACAACTGAGAGATTTTCACTTACATAGGAATATACAGGAATGAAATCAGACATAGTGAGGGTATCATGCTTTATTTGTTCTACTTGATGTGTATTAGTAATAAAAGTTTTATGAGAAACAAGGAAGATTCTGCTGTAGATTGAACTCTATTGAAACATCTGTTCTATGTTGAAAAAGTCTGCATTTACTTATAATAACATTTTGGGAGGTAAACTCTTAGAAGTATAAACATGTAAGGAATTTTTATGATTTGACAGATTTTTGAAAATATGATAATATCCAGTTTTGGCAAAAATTTTGGAGAAAGACCAATCCCACCTACAGCTGATCAGAGTATATAATTTTAGGGACTTCTAGATAGTTGACTCATTGGAAAAGACTCTGATGCTGGGAGGGATTGGGGGCAGGAAGAGAAGGGGACGACAGAGGATGAGATGGCTGGACGGCATCACTGACTTGATGGACATGAGTTTGAGTAAACTCCGGGAGTTGGTGATGGACAGGGAGGCCTGGCATGCTGCAATTCATGGGGTTGCAAAGAGTCGGACATGACTGAGCGACTGAACTGAACTGAACTGACTGAGAGAATAATTTGGGAAAATATTTTGTAATAATTGCTTGCTGTCATTGTTGTTGTTGTTCAGTCACCCAGTCGTGTGTGACCCCATGGACTGAAGTATGCCAGGCCTCCATTCCCTCACCATTTCCTGTTATTTGCTCAAATTCTTATTCATTGCATCAGTGATGCCATTCAGCCATCTCATCCTCTGATGTTCTCTTCTCCTTCTGACCTCAATCTTTTTCAGCATCAAGGACTTTTCCAATGAACTGTCTAGATTTTGCACTAGATGACCAAAATACTTGAGCTTCAGCTTCAGTATTAGTCCCTCCAGTGAACATTCAGGGTTGATCTCCCTTAAGATTGACCAGTTTGATCTTCTTGCTGTCCAAGGGACTTTTAGGAGTCTTCTGCAGCACTACAGTTCAAATGCATCAGTTCTCTGACTTTCTGCCTTTTTCACTGTCCAGTTCTCACAACTGTTACGTGACCACTAGAAAGACCATAGCCTTGACTATATGTAATAATTGCTAAGACATTATTATCACAGTATTTGTGGTATGTTGTGAATCCTCAACATTTTACTAATTAATTAAAATGATATAATAATAAAAATAGGAGAATGGCTAAACATATTTATATACACATAAAAATACTTTTTATATTACAATATCACATAATTTTTCTTTGTATCCTCTTCTAAACTGTCTTTAGTACAAGAAAGAGTTATTTGTCCCCAGAAAAAAAAGGTCCATTTCTGTTTTCAAAGGCAAAACCACTTGTGTTTCTATATACTCAGTTGCTTCTGTTGTGTCCAACCCTTTGTGACTCCATGGATGGTAGCTTGCCAGGCTCCACTCTCCACAGGATTCTCCAGGCAAGAATACTGGAGTGAGTTGCTATGCCCTCCTCCAAGTGATCTTCCCAACCGAGAAATTGAATCTGTGTCTCATGCATTGCAGGTAGATTCTTTACATCTGAGCAACTGGGGAAGCCTCAAACACACTTACATAAAGACTAAAAGTTTCCCACGTTATTCTGAATTTTGCTGATAATCTGGCACCAAAGACCTGACAAAAATTTTAGTCTTCTTACAGTACCCTAGCCTAATAAAATGTATTAAATACTTACAGATTGCCTAAAGAACAAGTGGAAGGAGTATTTCTAAGGCAATTTACAGCTTGTATGACAATTTGCATTAATGTATACTGCTAAGGAACTAGAGTAAGAGGAAGAGATAGAGGAAGACATATGCATCAAAGCACATGTGACTTATGAACCTTACTACTTGAAAGGAGTACAAAATACAATAATTCTTATTGGGAAACTCTGAAAACATATTTTAAAACCCTACTGAAATTGTATGATCACTTACCTTGACGTTCCACTTTCAAATTAGTTGAAATAATTAAACCATTTGAAAATATTTCCCTATAATGACTGTGGAAAACTCTGAAGGAAATGGGAATACCAGACCACCTGACCTGCCTTTTAAGAAACCTATAAGCAGATCAGGAAGCAACAGCTAGAACTGGACATGGAACAACAGACTGGTTCCAAATGGGAAAAGTAGTATGTCAAGGTTGTATATTGTCACCCTGCTTATTTAACTTACATGCAGAGTGCATCATGAGAAATGCTGGGTTGGATGAAGCACAAGCTGGAATCAAGATTGCCGGGAGAAATCTCAATAACCTCAGATATGCAGATGACACCACCTTTACGGCAGAAAGTGAAGAAGAACTAAAGAGCCTCTTGATGAAAGTGAAAGAGGAGAGTGAAAAAGTTGGCTTAAAGCTCAACATTTAGAAAACAAAGATCATGGCATCCAGTCCCATCACTTCATGGGAAATAGATGGAGAAAGAGTGTCAGACTTTATTTTTTTAGGCTCCAAAATCACTGCAGACGGTGACTGCAGCCATGAAATTAAAAGCACTTACTCCTTGGGAGAAAAGTTATGACCAACCTAGACAGCATATTAAAAAGCAGAGACATTACCTTGCCTACAAAGGTCCATCTAGTCAAGGCTATGGTTTTTCCAGTAGTCACATATGGATATTGAACTATAAAGAAAGCTGAGCGCCAAATAATTGATGCTTTTGAACTATGGTGTTGGAGAAGACTCTTGAGAATCCCTTGGACTTCAAGAAGATCCAGCCAGTCCATCCTAAAGGAAACAGTCCTGAATATTCATTGGAAGGACTGATGTTGAAGCTTAAACTTCAATACTTTGGCCACCTCATGTGAAGAGCTGACTCATTTGAAAAGACCCTGATCAGGTGCCCAAAGTATTGGAGCTTCAGTTTCAGCATTAGTCCTTCCAATGAATATTCAGGACTGATTTCCTTTAGGATTGACTGCTTTTTATCTCCTTGATGTCCAAAAGACTCTCAAGAGTCTTCTCCAACACCACAGTAGAAAAACATCAATACTTTGGTGTTCAGGTTTCTTTATGTTCCAAATCTCACATCCGTACATGACTACAGAAAAACCATAGCTCTGACTAGATGTAATTTTGTCTTGAAAGTAATGTTTCTGCTTTTCAGTACACTGTATAGGTTTGTCATAGCTTGTCTTCCAAGGAGCAAGCATCTTTTAATTACATGGCTGCAGTCACCATCTACAGTGATTTTGGAGCCAAAGAAAATAAAATCTCTCACTATTTCCATTGTTTCCCCATCTATTTGCCATGAAGTGATGGCACCAGATGCCATGATATTGGTTTTTATTATTAATCTATATACCACTTACCATTTGCTTCAACATACATTTATTCAGATGCTGAATAGGATGATAAAAATTAATAATCTAGTTTATTTTTTTTTTCATGAAATTGTTGCTGACCAAAATCTTGGCCTTCTCTACACACTGAAGCTGAATGAAAAATATGGAGACAAAGTTTGGAGGAAATAGAAAGGGGGATTTTATTCTCAGCTGGAGGAGAAGTGAACACAAGAATTGTACCCCCCCTCAGGGGTTTCTCAGTGGCTCAGAGGGTAAAGCACCTGCATGCAATGCGAGAGACCCGGGTTCGATCCCTGGTTCAGGAAGTTCCCCTGGAGAAGGAAATGGCAACCCACTCCAGTATCCTTGACTGGAAAATCCCATGGATGGAAGAGCCTGGTGGGCTACTGTCCATGGGGTAGCAAAGAGTCAGTCACGACTGAGCGAGCTCACTTCACTTCACTTCCTCCCATGAGAGTGTAGGAGTTTAAATAAGGCAAGGATTTCCAGTTAGGAGTCAGTGATGAGAAATAAAGGTAATAGGATCTTGATTTTTTCCTCTTGTATTGTTTCAAAGACAGTCATAAACTGGAGTCAGTAACCCACTAATTGAGTCTGGCAGTAGGTGGTTCTGTGTAAGGGTAAACACCAGAGAGAGGATGTATTTAGCACAGAGTTTAAGGAAAATAGGTGCC
The DNA here is from genome assembly GCA_006408695.1 of Aepyceros melampus. NCBI lineage: Eukaryota > Metazoa > Chordata > Mammalia > Artiodactyla > Bovidae > Aepyceros > Aepyceros melampus. The sequence continues at coordinate 49,276 of SJXQ01003825.1, read as the reverse complement.
AAGTGTAGCTCTTGCAGAGTTAGGGGGCAGAAAAGCAAACTTAGTTATAGACATTCAGAGTTAGGAGCAGTTAAAGTAAACAACAACAACAACCAAAAAAAAAAAAAAAAAACTTGGAATGTTCAGTCCTGCTCACTCTTCTCTTCATATCTTTGTACTCAGGAAAGGGAAAAGTAGAAAAACTCATTCTTTTTTTTTTTTTTTTTCTTTTCCCTTTTCACTGCAACAATACCAAATGGAATAAAATTATCCCAGAGTTTTGCATTGTAGGTTCTGCTTTGCTTGTATAATATCTATCCTTAGTAAACATAAAAACAAACCAAATAGATGCAACAAAGGCAAAATTTTGCTCATCTCATTATGTTACTGTGGTTTCATTCTTTCACCTGGAAAGCTTGACTGAAAAGGAATGCTAATCCTTGAAGTCATTCCCAGCAGAGACTTTCTTTAACTTAGTTTTTTATGCTCTTGGAAAATATCAAGAAATAAGAACCAAGATTAAGGATCATTGAAATGTCTAAACATCTAAATTCATGAGAATTGCTTTTGCTGAGACAGTTTTGGCCAGAAGCTATACAATGAAGGGTGAGTATATAAACCATTCTTCAGGTACAATTAACAGCAAGCATGGCACTCTAGCTGAGTTATTTCATCCAGCACATCAAAGGGACTTCCTTTCCACTGCGGTTCATTAGGCACTTAAGTAGGAATAGCCTATGAATTACTAGCTTTAAATTTCAGGCCCTGGGAAGACTAAATGGATGAATTCAAACATCTTTAAAATGTTGATTTCTGCAAAGACTAATCTGAATTAAAAAAAAAAAAAGCAAAACAGAACACACAATGAAAGAAAGAAAGGGGGATGATGAATATACACAAATGAAAAAATATAAGACCAAAATGGGACAAAAGCTATTTTTTCCTGTTTTATTCAGCACTGATAATGTCAGATTTTATATTTTCAAAGGATTTGAGAATTTGTATTTAAGATTCAACTTAGCTAAAGCTTGTAATAAGGCAGAGTATAAAGTTGATTCTCTCTTTAGAGTGATAACATAAATTTGCTCAACTAACATGATGTAAAAGTAAAGAATAAAGACTCATTAGCCTAAAAGGAATCCAGGTAAATTGTACTCACTGTTTTATAACATTTGTTCAGAATTGAGAATTTAGCCATGCAATATTCTCAATTCAACTTTTAAGGCAACATTATGTGTCTCTTATTCTGTTTGTTCTGACTTCTGTTCTCACATTCCCTACTATTTACTTATCTTCCTTTTTCTCTCCCTTCTTCCTTTTTGTATTCCTTTTCAATCTAGGTATTCTCTTTATATATTGTATTTGTGCCATATGTGTATCTTTGTATGTACACATGAAAGATGTACATATGTAGTTATAATATATATTCGTATCTAGTGGCTCAGCTGGTAAAGAATCCGCCTGCAATGTAGGAGACCTGGGTTTGATCCTTGGGTTGGGAAGATCCCCTGGAGAAGGGAAAGGCTACCCACTCCAGTATTCTGGCCTGGAGAACTCCATGGACTGTAGAGTCCATGAGGTCGCAAAGAGTCGGACACAACTGAGCAACTTTCGCTTTCATTATAACAAACATATTATATTGCATATACTTATACATAATATATAGTATAATACATATATATCATCATAATATTATATATATACATATTCTAAGTTTTGTAACCTACATAAAACTTTCAAAGCAGAAGATATTTCAAATAACTTTAATTTTATGCAAATTTTAATGCTTTTATCCAACACCTGAAATGGAAATAAGGGTTCTCTGAAGAAACATTACAGTTGTAATATTATTTTATATTAATACAAATTTTTAAAAATAACTTTGTAAACATATAAAACATAATGATTATTCTGCAAATGGTACTTCTGTTTCATTTTGTTGTTGATAATTTATATTATTATTTGCCTATGTTCAAGTAAAAAGACTTTGGAAAATTCTACTCTCCTATACATAGTGGCTTAATGGCTTCTCTGGTAGTTCAGACCATAAAGAATTCACCAGCAATGCAGGAGACTTACCTTCAATGCAGGAGACCTAGGCTCAATCCTTGGGACAGGAAGATCGCCTGGAGAAGGGAATGGCTATCCAGGCCTGTTTTCTTGCTTGTGAAATCCCTTGGTCAGAGGAGTCTGGTGCACTCCAGTACATGGGGTCACAATGAGTCAGACATGACTTAGCAATTAAACCACTACCCACCAAGTAAAAGACTTTGGAAAATTCTACTTTTTATCCTTAATCAGGTGGCCTGAAAATATTAATTCAGAATATACAGGGCAGAGATGTGTTTTCTTCTCTGTGATACCAGAATGAGTCAACAAAATCAATACATCTATAGCAGTGATTAGATACTTTGATTTCTCCTGTATCAAGATGTGTCATATTAAGGAGCACACATCTTACTGGATGATCAGCACATGTGAAATAATTGATTACAGCTTCATCCTTGAAACAGTTATTCATTTGTCTTCCAGGATATTTTCCTTAGTTTTCTTTTTAGTTCTGTGGCTGCTTATTTTGTTTCCTTTTCCGGTTTTCCTTTTATCTATGGTCATTTAGTGGTGGAGTCTCCTTGTTCTACTTGTATTTCTTAATTAAGCTCACATGCTGTTAGTGATGATCTAATGAAATATAATGGTAATGAACATCATAAGGTGGCATCATCAAATTTATCTGTGGTTCAAACATCTTTCCTAAAATCAAACTCATTCAAATATCCAACTACTTACTTGACATTTCCATTAGTAATAATTACAAGTGAAATTAATCTAACTAAAAATAGTCCTGGCACAACTCAACTAAATTCTAGAACAATATGAATAATTAGCTCTTCATCCTAATTTCAGACAGAGATAAGACTCTTAGAAACCTTATCTATAAAATTATGTATATATGCATAGAGATAGAGATGAATAAATATACAATTATATGTATATTAATTTATATATTTTTATTTATATTCACAATATTTGAAGAATAGTTGTTTCTAAGCCTGTTTTCAACTGCAAGCAAGGCATGTTACAATCTTTTATGATAATTTAGAGTTTATTAACATTTCATTTTAGTTTCTCATTTTCTCTATGTACTTTGAAGCTTGTTATTCACTGCATACTAGTTTAGCATTATGACGCATTCTTGATGAACTGAACACTTTGTATTATTTTTGCCTTAAAATTTACTTCATCTGAAATTACTAAAGCTGTTGCAACTTTATTCAAGTTTGTGTTTTTATGAAGTATATTTTTGCATTCTTTTATGTTCAAAAGTTTAGTTTCCTTGTACTTAAACATGTATCTTATATCACGATGTGTGTGTGTGTGTGTGTGTGTGTGTGTTAGTCATTCAGTTGTCTGACTCTTTGTGACCCCATTGACTGTAGTCCCCAGGCTGCTCTATCTATGGAATTCTCCAGGCAAGAATACTGGAGTGGGTTGCCATTCCTTTCCCAGGGATCTTCCCCACCCAGTGATAGAACCCGGGTCTCTTGCATTGCAGGCAGATTCTTTACCATTTGAGACACTAGGGAAGCCCTATATCAGGATATAGTTGCATTTTAGTATTTTAAAATAGCTTAAACTATTATCTAATGTGTAATATTTAATCCAATTACAATTAAAGTTATTATTTTATGACTTGGTTTACATTTTCTATATCTCTGTTTTTCACTAAACATATATGTTGCATGTCCCTTTTTCTGGAGGAGCCTGGTAGGCTACAGTCCATGGGGTCGCAAAGAGTCGGACACATAAGTGAGTGACTTCACTTTATTTTATGTTTATTTAAAAATATTTTGCTTTTTCTTACTGTTAACTTGTTGGTTATACGTTTTGATATTCTTTAAGAGGTTATTTATTACAGTCTAAATGAAACTGTTTTATCACTAATGGAAAAGACATAGAAACTTTTTGCCTCTATCTTTGTTGTCATGCATTCTAGCTTTATGGATATTTTAAAATATAAAAATGTTGCAATTTTATGTACAGTCAATATTGCTTTATTTACTCATATACTCATTCATTTACGTGCTCATTGATCCCTTTTGCCTTTTATACTATAACCTAGAATTATTTCCAGATGTGGGTAAATATAAAATAAATGTTTTCTCAATGAAAAAAAAATGATGAGCTAGGTACTGTTTAGAAGAAAAATAATCAGAATGTATTGTGAAGTTTATAACATGTGGAAAACTTCATGCCAATAACTGCTCAAATTTTGAAAGAAAAAATTGAAATATACTAATGCAAATGGGATTTCTTTGGAAGGAATGATGCTAAAGCTGAAACTCCAGTACTTTGACCACCTCATGCAAAGAGCTGACTCATTGGAAAAGACTCTGATGCTGGGAGGGATTGGGGGCAGGAGGAGAAAGGGACGACAGAGGATGAGATGGCTGGATGGCATCACTGACTCGATGGGTGTGAGTCTGAGTGAACTCCGGGAGATGGTGATGGACAAGGAGGCCTGGCGTGCTGCGATTCATGGGGTCGCAAAGAGTAGGACACGACTGAGCGACCAAACTGAATTGAACTGAAGCTTGTGAAAATAGTTCTCAATATCAAATGTCATTAAGGAATTGCAAATTAAGCATCACTGAGATATCACCATATACTTATTAAAAGGGACAAATATAAAATAATGACAACACCAAACATTGGCAATAAAGTGTAGCAATAGAATTCTCATTTTTGGCTGGTGAAAATGCAAACTGGTACAGCCACTATGGACGATGGTTTGGCAATTGGTTTCAAATATAAACATATTTTTACCATATAGTCCAGCCATCACACAATTAATTACACAGTGTAGTTAAAAACTTTATGTCCATGCAAAAAGCTATACAGAGGCTTACAGTACTTTATTTATAATTGCCACAGCTTGGAAGCAATCAAGATGTCCTTCAGTAGGTAAATGGATAAATAAACTATGAGCCATCCAGACACTGGAATATTAAACAATGTGAAATTAAAATGAGTCATGTAAACCTATGGATGAAACTTAAGTACATAGTATTGCTAAATGAAAGAAGCTAATCCAAATAGGCTACACACTGTATGATTCCAACTGCATGATATTTTGGAAGAAGCAACAATATGGAAATATTAAAAAGGTCTAGGCTTGCCAGGCTGGGATCAGAAAGACTCAATAGTCAAAGCACAAAGAATTTTCAGGGCACTGAAACTGTGATGTATTTATGTACATTTATAATATCATGATGGTAGACACATATTATTACACATTTGTTCAAACCCATAGAATGTATTTCTTTGCCAACAAAGGTCCATCTAGTCAAGGCTATGGTTTTCCCAGTAGTCATGTATGGATGTGAGAGTTGGACTGTGAAGAAGTCTGAGCACTGAAGAATTGATGTTTTTGAACTGTGGTGTTGTAGAAGACTCTTGAGAGTCCCTTGGACTACAAGGAGATCCAACCAGTCCATCCTACAGGAGATCAGTCCTGCGTGTTCATTGGAAGGACTGATGCTGAAGCTGGAATTCCAATACTTTGGCCACCTGATGTGAAGAGCTGACCCATTTGAAAAGACTCTGATGCTGGGAAAGACTGAAGGCTGGAGAATAAGGGGACAACAGAGGATGAGATGGTTAGGTGGCATCACCGACTCAATGGACATGAGTTTGGGTAAACGCCAGGAGTTGGTGATGGACAGGAGGCCTGGTGTGCTAAGCCCATGGGATTACAAAGAGTCGGACATAAATGAGTGACTGAACTAAACTGAAGAGTGATTACTCATTTAGCTGTGGATTCTGAGTGATAATGATGTGTCAATCTAGGCTCATCAATTGTTACAAATGTGTCCCTCTGATAGGGAACATTGATAATGGCAAGGACATGCATGTATGGAGGTTGGCGGAGTATGCATCTCTGTATACTTGACTCAGTTTTGCTATGAATGTAAAACTGTTCTAAAAAATGAAGTCGGAACCTTCCTGGAGCTCCAGTGGTTAAGACTCTGAGCTTCCAATACAGGGAGCACTGTTTCAGCCCCTGGTCAGGGAACTAAGATCCTGCATGCTGTGTGGAGTGGTCAAACAAATAAATAAATATTTAAAAATACATTAAAATACATTAAAAAATACAGTTTACATTTGTGACCTGTATGTGCTTCTAATGCCACCAGCAATCTATGCGTTCAAAGAGTTCCACAATACAGTGGAGAGAACAGTTGTCCTCTGTATATATTCAGAGAGATTGCTGCCCCTGATAGCTAACATTTATTGAGTGCTTACAGTGGGCCAGGCTCTATTTCATACACTTTCTTGAACTGTATTCATTTTGGCCTCATAAAATCCTATGAAGTAGTAGAGCTAAAAAATTAAGTAATTAAAAAAATAAAAAATAAAGCCTATTTTGAAATAGAAGCTATTTCTTATGTTTAATTGCTTCTGTTATTGTTACTACCACTATAATACTTATATTTGTTTTATTAGTAACCCATATATTAGAAATACTAACAATAATAATTTGATAAATTAATTGTAGATGCTTTCTCAGTTGAATAATGATTAGAAGCTTTAATAAGTATTTGGATAAGTCTATGGCTATTTCTAACTTATGGAAAATGATTTTTTTCAGTGTGGTTATGATCAGTATGGTTACAATAGCTGACTAAGTAAAGAGTTTAGATTTACTAACCAAGTTTGTAAGATAACCAATAAGCATTGGATAAATCTTTTTAAAATAAGTATTGCATAGATTGAAATACATGTATAAGAAAAATGAATGGGATAAAAATATTGACATACTAATTTTGGAGATATAAAAAATGCTATAAATTGCCTTTTTTTTTGAAATTTGTTTTTATGTTTTGAACACCAGTAAAATCTTCTGCTTTAAATATATTAGTGTGGCTTAACAGCTAATTAATTTAAATTTGGAAAATTTTCTGTCTACATTATAAGCTTATTTTCAATTACTTACTGAATTAAGTAAGATATAAGAAGACAGAAGAACTTAAAATTTATAGTTTCATTACTTGGAAAAAATAAATCTAAAAATGTGGAAAAATTCACATTAATCACTTAGTTTCAGTACATAAATACAAATGGATTGGAGCTAAAATTCACCTCAGACTCTAAGTAATAATTACCCAGAAACACTGTACGAGCTTCATTAAATCTTATGTTTAATAATAATGAGGAGCACAGGGGACCTGCCCAAATCTGCACAAATAAAAAGATTACCAGTACCTAATCACTATAAAATGATCATAAAGCTTCATTTAAGAGCATTTGTTTTCAAAAAATGAAATCAAGGAAGATGATCTTGAAACTGAAATGTCATTTTCAGGTTGACAGTTGCTTTAACAAAATGCAGCTAATTTTTATGCAGCTGTCTTTTTATTTTTTCTGTCTATAACAAATTAGTAAATAAAAAAGAGTAAAGAAGTTATTGAAAACTTAAATAGCATTCAGTATTTTTGTTTAAAACAGGAACATTTGCAAATGTCAGTAATTTTTTATGATTTCCCTTTCACGCTATTAAATAGAATCTTTTAAGAAGTCACTTTGGAAAAACATCTCTAGTTTTCAGAGGATAAGGTGCACAAATCTTATTACAGGCAATGGAATCTATATTCCTGATTGTCTGTGTAGAATGAACCAGAGAACATAGCACATTTACAGACAAATTAGAGGCTCTGAAAACTGTTCTGTAAATTATTAGAGAATATATATTTAGCTTTAAGTTGTATTTGCTTAATTTAGTGAATCATTCAAGTGATATAAAGCTTATTCTTTTTTTTTGTTGTTGGTAGAAATTTGCTCTAAAATGTTGTATTGGTTCCTGCTTGTACAAAAGTGTGAATCAGTCATAATTTTATATATCTATATATATATATATAAAGTGTGTGTATATATATCCCTTTCCTCTTCAGCCTCCCTCTACTCCCCTTATTCCATCCCCTAGGTCATCACAGAGTGCCAGGCAGGGCTCCTTCATTTTATACCAACTTCCCAATAACTATCTATTTTATGCATGAATGGGTGAATTTAACTCACATGACAATTATATCTACTACTGTGGGCAGGAATCCCTTAGAAGAAATGGAGTAGCCATCATGGTCAACAAAAGAGTCCGAAATGCAGTACTTGGATGCAATCGCAAAAATGACAGAATGATCTCTGTTTGTTTCCAAGGCAAATCATTCAATATCACAGTAATCAAAGTCTACGCCCCAACTAGTAATGCTGAAGAAGATGAAGTTGAATGGTTCTATAAAGACCTACAAGACCTTTTAGAACTAACACCCTAAAAAGATGTCCTTTTCATTATAGGGGACTGGAATGCAAAAGTAGGAAGTCAAGAAACACCTGAGTAACAGGTAAATGTGGCCATGGAATATGGAATGAAGCAGGGTAAAGGCTAATGGAATTCTGCTAAGAGAATACACTGGTCATAGCAAACACCTTCTTCCAACAACACAAGAGAAGACTCTACATGTGAACATCACCAGATGGTCAACACCAAAATCAGATTGATTATAATTCTCTGCAGCCAAAGATGGACAAGCTCTATACAGTCAGCAAAACAAGACCGGGAGCTGAATGTGGCTCAGATCATGAGCTCCTTATTGCCAAATTGAGACTTAAATTGAAGAAAAGTAGGGAAAACCAATAGACCATTCAGGTATGACCTAAATCAAATCCCTTATGATTATACAGTGGAAGTGAGAAATAGATTTAAGGGTCTAGATCTGATAGATAGAGTGCCTGATGAACTATGGACTGAGGTTCATGACATTGTACAGGAGACAGGGATCAAGACCATCCCCATGGAAAAGAAATGCAAAAAAGCAAAATGGCTGTCTGGGGAGGCCTTACAAATAGCTGTGAAAAGAAGGGAAGCAAAAAGCAAAGGAGAAAAGGAAAGATATAAGCATCTGAAAGTAGAGTTCCAAAGAATAGCAAGAAGAGACAAGAAAGCCTCCTCAGTAATCAATGCAAAGAAATAGAGGCAAACAACAGAATGGGAAAAACTAGAGATCTCTTCAAGAAAATTAGAGACACCAATGGAGCATTTCATGCAAAGATGGGCTCAATAAAGGACAGAAATTGTCTGGACCTAACAGAAGCAGAAGATACAAAGAAAGGTGGCAAGAATACACAGAAGAACTGTACAAAACAATTCTTCATGACCAAGATAATCACGGTGGTGTGATCACTCACCTAGAGCCAGAAATCCCGGAATGGGAAGTCAAGTGGGCCTTAGAAAGCATCACTATTAACAAAGCTAGTGGAAGTGATGTAATTCCAGTGGAGCTATTTCAAATCCTGAAAGATGATGCTGAGAAAGTGCTGCACTCAATATGCCAGCAAATTTGGAAAACTCAGCAGTGGCCACAGAAATGCAAAAGGTCAGTTTTCATTCCAATCCCAAAGAAAGGCAATGCCAAATAATGCTCAAACTACTGCACAGTTGCACTCATCTCACATGCTAGTAAAATAATGCTCAAAATTCTCCAAGCCAGGCTTCAGCAATACGTGAACCATGAGCTTCCAGGCATTCAAGCTGGTTTTAGAAAAGGCAGAGGAACCAGAGATCAAATTGCCAACATCTGCTGGATCATGGAAAAAGCAAGAGAGTTCCAGAAAAACATCTATTTCTGCTTTATTGACTATGCCAAAGCCTTTAACTGTGTGGATCACAATAAACTGTGGACAATTCTAAAAGAGATAATACCAGACGACCTGACCTGCCTGTTGAGAAACCTATATGCAGGTCAGCAACAGTTAGAATTGGACATGGAAAAATAGACTGGTTCCAGATAGGAAAAGGAGTATGTCAAGGCTGTATATTGTCACCCTGCTTATTTAACTTATATGCAGAGTACATCATGAGAAACACTGGACTGGAAGAAACACAAGCTGGAATCAAGATTGCCGGGAGAAATATCAATCACCTCAGATATGCAGATGACACTACCCTTATGGCAGAAAGTGAAGAGGACTAAAGAGCCTCTTGATGAAAATGAAAGAGGAGAGTGAAAAAGTTGGCTTAAAGCTCAACATTCAGAAAACGAAGATCATGGCATCTGGTCCCATCACTTCATCCAAAATAGATGGGGGAACTGGAAACAGTGTTAGACTTTATTTTTTTTTGGACTCCAAAATCATTGCAGATGGTGACTGCAGCCATGAAATTCAAAGACACTTACTCCTTGGAAGAAAATTTATGACCAACCTAGACAGCATGTTCAAAAGCAGACACATTACTTTGCCTACAAAGGTCCATCTAGTCAAGGCTATGTTTTTTTCAGTGGTCATGTATGGATGTAAGAGTTGGACTGTGAAGAAAGCTGAGCACTGAAGAACTGATGCTTTTGAACTATGGTGTTGGAGAAGACTCTTGAGAGTCCCTTGGACTGCAAGGAGATACAACCAGTCCATTCTGAAAGATATCAGCCCTGGAATTTCTTTGGAGGGAATGATGGTAAAGCTGAAGCTCCAGTACTTTGACCACCTCATGCGAAGAGTTGAATCATTGGAAAAGACTCTGATGCTGGGAGGGATTGGAGGCAGGAGGAGAAGGGGATGACTGAGGATGAGATGGCTGGATGGCATCACGAACTCGATGAACATGAGTCTGAGTGAACTCCGGGAGATGATGGACAAGCCTGGCTTGTTGTGGTTCATGGGGTCACAAAAAGTTGGACACAACTGAGCGACTGAAATGAACTGAAGTGAGATCATATGGTAAATTTATTCCTAGTTTTTTTAGAAATCTCCATACTGTTTTCCATAATGGTTGTATCATTTCCATTTCATCCAACAGTGCAAGAGTATTCCCTTTCTTCCACATACTCTCCAGTACTTATTGTTTGTACAGTTTTTATGATAGCCATTCTGACTGGTGAGGTGATACCTTATTGTAGTTTTGATTACCTTTCACTAATAATTAACAATGTTGATAATCGTTTTATGTTTTTATTGGTCATCTGTATATATTTGGATAAATGTGTGTTTAAGTCTCTTCTCATTTTTTGATTGGGTTCTATGTTTATGTGATAAATAGCTATATGAGTTGCTTATGTATTTTAGATATTAATCCTTTGTCAGTTGCTTTCTTTGCAATTATTTTATTCCATTTGAGAGCTGTCATTTCAATTTGTTTATCATTTCTTTGCTGTGAAAGCTTTTAAGTTTCATTAGATCCCACCTGTTTATTTTTGTTTTTTATTTGCTTGAAGAACATACCGTTAATACACATTGCTTTAGAGATTTATTAATGTGATAATTATGCAAGATTAAATTTTAGTCTCTTTTCATGCTAGAATATATATTGCTTTTTGATAGGCATAAATTAAAAAATATGAAATCATCAATTGCCTAGTGTATACTTCTGAAAGTACTTAGACAACAATTATACAATTTCAATAAAAAACATTGTCCACTATGATTGGAATAATTCTTACTGTGGGGAATCTATGTATTCTCTATTACATAGCTGATTATAGTTGAAGACCACATGTTTTTTCAGCAACTTACTAACTCCTAAACATAAAATTTAGGAAATACAGTTGGGTGGCAAAGAGTCTACAGGATTGTGTAAGAAATAAGAATCTAATACAAAGATAACATATTGGTAATATGGATAAACTTCTGTAATTAAAAAAAAAATGCCCTCAGAAGGACTTTAAAGATGATGAAGTAAGACAAGGAGACCACCTTCCTCTCCACAAAGACATCAGAAGTAGTTCTGTGTGTGGAACAACCCTTAGAGAACATCTTCTAAATGCTGACAGAAGCTTCCAGACTTACCAGAAGGCAAACTAATCTCCACAATATGAGGTATGGCAAAAGATATAAGGAAAAAGACAAAGGATTTGGGACAGGGACTTGCACATCTGGGAGGGAGCTGTGAAGGAGGACACATTTCTGCTAACTCAGAAATCCCCTCACAGGTGAGAACGAGGAGGGGGAGCTTTGGAATCTCAGAGGGGAACACAGTAACAGGTACTCATAAGGCAAAATGAAGAGAATTCACCACAAAATCAGTTCCAGCTAGCATTTCCTTGTTGAGATACTATTTGAACACTCACTATGGTGAGTGGGGGCTGAGTGCTATGGCTCAGGCATCGAAGGTTGAACCCCAGGGAGAAGGCTAGGGTTGACTGCCATGAATATACTCTGAGGGGGGTAATACAACACAGCTGAGGGAGTCCAGGGAAAGGCCTAGGCCTGCCAGAGAGGCATGCGATCATTGTCACAGGACAATGTGTGCTCAAGGTCTGTGTGCCCAAGCTCTGTGTGCTCTAACTCTATGCTCAAGCAGGACACAGGACCTTGCCTTTCAGAGTGTCATAGTGGGACTAGCAATTGCTGTGTACTGTGACCCCAGAGATATTAATAGATATGGCAGGCCAAAGCTGCCTCTAAGGTTGGTGAGAGTGCCAGAGTTGGGACTAGCCACCAATTGCTGTTTGTAATCTCAGAGTGGGGAACGCAGACTAGTTGGTCACCACTGAAGCCTGTACATGTGCAAGAGGCAGATGAAAAGACCCTGCTGTGGTCCTGCCTGCATCTTACTGGTCACAGCTACCACCAACCTGTGAGCAGGCACAGATCACGGCCACATCTTGCTGGGAGCCTATGCAGAGCCTGTCTATGGCAAGGGAATAACAACATAGGACTAACTCCCCTGGAGGGAGACTCTCCTCAGACTGTAGCAACTTTCCAGAGGCCTTGGCCAGAGCAGGCATTTGGTGCACATGCCAGCTGTGTCTGTAGTATCCGTCCAACTCTCAGCCCAGCTGAGCTTGTGATACACAACAAGCAGCTGCTTCCCCTCCTTCTTGTCTGAGTAGGGAACAGACACTAGAGAGCAGCCTGCAGAAGCAGGGCCAACATTAAAGCTGAGCATCAGGAACTGTGTGACCAAAGAAATGAAAAGGAATGCCCTCCTGCACCCACAGGTGCAACAGATTAAATCTCTGCAATTAATTTGAGACTGTAAACTGAGGGTAGTTGTGAAATTTGGAAGCAAGTAAAAGCTGCAGTAAGGCCAGCTCTAAGATTGTGACTTGACTCCACAGCACTCACAGCAGGTCCAGCGACATTCCTAGAAATACTTGGAGGATCTCTTCAAAAGGCAGATTTTCCCTGGTGGCTCAGAGGTTAAAGCATCTGCCTCCAATGCGGGAGACCCGGGTTTGATCCCTGGGTCGAGAAGATCCCCCTGGAGAAGGAAATGGCAACCCACTCCAGTATTCTTGCTTGGAGAATCTCATGGACTGAGGAGCCTGGTGGGTTGCAGTCCATGGGGTCACAAAGAGTCGGACACGACTGAGTGACTTTACTTACTTACTTACTAACTTACTTAAATATGAGGTGAGGACAATGGAGGACACAGGAGGACATTCTCCTTACTATGTTTCTCTCTATATATACTTTTTTGCCTTTTTTATATTGTTCTACTGTTCTTTTTTTTAATCATTCTTCTATTTTTTTAAATTAATTTTTATTTTTTAGTTTGTTTTGCTTTACAATACTGTATTCGTTTCGCTATACATTGACATGAATCAGCCACGAGTATACATGAACTCCCAATCCCTACCTCTGCCTCCCCCCTCCTGCCACACACCTTCTCTCTGGATTATCCCCGTGCATCAGTCGCAAGCATCCTGCATCCTGCATCAAACCTGGAATGGTGATTAGTTTCACTTATGATATCATACATGTTACACTGCCACTCTGCCAACTCATCCCACCCTCTCCCTCTCCTACAGAGTCCTATTTTCCTATTGTTACAGTACTCTTTTGCTATATTGCATTTCCCCCAATTCAGTTCAGTCATTCAGTCGTGTCCGACTCTTTGCGACCCCGTGAATCGCAGCACGCCAGGCCTCCCTGTCCATCACCAACTCCCGGAGTTCACTCAGACTCATGTTCATTGAGTCCATGATCCCATCCAGCCATCTCATCCTCTGTCGTCCCCTTCTCCTCCTGCCTCCAATCCCTCCCAGCATCATGGTCTTTTCCAATGAATCAACTCTTCGCATGAGGTGGTCAAAGTACTGGAGCTTCAGCTTTAGCATCTTCCTTCCAAAGAAATCCCAGGGCTGATCTCCTTCAGAATGGACTGGTTGGATCTCCTTGCAGTCCAAGGGACTCTCAAGAGTCTTCTCCAACACCATAGTTCAAAAGCATCAGTTCTTCAGTGCTCAGCTTACTTCACAGTCCAACTCTCATATCCATACATGACCACTGGAAAAACCATAGTCTTGACTAGATGGACCTTTGTTGGCAAAGTAATGTCTCTGCTTTTCAATATGCTTTCTAGGTTGGTCATAACTTTTCTTCCAAGGAGTAAGCATCTTTTAATTTCATGGCATAACATTGTAAATACATGTGCACCAAACATAGGACCACCTCAGTATATATGGTGAATGCTAACAAGTATTAAAAAAGGACATTAACACTAGCACAATAATACTGTGGGAGTTGAATGCACTACTCACATCAATAGATAGATCATCCAGAGAGAAAATTAATAAGGGAAAAAGTCACTAAATGACACATTCAATCATATGAACCTAATTGATATATGTAGATTATTTCATCAAAAAAGGGCAGAATTTGCATTTTTCTCAAGTGCACATGGGACATTCTTCAAGATAGAACATATCTTTAGTCACAAATCAAGCCTTGGAAATTTTTAAAAACATGAAATTGGATCAAGCATTTATTTTTGGACCATAGTGCTCTAAGGTTAGATATCAACAAAAGGAAAGTAATCTGAAAAAAACAAAAACACTTAGAGGCTAAACAACACACTTATGAATACCCAAGTGATCACTGAAGAAATCAAAGAGAAAATAAATGAAAAAAAATTAAAACAAGGAAACAAATGTCAATGAAAACATGACAGCTCAAAACCTATGGGATACTTACTTCAAGAAACAAGAGAAACAACAAATAAACAACATAACCTTACACCTAAAGCAACTATAAATGAAAGAACAATAATTCCAAAGTTAGTAGAAGGAAAGGAATCATGAAGATGAGACCAGAAATAAATGAAAAGGGAATGAAACAACAGCAAAGATCAATAAAACTAAAGCTGGTTCTTTAAGACTATAAACAAAATTTACAAACTATTAACCAGACTCATCAAGAAAAAAAGGAGAAGACTCAAACCAATAAAATTATATATGAAAAGGGAGAAGTTACTATAGACAAAGTAGAAATACAAAGAGCCATAAGAAAATATCATATGAAAATAAAGAAAATATGAGCAACTATAAAATGGTTGCTCCTTAAAGAAATGGGCAAAGTTTTTAGAAAAGTACAACCTTCCAAGACTAAATCAGGGAGAAATAAAAAAATGAACTTACCAATCACAACCACTAATATCAAAACCATGATCAAAAATCATCCAACAAAATGCCCATGGCCACATGACTTCACTGGCAAATTCTATTAAATGTCTAGAGAAGAGCTAATATCAGTTCTGCTCAAAATCTTTCAAAAATTTGCAGAGGAAGAAAAACTTCTGCACTCATTCTATGAGACTACTGTCACCCTGATACCAAAACCAGAAGAAGTTATCGTAAAAGAAGAAAATGACATACCAAATTCATTGATAAATCTAGATGCAAAATTCCTTAAAATTCTAGCAAACAGAATCCAATAATACATTAAATGGAGTATACACTATGATCAAGTGGAATTTATCCCATGGACACAAAGATTCCTCAGTATATGCAAATCTATCAATGAGATATACCATATGGACAAAATATGAGTGGAAAAATATGATCTTTGCAATAGATACAGAGAAAGTTTCAACAAAATCCAACACCTATTTGGAAGATTCCCTGGAGAAGGAAATGGCAACCCACTCCAGTACTCTTGCTTTGAAAATCCCATGGATGGAGGAACTTGGTGCAGGCTACTATCCATGGGGTCGCAAAGAGTCGGGCATGACTGAGCGACTTCACTTTCACTTTCAACACCTATTTATGTCTACTCTCCAGGAAGCAGATATAATATGAACATATCTCAACATAATAAAGGCCATATACAACAAACCCACAGCAAACATTTTTTTCTCACATGGCGAAAAACAATATTTCCTCTAGATCAGGAAAAAAATAAGGGTATGCTTACTCTTGTCACCATTATTCAACATATCTTTGGAAGGCCTAGCCACAGAAATCCAAATAGAAAAAGAAATAAAAGGAATCCAGACTGGGTCAGGGGGGGGAAAAAAAAAGTAAAACTCTCACTGTTTGCAGATAACATGATACTATACATAAAAACCCTAAAGATCCCACCAGACAATTACTAGAGCTAATCAGTGAATATAGTACTGCCACAAGAAATAAAATTAATACACAGAAATCCCTTACATTTCTATATACTAGCAATGAAAAATCAGAAAAAGAAATTAAGGAAATAATACCATTCACCACTGCAACAAAAATAATAAAATACTTAGTAACAAACATACCTAATGAGACAAAAAACATATATGTAGAAAACTATAAGACACCAAAAAAGAAATCAAAGAGGACACGACCAGATGGAGAAACACATCATGTTATTGGATTGGAAGAATCAATATTATGAAAATGATTATATTTCACAAAGCAGTCTATAGATTCAGTGCAACCCCTATCAAACTACCAGTTGTACTTTTCACAAAAATAGAAAAAAATTAACAATTAATATGGAAACACAAAAGACACTAAATAGTCAGGGCAATCTTAAGAAAGAAATACAGACCTGGAGAAATCAGCTTTCCTAACTTCAGACTATACTACAAAGCTATAGTCATTGAGGCAGTATGGTACTGGCACAAAAGAAGTATGGGCAAATGAAACAGGATAGAAAACTCAGAGATAAACCTACACACCCATAGATATCTTATCTTTGACAGAGGAAGGGATAATATAAAATGAAGAAAAGACAGCCTCTTCAATAAGTGGTGCTGGGAAAACTGGACAGCTACACCTAAAAGAAAGAAACTAGAGTACTTCCTAACACTATATATAACAAAATAAAAATGAATTGAAGACTTAAATGTAAGGCCAGGAAATATAAAGCTCTTAGAGAGAAACATAGTCAGTATATTCTTTGACATAAATCACAAGATCTTTGCCCAACCTCCTAGAGTTATGAAAATGAAAACCCAAATAAACAATGGACCTAATTAAACTTAAAAGGTTTTGCATAGCAAACAAACAAACAAAAAAAATAAACAAGATGAACAGATAATCCTCAGAATGGAAAAAGTAACTGCAAATGAAACAACTGACATAGGATTAATCTTCAAAATATATAAGCAGCTCATGAAGTTCAAATTCAGAAAGACAAACAGCACAATCAAAAATGGGCAGATGACTTAAACAGACATTTCTCCCATGAAACATACAAATGGTCAATAAACACATGAAAGAATACACAACATTGCTCATAATTACAGAAATGCAAGTCAAATTTACAATGAGGTATCACTTCACACCAGTCAGAATGTCCATCATCTTAAAAACTACAAGCAGTGAGTGCTGGAGAGGATGTGGAGAGAAATGGAACCCTCTAGCACTGTTGATAGGAAGGTAAATTGATACAGTCACTGTAGCTAACAGTAGCTAAGTTCCTTAAAAAACTAGGAATAAATCTACAATATGAGCCAGTAATCCCACTATTTGGCATGTACCCTGAGAAAACTGCAATTTTTGCAGTTCATTGCAATGTTCATTGCAGCATTATTTAAAATAGCCAGAGCATGAAAGCAACAGATGAATGATTAAAGA
The DNA here is from genome assembly GCA_006408695.1 of Aepyceros melampus. Taxonomy (NCBI): domain Eukaryota; kingdom Metazoa; phylum Chordata; class Mammalia; order Artiodactyla; family Bovidae; genus Aepyceros; species Aepyceros melampus. The sequence continues at coordinate 31,466 of SJXQ01003825.1, read as the reverse complement.
ATTTTTGGTAAATATATACAATGGAATGTTACTCAGCCATTAAAGAAGTGGATTTTAATCTGGTGTAGCCATGAAATTAAAAGACGCTTACTCCTTGGAAGAAAAGTTATGACCAACCTAGATAGCATATTGAAAAGCAGACACATTAGTTTGCCAGCAAAGGTCCATCTAGTCAAGGCTATGGTTTTTCCAGTGGTCATGTATGGATGTGAGAGTTGGACTGTGAAGAAGGCTGATTGCCGAAGAATTGATGTTTTTGAACTGTGGTATTGGAGAAGACTCTTGAGAGTCCCTTGGACTGCAAGGAGATCCAACCAGTCCATTCTGAAGGAGATCAGCCCTGGGATTTCTTTGGAGGGAATGATGTAAAGCTGAAACTCCAGGACTTGGCCACCTCATGTGAAGAGTTGACTCATTGGAGAAGACTCTGATGCTGGGAGAGATTGGAGACAGGAGGAGAAGGGGACGACAGAGGATGAGATGGCTGAATGGCATCACTGACTCAATGTACGTGAGTCTGAGTGAACTCCGGGAGTTGGTGATGGACAGGGAGGCCTGGTGTGCTGTGATTCACGGCAAAGAGTCAGACACGACTGAGCGACCGAACTGAACTGAACTGGATGAACCTAGAACCTGTTTAACAGAACGAAGTAAGTCAGAAAAAGAAAAACAAATATATTAATGCATATACATAAGATCTAGAAAAAAAATAGTACTGATGAACCTATTTACAGAGAAGAAATGGAAATTCAGATGTTGAGAACAGACTGGTAGACACAGCTGGGGAAGGAGAAGGTAGGACAAATTGAGAAAATGGCACTGACACATACACACTATCATGTGTAAAATGCATACCTGGTGGAAAGCTGCTATATTACACAGGGTGCTCAGCCTGGCACTCTGTGATGACCAAGATGGGTGAAAGTGGGGAGAGGGAGGCACCGGACAGAGGGTGTATATATATATATATATATATATATATATATATGTGTGTGTGTGTGTGTGTGTGTGATTCATATCGATGTATGGCAGAGACACCACAACACTGTAAAGCAATTACCCTCCAATTAAAAATTGAACTCAAATTTTGAAATATAAAATTATTGCAAAGTTGCATAAATCTAATGACTTTTAAAAACGATTTGAAAACAGAAAAAAATGTTTACATTTTAAAATTGGACTTTGGGCTCGTTCTGTGGTTTATGAAATCTCTAGAACATCTACAGTCTTTGGCCAAGACCAAATTTTAGTAGGACTCATTTTAAGTGGCAAAATGTCAAAATAAAATCTTTTAGAAGTTAAATACACAAAGATATTACAGATATTGATATGTATGTGTGTGTGTGTGAATATATATATATATATATGTTGTTGTTCAGTTGCTAATTGTGTCTGACTCTTTACGAATCAATGAAAGTGAAAATGAAAGTCACTCAATTGTGTCTGACTCTTTAAGACTCCATGGACTATACAGTTCATGGCCTTCTCCAGGCAAGAATACTGCAGTGGCTAGACTCTGTTTTCCAGAGGATCTTCTCAACCGAAGGATGGAACCCAGCTCTCCCACATTGCAGGCATATTCTTTACCAGCTGAGCCACAAGGGAAGCCCAAGAATACTGCAGTGGGTAGCCTATCCCTTATCCTGTGGATTTTCCTGACCCAGAAATCCAACTGGGGTCTCCTGCATTGCAGGTGGATTCTTTACCAACTGAGCTATCAGGGAAGCCCTTAGGAACCCATGAACTTATTCAAGCTGTGGTCCATTGAGTCGATGATGCCATCCAAAAATCTCATCCTCTGTCGCCCCCTTCTTCTCCTGCTCTTAATATTTCCCAGCATAAGGATCTTTTCCAATGAGATGGCTCTTTGCAAGAGGTGGCCCAAGTATTAGAGTTTCAGGTTCAAGATCAGTCCTTCCAGTGAATATTCAGGGTTGATTTGCTTTAGGATTGACTGGTTTGATCTCCTTGCTGTCAAAGGGATTCTCAAAAATCTTTTCCAACACCACAGTTCAAAAGCATCAATTCTTTGTCACTCAGTGTTCTTGGTGGTCCAATTCTCACATTGGTACATGACTACTAGAAAAACCATAGTTTTGGCTATACAGACCTTTGTCAGCTAAGTGATATCTCTGTTTTTTAACACACTGTCTAGGTTTGTCATAGCTTTTCTTTCAAAGAGCAAGCGTGTTTTGATTTTATGGCTGCTGTCATCATCCACAGTGATTTTGGAGCCCAAGAAAATAAAATCTGTCACTGTTTCCAATTTTTTTCCATCTATTTGCCATGAAGTGATGGGACCGGATGCTATGATCCTCATTTTTTGAATGTTGAGTTTTAAGCCAACTTTTCACTCTCTCTGTTAACCTTTTCAGTTAGCCTTTTTCAGAGGCTCTTTATTCCCTCTTCATTTCTGCCATTAGAGTGGTACCATCTGCAAATCAGAGGTTGTTGATATTTCTCTTGGCAATCTTGATTTCAGCCTGTGCTTCATCCAGCCTGGCATTTTGCCTGATGTGCTCTGCATATAAGTTAAATAAGTGGGGTAAAAATATACAACCTTGATGCATTCTTTTTTTCCAAATTTGAACTGGTCTGTGTATATGTATATGTACAATATATAAATGTATATACTTGAATGTATTTATAAATTGACCAGTTAAAATTATCCTATATTTTATCAACAGAAAACATAAATTATGCCATTATAATTACAGAAAATGCTAGTTTCTTATTTTATTCAAAATATCATTGTGGTCCCCGTCCCATTTATTTTGTTTACCTTACTGTAACTCTTAGCTTTTCACTTTGAATAACTATGATTTCTCTCTCAACTTTTAAATATTATGTTATAGTTTTCAAGTAATAATATAAAAGTATATTTAAATCATCCTTAAATAAATTTGTAATATAAAATATATTTATATTCTATAAAAACAATACATTTATAACAAGGAAAGTATGTATGTATCTGGAGCGAGAGAATCCTTATAGCACACATATATTATATATGTATGTCTATGAACTTGTGGAAATATCTGAATATTTATGTTTATATTTTTTTACCACACATGGCACTTCTGAACTCTGTTCACCTATCAAACCATTTTCTTTGTTTGCTAAAGCAGATGGATACTAACTCTTACTTAGTCCTGGGGTAGTTCTAAGTGAGTCTATTGAACCTATTTCATACTGAGCCATGTTTTTAAATCAACATGATTCTGTGCTGTTGGTTCATTGACAAGGGAGTTCACTGAGTTAAGGTTTCCTGTTCATAGGCATATAACTGAATCCTAAATTTATGAGAAAAAATATGAGCTTACAGGTAGGGAAATCATCATATTATCCAAACATTTAGGTCTCAACTGTTTTCTCTTCTGCTTCTCATATTCATTTATCCACACTTTTCTTCTTTAAATATGTACATCTAACCGAGTCTTTTCCTTTAATAAGTAACAAATACACCTTTTCTCATTATTCATTGTTCAGAAGGTCCTACTTTCTACCTAGCCACTAATATAGAGAACATGACCATAGCAATTCCTGATGCAAAACAATTATTCAGACTTAAATATAAGAAAATGCAATAAATTTGTATTACAGCATTTAGCAGTAATAAGATAAAACTCAGAAAGCTGAATAAATATATGATTATTATTATTTTCATTGATATTATTCTATGTACTGTAAAATTATATATATTAAATGATTATATAAGATATAACTATTATATACATGTATATATACGTTCCTCACCATGGAAATGCATATTATATGCCAAATATATGTAAATGAAAATTAAACTGGCCTAACACTCCAGTACTCCTGCCTGGAAAATCCCATGGATGGAGAAGCCTGGTAGCCTGCAGTCCACAGGATCACTAAGAGTCGAATACGACTGAGCAACTTCACTTTCACTTTTCACTTTCATGCATTGGAGAAGGAAATGGCAACCCACTCCAGTGTTCTTGCCTGGAGAATCCCAGGGACGGAGGAACCTGTTGGGCTGCCATCTATGGGGTGGCACAGAGTTGAACACGACTGAAGCAACGTAGCAGCAGTATCAGTAACATTCCAGGAGACAAAATTAATCAGTGTCTTCTATTTGTTATATTAATTGTAAACTTTTTCCTATGTTTTCATGTAGAGTTTTTAGGCTAAATGTGTACATATGTGTGTGTATGTGTTTATTTGCAAGTGATAGTGCTGTCTACTTCATACAAAGTGGCAGTGACCAGAATTTTAGTGAGATTTCTCAGCTGCTACCCCTATATCTCCTCAGCTATTTCTTTTTCCATTTACCTGAACACATCTTCAAGTATCTGCCATGTACACAGTGATATATGTGGAGCAATTCTTTTTTTTTCTTTTTCTTTTTTTAAAATGGTTTATTTTAAAAGTAGACATCTTCCAAAGATGTTTTTGCATCAACAGTCTTTCAGAATAATTTTATTTCTATTTCATTCTATTATACAGCAATAATGAATGTACAAAGGGGATCCTGATTACTAAACCAAGAAATAATTGGTTGGCACTTATTTTAAAGAACTCAGACAAGTACCATTTTCCAACATTTTCAGCAAGAGTTAAACAATTATATTTTCTACTGAAAATATAATTAACTAGAAAATAGCTTTTATAAAACACCCCATTTCTAAGATCTCTTACTGAATGAATCTTTGTGTATTTTCTTTTCTATCATTTTTTCTTATTTCTATGTGGTGATAGCTCTGTAGCCACGACTCTTTGAATTTTCATTAAACCATCACAAAGATACAACTTAAGATTATTTGTAAGTATGCTAGTTGTTTTTGTCATATACAAAATATATTTCATTGATGATTACATAGGAAACATTCCTCAGTTTGAGTTGCTTATTGATTTTTTTGGTTTTATTTATTTATTTTTTATGAAGTTTATCTTTTATTTATTTATTTACTTTTTAAACTTTATTTTACTTTACAATACTGTATTGGTTTTGCCATACATTGACATGAATCCGTCTTGGGTGTACATGAGTTCCCAATCCTGAACCATCCACCCCAGCTCCCACCCCATATCAACTCTCTGGATCATCCCCGTGCACCAGTCCCAAGTATCCTGTAGCGAACATAGACTGGCAATTCATTTCTTACATGATAGGATACATGTTTCAGTGCCTGCAAAGTTTACCCATATACTGTTTTATTCTTCTGGTCACCTTGCTGTCGTTCACTACTACAGCTTCTTTCATTACCAATGGTCTATAAAGGCATTGGCTGCATCCACTTGGCAGTGCTATCCATTTTCCATTCAACTGTTCATTGGCACAAATTCTCATTGAGTGATTACTGAATTTCTCCAAATTTAGTCTCTTTGAAGCAAATGTAAAATTAGTGGTCTTCTTATACCATTTCACACATTGTGATTGGAACTAGAGCAGTGATAGCTCTTCTCTAGTCTTAGCAATTGCTTCCTAAAGGCAGCTATTTCTCTTTTTTTATTTTTTCAGATTTTATGTTAGAATATAGTTGATTAGGGCTTCCCAGGTAGCACAAGTGGTAGAGAACAAACCTGCCATTGCAAGAGACATAAGAAGCGTGGGTTAGATCCTTGGGTCAGGAAGAAGCCCTGGAGGAGGGCATGGCAGCCCACTCTAGTATTCTTGCAAGGAGAATCCAATGGGCAGAGGAGCCTGGCAGGCTATGGTCTATAGGGTCACAGAGTCAGACATGAATGAAGGGACTTAGCATGCACACATGTGTAGTTGATTAACAATGTGTTAGTTTCAGGTGTACAGTACAGTGATTCAAATATATGAATCTATTCTATATATGAATCAATATACATATAATGAATCTATTATTTTTCAAATTATTTTCCCATTTAGGTTAATAGGATAGAGAAGATGTGGTGCATGTACACAGCGGAATATTACTCAGTTATTAAAAATTATGAAATAATGCCTTTTGCAGCAACATGAATGGACCTACTATCATGGTAAGTAAGTCAAACAGGGTAAGACAATATAATTTGATATTGTTTATATGCAGAATGTAAAAAAAATGATACAAATGAATTCATTTACAAAACAGAAATAGACTTTCAGATTTAGAGAATAAATTTATGGTTACCAAGAGGGAAAGGTGGAGAGGAGGGATAGACTGGGAATTTGGGATTGACAATACACACTGTTATATTTAAAATAGATAGCAAGGGCTTACCAGGTGGTCCAGTGGTTTAAAACCCACCTGCCAATACAGGATTCAATCCTGGCTTGGGGAAGATCCCACATGCCATGGTACAACCAAGCCCATAAGCCACAACTACTGAGTCCATGTGCTGCAACTACTGAAGCCAGTGTGCTACAGCTGTGGAAGCCCAAGCACCTAGAGCCTGTGCTCCGCAGCAAAGAAACAATTGCAATGAGAAGCCTATGTACCACAATGAAGAGTAGTCCCTTCTCACCATAACTAGGGAGAGTCCACACACAGCAATGAAGACATAGCCAAAATTTAATAACTAAAAAAATAGATAACCAGCAAGGAGTTACCATAGGCAGCTCTTTCTACCTATCACCCCCCCCCCCTGCCCTTTGCCACCATGAACTGATTTTGGAGATCTGTGACTTGCCATGTTCTCCATCTATTTTGTCCCAGTGTCATGGACACAATCTCCTCTGCTTCAGCAAAGCCTTCAATGTACTTCCATCACTGAAATGAGTTTGGAGGGTCCAAATATCTGCCAATCTGTGAAGATATGCCTGAATCCCATTGGTAGTCCAGGGGTAGGTCTGTCTGGAATATACATCAGATTGCAACATCTAAGTCAGCCCCTTTTCTCAAGGATCTTTCAGAAAAACTTTTTGTAATATTCTAACCACTTGTGATTTGGTCATTAATTTGTGTTAGCATTATTTGTGCCTTATTTTAGCATTATTTTAACTTTGTAAGTAGTAAAATCTATTGATATGTTTTATTTTATACTAAAACATTACACTCCTAATTTGAAACTTATTAAATACTTACCTTTACTTTTATATTTTATGTTTTTGTATTTACCTATTTCATTCATCTTCCAGTTAATGACTGCTGAAATGGAATTACAGCTTAATACTGTTTCTACATGTTAAACTTGGCATGACAAAACCTTCTAAAGGTACTGTGATGGCAATAGGGCAGTCAGACATAGGTATAAATATAAATATTAGTGACTCATAAGTTCCCCAGTGAACCATAAACCTATAGGGAAAACACATGTAAAATACAAACTTACAAAAATATTAAGTAATGCTCAATGTGATCATTCTTGCTATTACTATTTTTGATAAAATAAATCCCCTACATATGAACAAGTTCTGTTCCAAGAGCATGCTCAAATTTGTTAACAAGTCTAATGAAATTAGTGTAGATACTCAACTAATGTAATCAGTTATATAGTACTGTACTGCTTTGCATATATAGTAATTTTAATACAAATAAACATAAAAACAAACACAAAAAATAAAGATAAAATTTCTAATCTTACAGTACCTGGAAAAGAGAGCAGTAGAGTACAACTGGCATACAAGTGTTGGCATTGAGTGAACTCTTCAGTTCTTCAGATACCTCTTTTTCCTCTTGTCTCTCTTCATGCTTTCCCTGGGCCTCCAATTCTACCAGGTCTTTATTAGTAAGTTCCTTGTGTTGCACAGCAAAGAGTTCAGTGTTATAAGAATGAACGACCTCTACCAGCTTTTCACCTCACTCCATTTTTTCAATTATTCTCACTTTTGTTTTCATTGTTATCACTTGGTGCTTCTTAGCAGTACCAGCTGTGTTACTGCTTTTATGCTTGATTCCAGACATCCTGGGGTTAAAATAAAGACAGTGCACTACTGTACTCTGTATAGTACTTTAAAATACACAGAAGCACAACCACTTATAAAGGATGCACACATGTTAAAATGTATGCCAGACACGTGAACTAACTTATGTGATTGGACTTGCAAATGCACATTGTCATCTTTGAAAGTTTGCAATTTGAAGGTTCATATGTAGGGGACTTACTGTGTTTAATGTTTGTCAAGTGCTTTCTGTGAGCCTTACACAAGGAAGACTCATAATCAACTTTGCTAATTAATATATGAGATAGGAAAGAGATGTCCCAGGGAAGTATCTGAATGACCGCAACAAGTGCAGTCTCACTGGAATGATGAAAACAGAAGCCAAATTAAATTGAGTGGAAGAATGAGTAGGAAATAAGCAATAAAAACAGAAAATGCTCCCATAAACTTCATAAAAATAAGTTGTTAAATAAATGAGAGAAAAATGTGAACTGGGGAGAACAAAGCCAAGAGAGTATCTGTTTCTAAGAAGAGAAATACTTTTAATATGCAGCAAACTCTGAAAAGTAGAGTCCAAGTATAAAAAAGACAAATGTGTACCCAAAGGCTGTGAGAGAAAATCTATAACTAGATAGCTGGGAGAGAGAAGGGGATTGATAAAGGCTGACTCAAAAGAATTAGCTACAGAGTCAATGGCAGGATCAAAGGAATTGGCTACTCTAGAAAATTAGAGTCATTATATATTAGACCTGTAGGAGAAGAAGCTTTGGTAAACACATGTTGATTAATTAGTTGGTGTTGACTTGACCACCTTTTGACCAGATCCCTTTAACCTGGATCTGAAATCACCTGGTAAAGGAGTTTGAAAGAAAGACAATAAGGTTAAGAGCAGTGATTGAGGAGAATCAGTGAGTAGCTTGATCAAAGAAATGGAATTATGCTAGCCAAAATGGGGGAGCTAATTGTGGGTAGTGACTAACCAGGAGTTACTAGACCTGCAGTTCCTCTGGGCAACATGTTTGCTTTGGATGTGAAACTTCTCTGTTACTCTGGAGAAGCATAAGCAGGATATGATCTCAACCAAGGTTGGAATTCTACAGGACAGATGGAATGAAATAGCTGAGAAGCTGAGAACTTTGTCAAGAGAATCTCAATAATGATGTTAAGGGGTATGTAGCTTGGCCCCTGAAATGGCTTTGAACATTCATATCCTTAAATATACAATCATAATTTATGGCAAAAAATGATTTATCTAAAAAAGGAGTTGGCCAGTTGGAATAATTAAAGCCACTGGAGAATAGCAAAGATAATCTTGTTAAGGTTATATATGTATGAATAAATTCAACCAAAATGTCAGAAAACCTCCTCTGGAAAAATTGGGAGAATCTGTCACTGCTCTTTAAGAGGGCCTAAAGCTAGTTAATACTGGTGTGATGATTGTTCATCTTTTATAATACGCTCTAACCTTTACTTTGAGAGATGCTTTAAATAGGGAGCAGTGAATATAGTACTTTAATTAAGCCATCTCTTCTTTACAGCTCTGATCCTTATGTTGTAATATATTCTGTGTAGAATGAGCATACTACAAAAATGTTTAGAATCTTATTTTCTTCTGCATTTCTCAAATATATTTTTATATGGAGGAATAATTTATCTCTATGCCACAGCAGAAAATTCTGTTTGTAAAATTTATTAAATTTGTATCAAACATCTTGAAAACAAGTTGGTGTTAAAAAAGTACCAGGAAGAGGATTCATTAAGTCAAGTCTGTGTGTGTACATCAACAGGAATATGATTATATATGTGAATTCACACAGATTCTCAGCAAGTTCGGTACTAAAGTCAGTATCTTGGTTGTGGGTTAAATAGCCATATTTAAAGCTTAAGACAACAATAGGGCATGATTGTCATGTGAATAAAGAAATTGCTGTGGTTCAGTTGTGAAGTCATGTTTGATTCTTTACAACCTCGTAGGCTGCAGCACGCCAGACTCTGCTGTCCACCACTATCTCCCAGAGTTTGCACAAATTCATGTCTTTTGAGTCAGTGATACTATCTAACCATCTCATCCTCTGCCACCCCCTTTGCCTTCTGCCTTCAGTGTTTCCAAGCATCAGGGTCTTTTCCAGTGAGTTGGCTCTTCACATCAGGTGGCCAAAATATTGGAGTTTTGACTTCAGCAGTTCAGTTCAGTTCAGTTGGTTCAAGTACTTTAAACTTCTAGCTTTGCAAGAATGCTACACACTGATTTTTGTTGTTTTTAATGACAGAGAATTGTACAAAAAAGTGTCACTCTTGCTTTGTCAGGTGTGATGGAAATAGTCGTGAGGCAGAGAATTCAGCCTGGTTAAGTGCTATTTAATTACTGTTTGTAATTTCCATCACTATCCAGAAAGTGTTACCTTAATCATGTTCATTTTAACAATGATAAAAAAATGCATTTCCTGTGCTATGAAAATGTAGCCCCCTTTTTTTTTTCTATCAGCAATTTTGAATACTAGTGTTTATTCCATATGTTAGATAAAGATAGAAAATTTGCTGAGAGACAAGATTGTACAAAAATTTTTTTGATTGGGTAACACTGACCCATATAAATAAATACAGAACAATTTGTAAAATAATGTTCATATTAGGTTTTACTTGAATTAAGATATTTTATTTTATACTGCTTCAAAAATAAGTCAATTCAGACAACATGATTATGGGAGGAGGACAACTTTTTACAAAGACAAACAAAAATGTGTTTGCCTGATGCCTAGGGGGAAAAGTCAACTTCCCATATCTAGTAAACAACAAAATAATTCAAGTTAAAGCAAAAAGTAGTGCCAATAAAAAATAAACAATGATGTATTGTGTGATGGGAACTTTGCAGGACTTTATGAGATATAAAACAGGCTGGATCGAACAAATGAAACACCTCACCAGTCTGGTTCACAGTCGAAAGAAAAAAACTAAAACCAACTGTCAACAGTAAGGGAAAATGTCACCAAATGTCAGAACTAGAACTCCTACAAAATAAAACAGAACATTTTCCTAGAGATAAAGACTGCTGTGCAAACCTATTGGAACTCTATAAATCAAATTCATGAAAAAGGAACACCTCAATAGGTTAGTATGTCAACATTAATAAACACCATCAAATAGAACATTAGAGAAGGAATGAGAAAAGGAAAAGTAGCAGCACTATTTCCATTTTCTAGGCTTGGCAGCAATATGTTTGTGTGGGATCTAGAAGGTGGGAGTGAGGAAGAAGAAAAACGGCATTAGGAAAATAAGTAGGTGCATAGAATAGGAAAAGAAGCATTTATCTATAGATGCTGGATTTTGTTTTTTTAAGATGAGCAACTGTGAATAGTAGCTACCATACATTTAGCTTGGTTTTATGACAGCAACTCTGCTTGCCATTTATAAGATTATTTCATGTTATCTCCACAATAATTTTTAAAATGTGTTAATATTCTCTTTTAGAAATGATAAGACTGGATCAAAAAAACATATATCAGTTGACCAGTGTCACATAGTGACCAAGTACTCTTGGAATAAGAGTCCAACCAGCACACACACAATATTTTAAATTGTAATATATTCACTTGTTCTCTTGTACTGTCATTCTTATGCTCATATGATTTATTTTGGTAGCAAAACTCTGATTTTGTACTCAAAGAATTTTTTTAAAAATCCCTGTATATCACAAAATATACAATATGTAAACGGTGATTTTTTAAAATATAGAAAGTATATTGCCATATTAAATACTCAACACATAAATCCACATTGCAATTGTGAAAATATGAGTGCAATACTGGTTTCTTTTCAGGTAATAAACTGTATATGGTAAAATGTTACCAACTGGATAATTTGACCTGAGTAGAAACTTGTTTTTGTCCCTATAGAATGACTGATGATTAAGTCACAAGAATTTGACTTCTGGATGAGATTGTATAGTAATCAGTGAAGTCTTAGAAAATTTTTCAAACTTTAGGGTTTTGTTTTAGCTCTGCTGCAGCTGAGCTATTATTCTCATTATAATTAGTCAGAGGTTTAATTGCTTAAGGCTTCTTCATTATGGAGCAATGTCATCGGCACACAGAGTGATGATTGCTTCTTGATTTATGGTGCTAGAAAGGGCTGCATCCAAATTATCTAAATCAGTAGATATAATACATTATCCATTTTATTTTCTGATTCACATGGATCATATTTACAACATAGTCTCATGGGTGACACCAGTCATTACACAGAGCAATTCTAAAATGTTGGAGAAGTAGGAGGGCATATTATCCTAAGGTAGTGTTTCTCAAATCAGGCTGTTCATCTTAGTCACTTAGAAAGTGAAAGGGTTAGTTGCTCAGTTGTGTCCTACTCTTTGTGACACTGGACTGTAGCCTCTGTCCATGGGATTGTCCAGGCAAGAATACTGGAGTGGGTTGCCATTCCCTTCTTCAGAGGATCTTCCCGACCTAAGGACTGAACCCAGATCTCCCATATTGCCAGCAGATTCTTTACCATCTGAGCCATGGAATTCATACAAATATAGTTATCAGATGTACATCCCTACAATTCTGATTCAGCATAGCTGAGAAGGTCCTGGGGCATATAAGTTTGTAGAATTTTACTTGTTTTGGAAGCATAAATGGTTTTGAAAACTATTATTTAAGGACAATAATAGAACTTTTGCATGTCAAATAGAGTAAGCTATTTAATTCAACAAATGAATAACAATGACAAAAACACAACCCACAAAATAATTCTGATATAATGCCTGAATTTAGATTTCTAGAATGAGCCTGACAAAATGCTGGAGGGCAAGTGTATTTGCTGAGTCGACATCACTGAGCGACTTCACTTTGAATTTTCACTTTCATGCATTGGAGAAGGAAATGGCAACCCACTCCAGTATTCTTGCCTAGAGAATCCCAGGGATGGGAGAGCCTGGCGGGCTGCCATCTATGAGGTTGCACAGAGTCAGACACGACTGAAGCGACTTAGCAGCAGCAGCAGCAGCAAGTGTATTTGCAGACTTGAAATTCTAGGTCTGTGCATAAATATACACATTTATTTCTCCTTTTGTCCAAATCTATTGAAATAGCAAAAAAATATAAAATACAAAAATTATATAAGCATCTTGAAAGAAAGAATTTGCAACTTCCCTAAAGCAAAAGACAAGACTTTTGATTAATTTTTATTTTTTAGTTTGTTTTGCTTTACAATACTGTATTCGTTTTGTTACACATTGACATGAATTAGCCATGAGTGTACATGAACTCCCAATCCCGACCCCCTCCTCCACCCTCCCGCCCCACACCCTCTCTCTGGATTATCCCCGTGCATCAGTCCCTAGCATCCTGCATCCTGCATCAAACCTGGACTGGCAATTTTGAATGATTCTTCCTAAAATAGTCCTGAGGGGACAGGGAGGGCAAAAATATCTCAGAAATTGGAAACAAGAGCAGCTGTAATTCATAAAATAATTCAGTGAGTGAGCTATGGCACTCTTGCAGCTGGCCATCTCTATATAGGCTGATGTTCCCTTTCTAAAGATGAGACCTTTTAATAATGTCAAAACCTGTAACTATTTCAACAAGGTGGAAAATGCATAAGGATGCTTATCCATGGAGTGGTTAGGGTCTAGAGAGAATGTCTGGGAAGTGCCTAGAGATCCTCATGCTCAGACAAAAGCCAAGCTCAAATTTCCAGAATGCAAAATATTCACTGGCTCAGGCCAAAAATCTACGTACTAGCTTTGATCTTTTGTTATTCCTCACACACCCCAATACCCGATTTATCAGATACTCTTGGTGGCTCCCAGTGCAAAACTTCTACCCATCTGTTCTACACACCTGTCCGTTCCACAGCTGCTGTTATATTCCAGACTGGCATCACTTTCAGATTCCTGACTGCAATCCTCTTCTTGGTGTATTCATTTGCACTCTTCTTCCCTTGCTTTCTATTTTCCACACAGCTCTCAAAATAATATTTAAAAAAATTACACTAATTCATGCTCTCCACTTGCTTAGAACTTTGTCATGGTTTTTCTTTGAAACTTGAAATAAAAACCAAACTCCTTTCTAGGGCCTGAGATATGTTGCATATTCAGGCTTTCACATATCTATAGACTCCTGTCCTTCCCCAAAACAGAGGAGGACACTCTTTACTATTTTTTTTCATAGTTCAACTTTAAATTTATTCCAAAATTCAAATATTGTCAACAAAGCTAACAAATACACATAATGTGCAGGGAAATATACATACATTTAATAGTTTATATAATTTTATTAAATTGATTTATTTTATACTTTTCCCCAAATTTCCCTATGCAAATATCAATCACAGAAACTCTAAGAGAAATACCACTTAGCATGTTAAAAATAGAATTATAAGAAAGAAATGAAAGTCCTGGGACTTCATCATCTACCATATGTGTGTGTGTGTGTGTGTGTGTGTGTGTGTGTGTGGTGTGTGTGTGTGTGTGTGTGTGTGTGTGTATAAAGAATTCCGTGGACTGAGGAGCCTGGCAGGCTACAGTCCATGGTGTTACAAGGAGTCAGACATGACTAAGTGACTAACACACACACACACACACACACACACACACATTTTATTGGAGAATAGTTATAATGTCATGGTAGTTTCTGCTATATAGCAAAACAAATCATCTGTACACACATATATCCCCCTTCTTGGATTTCCTTCCCATTTAGGTCACCACAGAGGCTTGAGTAGGGCACTCTTGAATTTTATGCTATTTTATTGTCCTAGGTATATGGCCAGGGTAGGACATGTCTTCTTTAAATATACAAGAGTGAAATGGTACACAAATCTGTAAATGAACAGAATACTTTATGTAACCTGTTGATGTTCATTGCTTGGAGAAATAAGCTATCTTTTAAAAATTATGGATAAACTATTGCAATGACATGGATGGCAGAAAGCCATTATTAAATGCAAAAAATGTATTCTTTCTCTTATTTTTCCAGATTTCATGTTTTTCTGAGTGTGGTTCACAGCAGGAGAGAAATATTAGAAGGAAAAAAGTTTTTATTCTCAACTTATTCTAAAATAGCCATCTCTGAAGTAAAGGCAAACAGAAAAGAAACAGAAATACTAACTCCTTGACTATAAATGTAAAACTAGTAACTCAAGGATTGTCACACCCTTTTCTACTGAGTGATGTCTATCTGAAATGATAAATTAGCTTCACCAAATATATTCTTCTCACATTGAAATAAATATATATAGGGGAATCCATATTTCCTATGAATAATATTTGACAAATAAATCAATACAGTTGTTTGTATTCAAGTCTCCCCAAATTTAAAATTCAGATGATAAATGCTCAGGTGATAGGCATTATGGTTCTGGACACATCTGAGGGTTTGTTACATGTGCCAGTAAGAATGGTATCTAGTCATGATTGAAGGCATATCAAGATCATCCTAAAATTGTGGAACATAAATGATTGTAGGTAGATGAGAAAGTTTAAAAGTTAAAACATTGTATATAATACTTACTTTACCAAATTTTATTTGAAATCTGAGTAAAGAATGTTGCTGCTGCTGCTGCTAAGTCGCTTCAGTCATGTCCGACTGTGCGACCCCATAGACGGCAGCCCACCAGGCTCACCTGTCCCTGGGATTCTCCAGGCAAGAACACTGGAGTGGGTTGCCATTTCCTTCTCCAGAATAAAGAATGCTACAAAATGTTAAATGAAGAAGGACTCATTTTAAAAGTCAAATAGCTATTTAAAAACGAAGTTAAACTGAGAAAAGGCAAATAGTCAATATAAATTTATTCTTTCACTCAAAGTGCCATATGAAAGAGAGATATCAGGTACTTCTAGCATGTGTGCATGGTCAGTCACTCAGTCGTGCCTGACTGTTTGAGACTCTAAGACTGGAGCCTGCCAGGCTCCTCTGTCTACGGGACTCTCCAGGCAAGAATACAGGAGTGGTTGCCATTCCTCCTCCAGGGAATCTTCTTGACTCAGTGATCAAATCAGCATTTCCTGCATCTCTTGCACTGAAGGCAGATTCTTTATCACTGAGCCACCTGAGAAGCCCCAGCTATTTCTAATAGTGTTGCCAGAAAAGTGTTCTTTCATTTGGGGGCTTGGTATCAGCATATTTATTACTCTATAGGAACTGAGTGTTAACCCTCTTTCAATCTGACAGATCTGACTAGTTTGGTAGAAACTCCCTTTGATTTTAGTGTGGAATTATGGAATATTTAGTTTGGTATATCACTTAAGAAGAAAAGCATACTAAGAAGTTAGGCACTAATCATTACATTTTGTTAATTGTTGAATGTAATTAAACAAGGAGGAAATAGTATTAAAGAAATAAGACAGATAATATTTTCATCCAAGGAATATCTGATTCAGAAAACTTTCATCAGTGTAGGAAAAATGACTAGTTTGTAAAAAATCAGACAGGTTAAAAATTTTGCTTGGAAAAAAAAAAGGTTAGCAAGTAGAGACTACAGGCTGTAACAGAGTCAACTGTTTACTATGAAGAACTACTAAAACTGGGTTAAATATATAAAACTTCTATTTAGATCCATTGGAGAGGTCCCAATGTAATTAGGACTGGCAAAAATAAAATTAAAATAAGTGAGATGAGCTCAGAGTTGAGCTTCACATTTGATCTGTTTTGTTTTCCCCTGAGAGCATATGCTAATTCCCAGAGCAGTGGAAACAGAATGCTAAAATTGAGAAAGGAATAATACTAAGATAAAGACACAGGGTCTTCCCTGGTGGCTCAGATGGCAAGAATCTGCCTACAAGGAGACCTGCGTTTGATCCCTGTGTTGGGACGATCCCCTGGAGAAGGGAGCAGCTACCCACTCTGTTGGACAGAGGAGCCTAGCAGGCTACACAGTTCATGGGGTCACAAAGAGTCAGACTTTTCACTTTCATACTGAGCGACTTTCATTTTCACCAAAGACACACAGGTTGATGTTAAGAACTTTCAAAGCAGTCAAGATTTAAGCAAACTTTCAGAGAAAGTCCATGGAGTTGAGCCAGTGAAGTTCTGCAAGGGAGATGAGAATTATATACTGAAGGAGCTGTTTCTTTGAGACCAATTTTGAGACTTTAAGTGAAGGAAGAAAGCTAGCATCTGACCTAGAAATTGATGAGATAATTCTATGAGATGCTTAGTACACCTAGAGCTGTGCTGAGAGCTCCAGTTGTTGTAATTAGATTAGTTCCAGTAGTTGAATTAGATCATACTTACAGATCTATATGCAAGCCAACAACATTCTGGGACCTCAAGGACTAAGTGTCTTTAGCATGAATGTTAGACTTCTTAAAATGGACACCTTCTGTGTGGCAGAGGTGAAGTTTTGTTAAACAGTTTTAATCATAGGAGCCATGAAACCAGAATAAGAGACAACGAAGAGACAGAGAACCCATGATGAGAGATCTCTTAACACATGCATGTACATTACTATTTCAAAAAATTCCGTGATCATCGAGAAATTGTTAAGAGGCTACTTTGTGTGATGTGTGTTTATGTGTTGTATATAGTCAGGCTAAAATACATCTGCCCTGGATTATGATTAAAATTTGATATGATCTCAATCATGATCTCAATGCTAACACACAAATGTTATGTCTACATTCCATAATCCATTATGTTCTTAGTCATGTATGACTCTTTGCTACCCACCAAGCTCTTCTGTCCTTGGGATTTCCAGGCAAGAGTACTGGAGTAGGTTGCTATTTCTACCTCCAGGGGATCTTCTTGATCCAGGGATTAAATCCATGTCTCCGGTATCTCCTGCACTGCAGGTAGATTCTTTCCCCTGGACACACTGGGGAAGACCATTATGGGTCTTCCATTGGGGAAGACCATTATGATCATGTAAATTTAAGATTTTCAGACTCATTTAGAAGTAAACAAATAGTAAAATAAAGATAGGCAATACCTCCTACTATGCTTCCACATCAAATAATCTCACTCAAATTAATTATGTGGGTGATAGCACACCAATGAAAAAACCTTCACAAGAGCATTATATAGGATAAAAAGACACATTGGTCTTGTTTGACGCTTCAACACAAAATTTAAACATAAATAAGTGTGGGATTTACAAAAACATATCATTTCTAAAAATAGCACTGTACAGAAAGGGAATTCAGATTCTGAAGTTGTAGAGAGCATTGATCATGTGGAAACATCCTTAGTTTCACCAACAAATGATATCTAATTGATCCCCAGTCACCAGAGAGCTAAGAATTATCAGTGAAGAAAAAATAACCCTGAACTGGGATTCAGGTAACAAAAATTCTAGTCTGGGCAAATCAATTAACTTATTGATTCTTAGTTGCTTTAGATAAAGAACAAGGAATTTGAACTAAATAATCAGAATGGAATTTTTCATCCAGACAAGTTTATAAATTTCTTTTCTTCTTTAATGGACCATCAGTTATTCTTTTAATATATTAATAGAATAGGAAAATGATGAAGTCCTTGCTCTGATCAGCAGCATATAATTCTTTGTAACATTACTGATTTTTGAGCCGAAAGAAAGATGGATTAATAGCTAATCTTGTGGAAAGGTTTCACATGCTTCTGGTTAGTTATTCTTTAAAAGTCATCTTTTTATTTATTTTTTAATCCTGAGTCTGTGCTATTCTAGGTAATATCTTGAAAATTTTGATAATACACTAACACTTTCAAAGTTTTTGGTACCATCATACTATGACAGGGGACAATTAAGTAGTGTAACTTCTCATTTAGTTGGCATTGTTAAGAATTAACTTGATCCATTTAGGTGAAATTGATTAAACACAAATGTTTTAAGCTTCAATCATGAGCTTATACAGTCAGCAAAAACAAGACATGGAGTTGACTGTGGCTCTGATCTTGAGCTCCTGAACTGAAAAATTCAGGCTTAAATTGAAGAAAATAGGGAAAACCACTAGACCATTCAGGTGTGACCTAAATTGAATCCCTATGATTATACAGCGAAGGTGACCAGTACATTCAAAGGATTAGATCTAGTGACAGGGTGCCTAAAGATCTATGGACAGAGATTCTTAACATTGTATAGAACCAAAATCATCTCAAAGAAAAAGAAATGAAAATGGGCAAACTGGTTGTCTGAGGAGGCTTTACAATATCTAAGGAAAGAAGAGAAGTGAAAGGCAAAGGAGAAAAAGAAAGATATACCCAACTGAATGCAGAGTTCCAGAGAATAGCAAGGACAGAAAAGAAAACCTGCTTAAGTGAACAGTGCAAAGAAACAGAGGAAAACAAGAGAATGATAAAGACTAGAGAGCTCTTCAAGAAAATTTAAGATATCAAGGGAAAATTTCATGTAAACATTGGCACAATAAAGGATGGAGACAGCAAGACCTAATGAAGTAAACACAATAAAGGACCTAACAAACAGAAGAGATTAAGAAGTGGTAAGAATATATAGAAGAACTATATATAAAAGATCTTAATGGCCCAAATAACCATAATGGTGGTGTAGTCACTCACCTAGAGCCAGATTATGGAGTGTGAAGTCAAATGGGCCTTAGGAAGCATTACAATGAACAAAATTAGTGGAGGTGATGAAACTCCATCTGAGCTATTTCAAATCCTAAAAGATGATACAGTTAAAGGGCTGCACTTAATATGTCAGCAAATTTGGAAAATTGATCAGTGGTCATACTAGAAAAGTTTTAATTCCAATCCCAATGAAAGGAAGTGCCAAAGAATGTTTAAACTGCAGTACAGCTGTGCTCATTTCACATGCTAGCAAAGTTATGTTCAACATCCTGCACACTAGGCTTTATCAGCACATGAACTGAGCATTTTCAGATGTACAAGCCAGTTTCAAAAAGTCTGAAGAGTCAGAAATCAAATAGTCAACATTCATTGTATCATGGAGAAAACAAGGGAATTCCAGAACAACATCTGCTTCTGCTTCATTAACTACATTAAAGCTTTGACTGTGAGGATCACAACAAACTGTGAGATATTCTTAAGAGATGGGAATACCATACCACCTTATCTGTCTCTTGAGAAACCTGCATAGGGATCAAAAATCAACAGAATTGGACATGGAACAAGTGGCTGGTTCTAAATTGGGAAAGGAGTATATCAAGGCTGAATATTGTCACCCTGCTTATTTAACTTATATGCATAGTATATCTGGAGAAGGCAGTGGCACCCCACTCCAGTACTCTTGCCTAGAAAATCCCATGGATGGAGGAGCTTGGTAGGCTGCAGTCCATGGGGTCGCTAAGAGTCAACATGACTAAGCAACTTCACTTTCACTTTTCACTTTCCTGCATTGGAGAAGGAAATGGCAACCCACTCCAGTGTTCTTGCTTGGAGAATCTCAGGGGCGGGGAAGCCTGGTGGGCTGCCGTCTGTGGGGTCACACATAGTCGGACGCAACTGAAGCGACTTAGCAGCAGCAGCAGCATAATACATCATGCAAAATGCTGGACTAAATGAATCACAAGTTGGTATTAAGATTGTCAGGAAAGCTATCAGCAGAAAGTTAAGAGGAACTCAACAGCCTCTTGCTGAAAGTGAAAGAAGATAGTGAGAAAGCTGGCCTGAAATTCAACATTTAAAAATAAAGATCATGGCATCTGGTCCTATCACTTCATGGCAAACAGAAGGGAAGAAATTGGAAGCAGTGACAGATTTTATTTTATTGGGTTCCAAAATCACTGAGGATGGTAACTGAGGGCATGAAATGAAAAGAAGCTTGCTCCTTGGAAATAAAGGTATGACAAAACTAGACAGCATATTAAAAAGCAGAGACATCACTTTGCTGACAAAAGTTTGTATAGTTGAAATTATAGTTTTTTCAGTAGTCATGTACAGATGTGAGAGTTGTATTATAAAGAAGGTTGAGGGCCAAAGAACTGATGCTTTCATGTTGTGGTGTCAAAGATTCTTGACATTCCCTTGGACTGCAAAGAGATCAAACCAGTCAATCCTAAAGAAAATCAGTCCTGAATATTCATTGGAAGGACTGATGCTGAAGCTCCAAACTTTGGCCACCTGATGTGAAGTGCAGATTCACTGGAAAAGATCCTGATGCTCTTCAAGGCTGAAATAAAAGGAGAAGGCAGAGTAGGGGCAGTGGGTAGAGGATGAGATTGTTATATAGCATTACTGACTCAATGGACATGAATTTGAACAAACTCGGAAATAGTGGAGGACAGCATACTGTGGAGGAGCCTGACTGGGATTGTACATAGACATGAAAGCCACTGAAAAACAGCAATGAGTTTATGGCATCCTTTTTGGTGGATTAGAGCTCTATCTGACTTCCTGGTTTGGGGTGTCTCTGGGATGATATTTGTTGGAAAATCCTCCACACTTGCTGACATCTTTGGTTTATAAATTTTACTTCCTGGAAAAGTGCAAGAGAATTTCTAAAGTGGTTTTGACTGAAGAGAATAAATATAATTTTAGTTAATATTTTAAAAAGTTTCATGCTTAGAAGGAATATTGTGCCAATCAGCAACCAAGATGTTTATTACAATATTTCAACAGAAATACCAGCTATATGAACCTAGCTCTAAGAACTCTTTTTCCTTAAAGACTCTTTTTTTTTTTTTCCCCATGTTATCAAAACTAAGGAAAAAGTAGTGTAATGAGGAAGTGACCCTTGGGTAGCTGGTAGTGGATGTCATAACTTTACAATCTGGTAACTATAAATTTCACAAGTAATTGTAGCCATGAGAGTTTGAACACACATTGAAGATATAATGAAATTATCATGGAATGGAGCCATCTAACCAATAGAAATATAGCAAAACATAAAATCTATGTTGCCACCCCCCCCAAAGGCTTGCAAATAATGTCTTTAAAAGCCATAGAGAATTCTTCAATAAATTTTATACAGATGCAAAAAGGTGACATAAAATAGAATTTGTAGTATTATCCTCTGATGAGAAAAAAAAAATTCATTTTTTTCCTTAATGGGGGGGAAAAAAAAAGAAATACCTAGTTCAACTCTAACACATTTAAACATCTATGAAGCTGTAATCTACTTAGGAAATCTACCAAGATATTAACAAAATAATTTTAAAGCTGAACTACTAACCTTATTATATTAGAAATATATTAATTATATAGAAAATTACCCTTATAAAAATTGAATTCATAATAAATTATCACTGATACCTTTGAGAACAAAGACTATATTTATATGTAGAGTGTTTATGCTAGACACTTTTGTTTTACTTTATTAAATGTGGTGACAAATTTCTCACAATAATATCACATATCATTTAAGTTTATTCAAATTGTGCTTCAAAACTGATATAAAATCTTTAAATGATATATTCTTGACATGCAGGGAATCTTTTTTTCCCTTGTGTTTCTAAACACAGCTCTATTTGATGTATGAGTCCTTTATACTTTTAAACTTTACATAGAAATGATTAAATTCTAAGAATGTTTTTTGCAAAATTGCATGCCATCTTCTCTACTAATAATTATGGATAGTTTTTAATAGATATAATTTAGAACAGAAATAAAACATATGGCTCAAGGTAATGATAGCTTATGATAGATTGGTGTTATCAGGGAGAATTTAGTGGAAAAAAGAGTTAAGCTCACTTAAAGGAAATAATTGATCAGAATTGAGATTCCTGTCTTAAAAAAAGACAAGTGGAGTATGCATAGACACAGAAATTAACACAGCATATGTAGAATTGAGGAATTAGGGCAGACAAAACAAGGATTTATATGGAAAAGATTAGTGGTAAAAAGTAAACAGATTCTGTCTATTTTTTAATAGAGAAGTAAAATTGTTTAGGCTTAATGTAGGAGAAAATAGGGAATCAATGAGTGTGATCTTTACTTTGTAATGCTGGATAGGGACATAATGTAAATGTTATTTTAGGAAGATTAATCTTGGAGCAATATTCAGACTGCCTCTGAGTAAGGAAAAACAATCACCAGAAAATATGAAAAAATAGTAATAATTCTAATATAAAATCATGAGCATCTGGATAAGATATAAATAAAGTTATGAAGTGACTTCCCTGGTAGTCTTCTGGTTAAGATTTTGCTGCCAATGCGGAGGTGCAGGTTCAATCCCCGGTCAGGGATTTAAGATCCCACATGTTTTGTGGTCAAGAAGAAAAGAAAAAAGAAGAGCAACATAAATAACAGAAGTGGTATTGTAACAAATTCAATAAAGACTTAAAAATAGTCCACATCAAAAAAATCTTCAAAAAAAAAAAAAGGTATGGGGAAAGAAGGGCCAAGTAGTATTCAGAAAGGGTCAGAGGCAATAGGAAGATGTATTATTTTAAAGAATTTCAAAGCAGTAATGAAACTGAATGCAAGTTTGTCTGCTTCTGATGTCAAAGATAAAATACATTTTCAGGAGAAAAAAAGCAACTTATGTTTTATCAAAGTAACAAACTGTTGCCATTGTTACTGATGAGTTTTAATTATACATATGCAAGCTTTACCTTAGTATATTTTTAATTACATTTCCTTAACATCACAATTGCAGAAATGTTAATTCAAAGAACTTCTAGTTTTAAAATCAACTTGCATTACACATAGCCTCTGCTATATCATTTCAAGTTCAGGAGTCAGTTTATCAAAATTCAGATTTTTGCTTTTGTTGTATAAGCTATTGTAGTCATAGACAAAAATAATTGCAAAATCAATGCTGAAGATCTTTTCTGTTTTCTTCTAGTAGTTTTAGGTTTCAGGACATACATTTAAGTCTTGTATCTATTTTGAGTTGATTTTTTGTTGTTGTTTTTGTTTTTGGTATGTATGTATATGATAAAGATCCAGTTTCATTCTTTTGTTTGTGGCTGATCAGTTTTCCCCAAACCTTTTATTGAAGAGACTATTATTTCCCTCATGTGAGGACAAAGTTAGTTGACTGTATATGTTTGGGTTTATTTCTTTTTTTTTTAAGAGTGATTCCAAACCAATTTATTTATTTATTTTTTAAATTAAGTTTTATTTTTTTAGTTTGTTTTACTTTACAATACTGTATTCGTTTTGCTACACATCGACATGGATCAGCCACGAGTGTACATGAACTCCCAATCCCGACCCCCACCGCCCCCCTCCCGCCCCACACCCTCTCTCTGGATTATCCCCGTGCATCAGTCCC
>SJXQ01003824.1:0-86898 GCA_006408695.1 Aepyceros melampus | reverse complement strand
ACAAAGGTCTGTCTAGTCAAGGCTATGGTTTTTCCAGTGGTCATATATGGATGTGAAAGCTGGACTAAAAGAAAGCTGAGCACTGAAGAATTGATGCTTTTGAACTGTGGTGTTGGAGAAGACTTTTGAATGTCCCTTGGACTGGAAGGAGATCAAACCATTCAATCCTAAAGGAAATCAGTCCTGAATATTCATTGGGAGGACTGATCCTAAAGCTGAAGCTCCAATACGTTGGCCACCTGATGCCAAGAGCCTACTCATTTGAAAAGACCTTGATGCTGGGAAAAATTGAAAGCGGGAGGAAAAGGGGAAGACAGAGGATGAGATATTTGGATGGCATCACCCACATACTGGACATGAGTTTGAGCAAATTCCGGGAGATGGTGAAGGACAGGGAAGTCTGGAGTGCTACAGTCTATGGGGTCACAAAGAGTTGGGCATGACTGAGGGACTGAAAAACAACAGTATTCAAATCAAAGTTACCTTCAAAGGGCTAACTTCAAAAGGGGCTTAACTAATTTAACAATGGATTCTCTATCTCAACACGGAAAACAATAAGCAAGTAGGATAGCTTTAATATGCTGATAGAAAATAACAATAAACCTAGAATTGTATAATGAGTGCAGTATCTTTTAAGATAACTATATAAAAAAATTGAGCAATTTCATCACTAGATTTACTTTACACTAGAATTATAAATGGCTCAGAGGTTAAAGCGTCTGCCTCCAATGCGGGAGACCCGGGTTTGATCCCTGGGTCAGGAAGATCCCCTGGAGAAGGAAATGGCAATCCACTCCAGTATTCTTGCCTGGAGAATCCCATGGACAGAGAAGCCTAGTACATTACAGTCCATGGGGTCGCAAAGAGTCGGACACGACTGAGCGACTTCACATTCACCTTCAGAATTATAAAGAATATATTAAGTTGAAAGAAATCGGTCTTCTGTTGTAAACTACAATAAAACAGATTTAAATTTTTTTAACCTCCAATTAAAATAAATAAATTTATATTTTTAAAAAATTAGAAGGTAATAACCATGAGACAAATTCACAAATTAACACTGCCTATATAGAGCAATAATATCTATTGGTGTTGAAATAATTAAAATACATGAAAATAATAATATAATTTAGAAATAGTATATGAAATTAAATTTTCAAAGGCAAAATCTTGAGAGAGTGTTAAGCATTGTTTAACTTTGAACAATGATTTTTAAAAATTGCCTACCTATAACAGTTGAAAGTCATCTTTGAAAGAAAGAAAAACAGAATAGATATCTTATCAGCTGGTGTCATTTCCCCCCATAAATCAACATTTCTGTTCCCACTAGTAGTTTCTTACTTCAAATCTGAGCCTGAGGCTTTTTCTGACTAAAGAGTCTAGTTCACCTATCAATGACAAATAAAATAGTCAACAAATAAACTAGTTTTCTTCTTTTGGGGAGCCAATACCACATGATATTTTCTACAGCATTTCCAAGAGGTCCCCGCGACTGAGCCCCAGTTGCTGTCAGTAGTATCATGCTCAGTAGTAACTGAATTATGTGGACTTTCTTCTCTGCCTGTATCACTTCTACACTATCTACTGGTTTTCCTGTATTATCTCTAATTTAAACTACTAACACATATCACTCTTAGGGAATGCTTCTGAGATAACCCAACCCATGACAACATTAATCAAGTAGAGGGAATAATGGGATAAGAAATACTCAAACACCAAAACGTGGTAAGAGAGAACAAGGTACATAAACCTGATGGGAAAAAAGGTTTGATAGTAACATGGCAGATTTTATTCAAATATATTAATTAAACAGATAAAAGCAGACTGAAAACTCCAATCTAAAGAAAAAGGTTATTAGATATGTAGACAAATCAACAGATACAAAGAAAATCTAAAGAACACTATCAAACAACATGTGCTAATTGATATTTATAGAACACTATACAGAGGAGCCTGGCAGGCCTGGAAGGCTACAGTTCATGGGATTGCAAGGAGTCGGACATGAATGGCTAACACTTGCACTTTTTCACTTTCATACCCCAGATAGGTGATAGGTGGTATGATGGGCCACAAAATATATTGTCTTGATAATCTGAAAAGATTAAATATTCCAAAGTATATTCTGTGACTCAAATTAATTAATTAGAAATTGGTAGCAATGACATCTAGTAAAATCTCAAGTATCTGGAATGAAACAACACACATTTATGTAAACTATAGGTAAAAGAAGAGGTACCAAAAGGAGTTTAAAAAAATATTTTGAATAGATTACTAAAAATACATCAATTACCTTGGACACCTACTTGGTAAGAGAAGAAATATTTTAAAAACCTACTTGGTAAGAGAAGAAATATTTTAAAAGAATGATCAAAGTATCTAACTTAGGAAGTTAAAAATAAAAGAGGAAATTAAACCCAAAAGTGAAGGGGAAGAATAAGAAAGATAAGAAAGAGAATCAATTAAATAATAAAAATAAACCCATGGATAAATGTAATAAAGCTAAAAGCTGATTAAAATTAACAAACACAGTGAGCTCGAGAGGGAGAGCAAGAAGAATGAACACAAATCACACATATCAGAGATGGATACTTCCACAAATTCTATGAATACTGAAGTATAATGAAGGAATATTAAAAACCCAATTCATGCTAGTAATGTTGAAAATTTAGAAGAAGCAAACCTCATAAACAACATAATTTACTATATATGATTGAAAGCATAGATCATATATAAATAGCAGTATCTCTATTAAATTCTTAACTAAAATCACTTCCAGAAGGAAAACTCAAAGTTCAGACTGCTTCACTGATGGATTCTATCAAATATTTAGGTAAGAAATAATACCAAAATTAGAAAAATTCTTGCTGAGGAATTCCTCTGAAAGAAAACTTTCCGACTCACTTTAAGAGAACAATATAACATAGATCCCAAAAACTAACAAAGACACTATTAAGAAAATTATATTATAAACCAATACAGCTCTTAAAATTAGAAATAAAAATCTTTCATAATATAGCAAAACAAATCTAACAATATATTAAAAGTATAATATATATATCCAAGTAAGATAATCCCAGGAATACAGTTAGTGTAACAAGCATCAGTCAATATAATTTAGCAATTTAGCAATTAGCAATTTAATTGAAGAGAAAAAATGTATGATTATTTTAATAGAGTCAAAAAGTGACAAAACTCAGTAACTATAACCATTATATGCAGAGTACATCATGACAAACGCTGGGCTGGAAGAAGCACAAGCTGGGATCAAGATTGTCAGGAGAAATATCAATAACCTCATATACGCAGATGACACCACCCTTATGGCAGAAAGTGAAGAGGAGCTAAAAAGCCTCTTGAGGAAAGTGAAAGAGGAGAGTACAAAAGTTAGCTTAAAGCTCAACATTCAGAAAACTAAGATCATAGCATCTGGTCACATCATGTCATGGGAAATAGATGGAGGAACAGTGGCCTACTTTATTTTTCTGGGCTCCAAAATCACTGCAGATGGTGAAGGCAGCCATGAAATTAAAAGATGCTTACTCCTTGGAAGGAAAGTTATGACCAACCTAGACAGTACATTCAAAAGCAGAGACATTATTTTGCCAACACAGGGCTGTCTAGTGAAGGCTATGGTTTTTCCAGTGGTCATGTATGGATGTGAGAGTTGGACTGTGAAGAAGGCTGAGCACTGAAGAATTGACGCTTTTGACCTGTGGTGTTGGAGAAGACCCTTGAGAGTCCCTTGGACTGCAAGGAGATCCAACCAGTCCATTCTGAGGGAGATCAACCCTGGGATTTCTTTGGAAGGAATGATGCTAAAGCTGAAGCTCCAGTACTTTGGCCACCTCATGCGAAGAATTGACTCATTGGAAAAGACCCTGATGCTGGGAGGGATTGAGGGCAGGAGGAGAAGGGAACAACAGAGGATGAAATGACTGGATGGCATCACTGACTCTATGGACATGAATTTGAGTGAACTCTGGGAGCTGGTGATGGACAAGGAGGCCTGGTGTGCTGCGATTCATGGGGTCGCAAAGAGTCGGACACGACTGAGTGACTGAACTGAACTGAACTGATGGTAAAAATAATTATGCTCCAATTAGATAGAAAGAGGAACTTTGTTAATCTAATCAACGGTGCCTTTAGAAATCTAGAATTAATATCACACTTAAAGATGACACAGTAAATGTTCATACTTTTAGATAAGAAAGCAAGAAAGTTCTCTTTCAGCATTTACATTCATAATCATACTGAAAATCTCATCAAAGGAATAAGGCAGGAAAATAAAATCAAAAGAAAAATATTAGAAAGAAAGATGACAAGCTGTCAATATTCACAGCAGACATTAATGTCTATAAAGAAAATCCTAATAAGTGAGTTTAGAAAGAGTTACAGAATAGAAGTTCAATACACTGTATGAGTTCAGAACAGGCCTCTACCCAAGATGTGTCACTTTGGCTAGTGAATAATTTTGAGCTAAAGGCAGCTGAATTCCTGAAGGCTCAAGAGATACTACTGTCCCTCACTTAACTATTTAGAATTTAAACTGCGGACTTTTTCCAAAGAGTTACTGCCACAGATAAATTTTAACTAAGAAGTGCACACTCCTCATTACTCACCAAATGTTCTTCTTGCTGTCTTGTGAATTACTCTTCTGTCCCAAAGAGCCTCAGGTGCCTCTCTTGATCAAGATCTGTAGAATACATTATTGGGTAGAGAAATAGACCCAACTGATTTTTGATAAGGTGATAAGACTATTTATTAGTGGATATAAAATGCTGCTCTATTTTTTTTTTTCAATAAATAGTGGTAATAATACAGGACAAGCACATGAGAAAAGTACCCTTGACCTCATATCACTAAGGTAATGCAAGAACCTAAACAGAAAAATTAAAATATATATAAGTTATAGTTTTACTTTGGGTTATGCAGCACTTTATTCAAGAAAAATAAAAATAAAAAATGAAAAAATTTGACCATTTTTATTTCACAAAAATTAAATATTTCTAGTTGTCACAACATCAGAAAGAAAATGAAAACAAATCAGAAACATTGTGAAAATGTTTTCTCCATCAATTATTTATATACTATTAATACTGATACTAGATAGCATATTAAAAAGCAACAAAGGCCCATTTAGTCGAGGTTATGGTTTTTCCATTGATCATTTATGGATGTGAGAGTTGGATTATAAAGAAAGCTGAGCACCAAAGAATTGATGCTTTTGAACTGTGGTGTTGGAGAAGACTCTTGAGAGTCCCTTGGACTGCAAGGAGATCCAACCAGTCCATTCTAAAGGAGATCCCTAAAAGGGAATCCTCTTACACTGTTGGTGGAAATGCAAACTAGTACATCCACTCTGTAAAACAGTATAGAGATTCCTTAAAAAAATAAATAGAACTGCCATATGACTCAGCAATCCCACTGCTGTCCATACACACCAAGGAAACCAGAATTAAAAGAGACACATGTACCCCAGTGTTCATTGCAGCACTGTTTACAATAGCCAGGACATGGAAGCAACCTAGATGTCCATCAGCAGATAAATAGATAAGGAAGTTGTGGTACATGTACATGATGGAATATTACTCAGCTATAAAAAAGAATACATTTGAGTCAGTTCTAACGAGAGACGAAACTGGAGCCTATTATAGAGAATGAAGTAAGCCAGAATGAGAAACACCAATACAGTATATTAACATGTATATATATGAAATTTAGAAAGACGGTAATGATGACCCTATATGTTGCTGCTGCTGCTGCTAAGTCGCTTCAGTCATGTCTGACTCTGTGCAACCTCATAAATGGCAGCCCACCAGGCTCCCCCATCTCTGGGATTCCCCAGACAAAAACACTGAGTGGGTTGCTGTTTCCTTCTCCAATGCATGAAAGTGAAAGTGAAGTCACTCAGTCGTGTCTGACTCTTTGCAACCCCATGGACTGCAGCCTACCATGCTCCTCCACCTGTGGGATTTTCCAGTCAAGGGTACTGGAGTGGGGTGCTATTGCCTTCTCTGAGGACCCTATATGCAAGATAGCAAAAGAGACAGAGATGTAAAGAACAGACTTTTGGACTATGTGGGAGAAGGCAAGGGTGGGATGATATGAGAGAATCGCATGAAACATGTATATTACCATATGTAAAATAGATGACCAGAGCAAGTTCAATGCATGAAGCAGGGCACTCAAATCTTGTGCTCTGGGACAGCCCTGAGGGATTGGGTGGGGAGAGAGATGGGAGGGGGATTCAGGATGTTGGGATACATGTACACTCATGGCTGATTCAAACTGATGTATGGCAAAAAAACCACCACAATACTGTAAAGTAATTAGCCTCCAATTAAAATAAATTAATTTTTAAAAAAGAATATACAATGGAAAAGGACAGTCTCTTCAGTAAGTGGTGCTGGGAAAATTGGATAGCTACATGTAAAAGAATGAAATTAGAACCTTCTCTGACACCATACCAAAAAATAAACTAATTATGGATTAAAAACCTAAATGTAAAACCAGATACTATAAAATTCCTAGAGGAAAACATAGGCAAAACACTCTTAGACATAAATCTTAGCAGTATCTTTTTGGATCCATCTCCTAGAGAACTGGAAATAAAAACAAAAATAAACAAAAAAGATCTGATTAAACTTAGAAGCTATTGCACAACAAAGGAAACCATAAACAAAATGAAAAACACCTACAAACTGAGACAAAACAATTGTAAACAATGTGACCACCAAGGGATTAATTTCCAAAGTATATAAAATATGCAAAAACAGCTCATACAGATCAATATAAAAAATTACCCAGTCAAAAACAGAGGAGAAGATTTAAATAGATATTTCTCCCAAGAAGACATACAGATAACCAACAGGCACATGAAAAAAGGCTCAACATTATCAGAGAAATGCAAAATAAACCTACAATGAGGCATCATTTCACACCAATAAGAATGGCCATCATGAAAATGTCTAAAAACAATAAATGCTAGAGAGGGTGTGGAAAAAAATAAATGTTTTTACATGGTTGGTCAAAATGTTTTCCATAGTGGTGGCAAAGCTGCTTTGGAAAACAGCATGGAGGTTCCCCAAAGCACTAAAAATAGAGTTGCCATAGATCCAGAAATCCCACTCTTAGGCATATTCCATAGAAAACTATAATTCAAAAAGATATATGAACTCCAATCTTCCTAGAAGCACTATTTTCAACAGTCAAGACATGGAAGCAACCTAAATGTCCACCAACAGATGACTAGAAAAAGAAAATGTGACATATATGTGTGTGTATGTGTGTGTGTGTGTGTGTGTATGTGTGTGCATATATACATATATTCATATATATATATTTAAAACATTACTCAGGCATAGAAAATAAAGAATGCCATTTCTAGCAATATGGATGGCCCTGGAGATTATCATACTAAATAAGCCAGACAGAGAAAGTAGATATATATCACTTATATGTGGAATCTTTAAAAAAGAGATACAAACAAACTTACATATAAAAGAAAAAGACCCACAGATACTGAAAACAAACTTATGGTTAACAAAGGGGAAAGGAAATGTGAGTGATAAATCAAATTTTTGAATTAACATACACAATACATAAACAGATAACATAAATACATAAATAAATTATAATACATAAAATAAACAATAAGGACCTACTGTATAACAAAGAACTATACTCAATATATTATAATAACCTATAAAGAAAAAGAATCTAAAAAGATGATGTATACAAGAAACTGAATAACTTTTCTGTACACCTGAAATTAATAAAACATTGTACATCAAACACTGTTGGTCAGTTGTGTCCACCTTTTAAATACCCTATGGACTTCAGCACCCCAGGCTTCCCTCTCCTTCACCATCTCCCAGGGTTTGCTCAAATTCATGTCCATTGAGTAGGTGATGCAATTCAACCATCTCCTACTCTATCACCCCCATCTCCTCCTGCCTTCAATCTTTCCCAGCATCAGGGACTTTTCCAATGAGTCAGCTCTTCGCCTCAGGTAGCCAAAGTATTGGAGCTATAGCTTCAGCATCAGTCCTGCCAATGAACATTAAGGACTAATCTCCTTTAGGATGGACTGGTTTGATCTTGCAGTCCAAGGGACTCTCAGGTATCTTCTCCAACAGCACAGTTCAAAAGCATCAATTCTTGGTGCTCAACCTTCTTAATGGTCCAACTCTCACATCCATACATGACTACTGGAAAAACCATAGCTTTGACTAGATGGACCTTTTTTTCAACGAAGCAATGCCTCTGCTTTTTAATATGCTGTCTAGCATTGTCATAGCTTTTCTTCCAAGAAGCAAGCATCTTTTAGTTTCATGGCTGCAGTCACCATCTGCAGTGCTTTGGGGGCCCAAGGAAAAAAAAAAAAAAAAGGCTCTCATTGTTCCCAGTGTTTCCCCATCTATTTGCCATGAAGTGATAGGACCAGATGCCATGATCTTAGTGTTTTGAAAGTTGAGTTTCAAGCCAAATTTTTCACTCTTTCACTTTGATCAATAGGTCCTTTAGTTCCTCGTCATTTTCTGGCATAATGGTGGTATTATCTGCATATCTGAGGTTATTGATATTTCTCCCAAAAATCTTTATTCCAGCTTGGGCTTTATCCAGCCTGGCATTTGCTTGATGTACTCGGCATAGAAGTTAAATAAGTAGGGTGACAATATGCAACCTTGGTGTACTCCTTTCCCAATTTTGAACCAGTCCATTGTTCCATGCCCTATTCTACCTATTGCTTCTTGGCCTGCATACAGGTTTCTCTGGAGGCAGTTAAGGTGGTCTGGTATTCCCATCTCTTAAAGAATTTTCCACAGTTTTTTGTGATCCACAGAGTCAAAGGCTTTAGCATAGTCAATAAAGCAAAAGCAGATGTTTTTCCAGAAATTTCTTGCTTTTTCTGTGATCCAATGGGTTGATCTCTGGTTCCTCTGCTTTTCTAAATCTAACTTGTACATCTGGAAGTTCATGGTTCACATACTATTGAAGCCTAACTTGAAGGATTTTGAGCTTTACCTTGCTAGCATGTGAAATGAGTGCAACTATGTGGTAGTTTCAACATTCTTTTCCATTACCCTTCTTGAGATTGGAATGAAAACTGACCTTTTCCAGTCCTGCGGCCACTGTTGAGTTTTCCAAATTTACTGGCATATTGAGTGCAGCACTTTTACAGATCATCTTTTAGTATTTGAATCAACCAGTATCTATCATCATAAATTTCTATAAAAAATAATATTTTTATTTTTATAAAAATTATAATTTTTTATTTATAGCTCAGCTGGAATTTCATATTTTATTTCAATAAATTTTTATTGAAATCAACTATACTTCAACAAATTTTTAAAAAAAATAAATTGTTTGGCAACATGTTATAAAATATTCTATAGTTGAATATTTAAAAAATAATCTGCAAAAGTTACCTAAAAAATTAATATCAATAATTACAAAAAAAGAAAAATTAGATATTTGCTATGCCCAGAACTTTAGTACTATCTATTTTATATAGTTAGAATTACTTAAACCTCTAAATCTAAACACATTTCACCCTATATATTCTCCCAAGAAAAGTGAATGTGTAAAATTTTAAAATCTGACTCAGAGAATTTTTTGGTTTAAATTAAGTTCTATGCCATTGTTACATGCACTTATGACTTTAATATTACTAGTCTTCTGTTCCACTGATGTTATATTTTTATTTTTAAGAGATATCAGTTCAGTTCAGTCGCTCAGTCGTGTCCGACTCTTTGCGACCCCATGAATCGCAGCACGCCAGGCCTCCCTGTCCATCACCAACTCCCGGAGTTCACTCAGACTCACATCAAAGTCAGTGATGCCATCCAGCTATCTCATCCTCTGTCATCCCCTTCTCCTCCTGCCCCCAATCCCTCCCAGCATCAGGGTCTTTTCCAATGAGTCAACTCTTTGCATGAGGTGGCCAAAGTATTGGACTTCCAGCTTTAGCATCATTCCTTCCAAAGAAATCCCAGGGTTGATCTCCTTCAGAATGGACTGGTTGGATCTCCTTGCAGTCCAAGGGACTCTCAAGGGTCTTCTCCAACACCACAGTTCAAAAGCATCAATTCTTCGGCGCTCAGCCTTCTTCACAGTCCAACTCTCACATCCATACAGGACCACAGGAAAAACCATAGCCTTGACTAGACGGACCTTAGTCGGCAAAGTAATATTTCTGCTTTTAATATGCTCCCTAGGTTGGTCATAACTTTTCTTCCAAGGAATAAGCGCCTTTTAATTTCATGGCTAAGGCTATGTCTAAAACCTGGAATTCAGCCACTAGCACTACTGGTTTTTCAACCTCATCTTATTCATTTAGAAGGTAGCATGAGCAAATACAGTGGCCCCACAAGACCCTCTCTTCCCTTCCTCTCATCCCTCCTTTTTCTTTCCCTCAGAGATGAGTTGAATAACTCAGCCCCTTTTTCTTAGGCTAAATGATAGGACTCTATGGAAACTTAAAAATAACATTTTTGCATTGCAGTTCTTTTAAAAACTTACCTTGTATCCCTTGACTGGAAGAGGGGCAGGGATTTTGAATTTCCAGATACAGTTCATTTACGAGTTTGTCTCTCCCCTGCCCCAGTCCTGCCCTGGCTCAAATTCTGTTCTAATTGTAAACCCTCTGAAAGCAAGAACAATGTTTTATTTGTTTGGATCTAGATCTAGGTACTGAGCTAGTTTACATAATGGATTAATAATAACACCAAGAATAATTTTTCAGATAAATTTATGACAACTGTGAGAAATTAAATAATTTTTAAAAATAACATTCTGTCAAAAAAATAAATAACATTCTGTCAACATGTTGTTGAGCTGGTATTTGAGCTAAGGCAATGTGATTCCAGAGATTTTTCTTATGTTCTTTATGCCCATTGGCTCCAGTTAATAATGGTTGAAAAAAAAATAATTCCATCCAAACAAATATCTTTTCCTTTTCTCTCAACCCAGCCAAATCCTATCTCCCTTGAAATCTTCATTCCAGTGCATTCTCTTCCTGCGTTCTCTCCCTCCCTTGCTGACCTCCCATATTTACTGCTGTTAAACACAGTTCTGTCATTTCTATTGCCACATATATTTGGCATCTATTGATTCTTAAAGCCTATAAAACACTTTTACATGGTACTTAGGAAATTTTCTAATATCTATACACATTATTACACTTATATTCCAACTATATTATCATATTACAGCTAGTGGATGTGTGGAATTCCCATTGAGCTGTTTCAAATCCTGAAAGATGATGCTGTGAAACTGCTGCACTCAATTTGCCAGCAAATCTGGAAAACTCAGCAGCGGCCACAGGACTGGAAAAGGTCAGTTTTCATCCCAATTCCAAAGAAAGGCAATGCCAAAGAATGCTCAAACTACCGCACAATTGCACTCATCTCATATGCTAGTAAAGTAATGCTCAAAATTCTCCAAGCCAGACTTCAGCAATATGTGAACTGTGAACTCCCTGATGTTCAAGCTGGTTTTAGAAAAGGCAGAGGAACCAGAGATCAAATTGCCAGCATCCGCTGGATCATGGAAAAAGCAAGAGAGTTCCAGAAAAACATCTATTTCTGCTTTATTGAAGGGCTCCAAAATCACTGCAGATGGTGACTGCAGCCATGAAATTAAAAGGCGCTTACTCCTTGGAAGAAAAGTTATGACCAACCTAGATAGTATATTCAAAAGCAGAGACATTACTTTGCCGACTAAGGTCCGTCTAGTCAAGGCTATGGTTTTTCCTGTAGTCATATATGGATGTGAGAGTTGGACTGTGAAGAAGGCTGAGCGCAGAAGAATTGAT
This sequence comes from Aepyceros melampus, assembly GCA_006408695.1. Lineage (NCBI taxonomy): Eukaryota > Metazoa > Chordata > Mammalia > Artiodactyla > Bovidae > Aepyceros > Aepyceros melampus. The sequence goes on along the minus strand of SJXQ01003824.1, from coordinate 75,080 downwards.
GCTTTTGAACTGTGGTGTTGGAGAAGACTCTTGAGAGTCCCTTGGACTGCAAGGAGATCCAACCAGTCCATTCTGAAGGAGATCAACCCTGGGATTTCTTTGGAAGGAATGATGCTAAAACTGAAGCTCCAGTACTTTGGCCACGTTATGCGAAGAGTTGACTCATTGGAAAAGACCCTGATGCTGGGAGGGATTGGGGGCAGGAGGAGAAGGGGACGACCGAGGATGAGATGGCTGGATGGCATCATGGACTCAATGGACGTGAGTCTGAGTGAACTCCGGGAGTTGGTGATAGACAGGGAGGCCTGGCGTGCTGTGATTCATGGGGTCGCAAAGAGTCGGACACGACTGCGCGACTGAACTGAACTGATACTGAAGCATATAGTAGGATTGAGATACATATAAATAACTAAATATTTCTATAGTATAATATGAAAAACTGTCAAAAATCACTTCAAAATGATTTATTTGAACAAATAGTGTATGGTATAAAATATGTAAATCTTTTACTTCCAACTTTACATAAACAACAAATGTTTAAAATTAGGCATATTGCCAACACTTACAACTTTAGAATTTACAGTTACAATAAATCTCAGAGCAAAATACTTTTTGGTTACAAGAGCAAGCATATCAACTAATGCCATTTTTCTTCATTCCATCTATGTGCTTTGCTGTATAAGCAAAAAATGCTCTATTTGGATGTCAGAGAGAACATGAATAAAAGCCATTAGCTACTCCATGTGTCTAATAAGCTGAGATTATGAAACCAACAGAACATCGGTTTTTCCTGTGAGGTAGTGACAGCTTAAACTCTAGTAGAAGTGGTCTGCTATTAGCTATCATTAAAGCTGGTACTGACTGCACATGTCATCTCTCATTATGAAGCTGCATTAACTCATCATTTAACTCCATGCCCTTTTCAAATCATGCCCTTTAATGTTAACTTCACAAAATTGTTCTAACACTTTTAAAACACTGTATATCCTCTATATTTATCATATAATGATGAGTTGATTAATTTGAGGGGAAATAAAAGTATCTCTATATATGGAATAAATGTAGCTTTTCTGTTGACTCTCCCTTTCCCTCTTGTCTTCTCCCACCTTCACCAGAAGATGGAAAGATATTGACTTACTTTAAGAAGCTAATCACAAAATTATTTACACGCTCACTCCTAAGAGAAGTGCATTTACTTCCCAATCTGTGCAATGTTGATTATGCCATGTGCACTGAGCTTCCTCTCTTCCTTCCTCTTACATACTGTTACACTTATCATGACACATCCTATTGACTTATGCAGCTATAGTACCATTCCTATTAGTGTAGATGTTTGTGAATTTCAAGTTTTGTTTCCATTTGAAAACATATGCCACTTGAAGTCAGTGGCCATCTTTCCATGAGTTGAACCTACTTCCTTGTTCTAAGTATATTCTGAATATGATAAAAGAGCGATTTACAGAAAAAAAATCAATTGATCCTAGGCATATGTAATAGAGTAATTGTAAAAATACATGATTTAACTGGATATAGATGTATCTTATAAAATATATATATTTTATAGAATCTTATAGGATGTAAAGATGAACAGCATAGCAGTTTATAAGAACACAGGTTTTCTGCTTAACATTTCATAGTCTCTGAATCATTTTTTCAGGTAAACTCTGTTCTAACAATATTGTGAGTTTCTAGATTCATTTTTATGATACCCGAAAGTGCTCTCAAAAAGGCGAACATGCTAATGAAAGACAGAATGGATGTCACTTGATATTTTCACCTTAAACTTACTGTAAACTTCACTGCTTTAGTGATGTTTAGAATTAACATAACAGTGTATAGAATTAACACCTATATTTAAGTCACTATAACTTGCTATGTTGTATACTAAAAAGCAGTTGGGAGGTAAATTTATGTTGTTTTCACAATATGCCAGATACAAATGTTTATAGCACTGTATTCATGAAGCTATATACATAATGCATAAAGAAATTCAACAAAGAAAACATGTGAAATAGTTGACATTCCTGATAGCTAGTGATTCACATGATTTATCATATGTCACCCCATGAGTTAAATAATGGCATTTTAGCTCATCTAAGTATAACTCTCCTGAAGGGGATAGTTTATATTTTTACAATTATACAACCCTCATCTTAATCATTTAAGCAACTATCAAGCTAATATTTTAAGTAATTATACATTTAAATGTTCTGTTAAAAATTTTCTGCTTTATATTATTTCTATTATTTTTTAATTTGTTAATCAAATCAATGAAGCATTGGATATCAATTCCTAAATTCAAAAATAATGCTTTCACAGAATTTTTAAAAGATATTAAAATAAGCACATAATTTCTCTTAATATACCATGATATTAAAATTTGTATATTATTAATATTTTTGAAAACATCTAAAGAGTTAAAAAATCTTCAATCTGTTATCACAAGTGGCAAGCCATTAACTAAAGAATTGAGTTGATGTATTTCTGGCGATTTTAAAAAACTAATGGCATATATTTAAACAATAAGATAATTTGCACAGGTATTGACATTTTCATGGTCTCTCAACTTAAAATAAAAACTTAATAAAAACAATGCTTAATTTATTTGGTTTTAAGATTCCTGAAAGTCACTCTGATTTTCTAGATTAAAATTACATTAATATAAGACAATAAATAAAGAGAACACAGTCAAATGATGTGGATATTATGTCCAACTTATATTAGTAATTACTTATAAAAATGACTCTGAGAACTTAGGATTAGATATGAACTCTTCTTTCATAATTTATCAACTTCTTTACAACTCATCTTTCCTATGTGTGAGCTTGATTTATTCCTCAATTATTTCATCTTTATTCATTAATAAATATTTAATTTCACTCTCATTTCCAGGCTGACATCTCTGTGTCTTCCTGACTTTTGGCTCTAAATGAAAATAAAAGCAAACAAACAACCCGCTCTCCCAGCCCCATATACACAAAGCCAAGACCTAGCATGATGTATCTATAAAGCAAACTGTGAAGAAGACATCACATGACAACTTTCAGAATATTGTATACTCCATTTCAAATTGGAGAAGGCAACGGCACCCCACTCCAGTACTCTTGCCTGGAGAATCGGTCCATGGGGTCGCTAGAAATCAGACAGGACTGAGCAACTTCACTTTCACTTTTCACTTTCATACATTGGAGAAGGAAATGGCAACCCACTCCAGTATTCTTGCCTGGAGAATCCCAGGGATGGCGGAGCCTGGTGGGCTGCCGTCTATAGGGTCGCACAGAGTTGGACACGACTGAAGCAAATTAGTAGCAGCAGCAGCTATTTCAAATATAAAACATATATAAATTGAGAAAGATATTATTTTAAAATATCTGCACTTTTCTTAATGTCTTACATTTGAAATAGAAATATACAATAAACTGAAAGTTGTCTTGCAATGTCATTTTTATGCACAAAATCTTAATTCCACATAAGGGAATTACTTATCACATTATTACTTATTACTTTGCTTCATCACCATATAACCTGGGTAGATTTGGTTACTTGCTTTAGAAACAAAAAGCTAAATAAGACTATTCAGTAACTAAATAAAAAACAAATCCTCCTTTTAAGATAAACAGCTTTTCTACCCTCGCTATGCATATCATGTTTTCAAGAACAATTTCTAAAAACTGGATTCTTCATTAACATTGATTCACTTATTTTTCTTTCTGTTCTTAGAAAACCTATATGTTTCTCATTATGAAAGTATATACTGTGTATATGTACATATATACCCATATTTAATTTTATTGATATTTTCCCTTTTTATTATTATACACACATAATCTGGGTTTTAAAAATCTTCATATAATAAAGGAAATGCATTTATTAAAAATCATATTATTGCTTTTTAAGTTTACTGTTAACCCAATAATAAAATTACATGTAACCTTTCAGCATATAGGAATTGTAAATTATAATCAATATATTAGTATAATAAAATGCACATAAAATTTTAAAAAATCTTATAAATAATGATCATCATGTAGTTTTTTTAAGTAAAAGAATCTCAAAAACATACACATTAATTACTGTTTGTCAAAACCTTTGTTGAACTAAATACATCAATGAATACTAGAAGGACTGGATAAACTGAAGTCTTATGTTCCTTCAGTAAACTAAAAAGGATCATTTGCAACATGCCATTCAAAACAGTTTTAATATATGTTATACTTAAACCCTAATAAATATATTTATCTTTCTAGATTTATAAAATATGATTTAATTTCATCTTTCCAATTCAGAAGAAATAATTACTACAAGACTGTATATTGTCAGCTTGTTTATTTAACGTATATGCAGAACACATCAAGCAAAATGCCAGGCTGGATGAATCACAAGCTGGAAATCACGACTGCCTGGGGTATCAGCAAATTCAGATGTGTAGATGACACAACTCTAATGACAGAAAGTGAAGAGCAACTAAAGAGCCTCTTGATGAGGGTGAAAGAGGAGAGTGAAAAAGAGAGCTTAAAATCCACCTGATGCAAAGAGCTGACTCTTAAAAAGGACCCTGATGCTGGGAAAAGAAGGTAAGAGAAGGGGCAGCAGAGGATGAGATGGTTAGACAGCACTGCTGACTCAATGCACATGAATCTGAGCCAACTTCAGGAGATAGTGAAGGACAGAAGAGCCTGGCATGCTGCAGTCTATGAGGCTGCAAAGAGTCAGACATGACTTAGTGACTCTACAACAAAGTACTTTAGAATCTATTCTGTCATCTTCATTTGCCATAAAGAAATAAGTGAATATTGGTCATTTTTTTTTAATGTGCAAATAAAACAGTATGGAACTGTATGACACAGATTAGTTACCAGAGATCAGAACTGATAGGGTTAACTGAGGCATTTTCTATCTTCCTTCCCATAAGGGACTTTAGATAACATCGGCTATACAAAAAAAGCTAGTGGAAGTGATGGAATTCCAGCTGAGCTATTTCAAATCCTAAAAGATGATGCTATAAAAGTGATGCACTCAATATGCCAGCAAATTTGGAAAACTTAGCAATGGCCACAGGACTGAAAAAGGTCAGTTCTCATTTCAATCCCCAAAAAAAGGCAATTCAAAGAATGTTCAGACTACTGCACAACTGTACTCAGCTCACACACTAACAAAGTAAATGCTCAAAATTCTCCAGGCTGGGCTTAAACAGTACATGAAATGAGAACTTCGAGATGTTCAAGCTGGATTTAGAAAAGGCAGAGGAACTAGAGATCAAACTGCCAACACATGTTGAATCACAGAAAAAGCAAGAAAGTTCTGGAAAAAAAAACATCTATTTCTGCTTTATTGACTGTGCTAAAGCCTTTGATTGTGTGGATCACAAAAAACTGCAGAAAATTCTTCAAGAGATGAGAATACCAGACCACCTGACCTGCCTCCAAGAAACCTGTATGCAGGTCGAGAAGCAACAGTTAGAACTGGACATGGAACAACAGACTGGTTCCAAATTGGGAAAGGAGTACATCAAGACTGCATATTGTCACCCTGCTTATTTAACTTATATGCAGAGAACATCATGTGAAATGCCAGAATGGAGGAAGAACAAGCTGGAATCAAATTGTTGGGAGAAATATCAATTACCTCATATATGCGGATGACACTACCCTTATGGCGGAAAGTGAAGAGGAACTGAAGAGCCTCCTGATGAAAGTTAAAGAGGAGAGTGAAATAGCTGGCTTAAAACTCAACATTCAAAAAACCAAAGATCATGACATCCAGTCCCATCATTCTTGGCAAATAGATAGGGAAACAATGGAAAGAGTGACAGACTTTATTCTGGGGGCCTTCAAAATTATGGCAAATGGTGACTGCAGACATGAAACTAAAAGACGCTTGCTCCTTGGAAGAAAATCTATGACAAATGTAGACAGCATATTAAAAAGCAGAGATGTTATTTTGCTGACAAAGTTCCGTCTAGTCAAAGCTATGGTTTTTCCAGTAGTCATGTATGGATGTGAAAGTTGGACCATAAAGAAAGCTGAGCACCGAAGAATTGATGCTTTTGGACTGTGGTGTTGGAAAGACTCTGGAGAGTCCCTTGGACTGCAAGGAGATACAACTAGTCAATCTTAAAGGAAATCATCCTGAATATTCATTCAAGGACTGATGCTGAAGCTGAAACTCCAATATTTTGGCCACCTGATGTGAAGAACTGACTCATTTGAAAAGACCCTGATGCAGGGAAAGAACGAAGGCAGGAGGAGAAGGGGATGACAAAGGGTGATATGGTTGGATGGCATCACGGACTTGATGGAAATGACTTTTCCAAGCTCCAGGAGTTGGTAATGGTCAGGGAAGTCTGGCATGCTGCAGTCCATGGAGTTACAAAGAGTCGGACACGACTAAGAGACTGAACTTTCTGATTCAGTTCCCAAATACTATCAAGGGGGAAAAGTGAATTTCTAGAATTACAAATTAAGATAAAAATAATTTTATAATCAAATATTTTTATTTGATGCTCACTCGTATTATGAAATTAAATTACAACTGAGTTCAACTTCAGTTCAACATCCAACTTCAGGGGGAAAAAATGGCTTATATTTTACCTCATAAAGGAAATTTCATTTGTGAACTATCCAACATCATACCTAAAATATTGCTCCAATTGTTTGATTATTAATATTAAAAATTCATACCTCTGTAATTACTTTCAGCCTGGCAATCGCAAAGATAGTCACATAATACCAGAGGTAGAATTTGCCCTACAGGTGTTTGGGAGAATGCCAAGTGACTAAACTGAAGAGTTACTTAATTGTTACTGAAATTAGAGATGAACAAGTTCTAAATGTATGTCTTATCATTGTTTCTTTATTTCTTGATAACCTTCCCCATCAGTATGTTAAGAGAAAACGTCACTCACCATGTGGTTCATAGATTACATTCTTTGGGCAATTCTATTCAGATTTGCTAACTTTCTGAGAGTGACAAAATTAAAAAGATTCAAAGTAAAAAAATAAAATAAGCAAGACTTGTTCAAAATAAAGTAATGCCTTTCCAAGTTGTTGCTGCCATTCAGTCACTAAGTTTATATGTTTCAAAAACATAGCTCAAATGTATATAACAAAAATATACATTCCAAACTAAAGAGAAAGGCAGACAATGTGTGTTGTTCAGTCCCTAAGTCATGTCTGATTCTTTGAGGCCTCATGGACTGTAGCATACCAGTCTTCCTAATCCTTATTATCTCCCGGAATTTGTTCAAACTCATGTCCACTGAGTTGCTGATGCCATCCAACCATCTCTTCCTCTACCATCCCCTTCTGTCCTCAATTTTTCTCAGTATCAGGGTCTTTTACAATGAGTCAGGCTTCACATCAGGCAACCAAAGTATTAGAGCTTCAGCTTCAGCATCAGTCAATCCAGTGAAGATTCAGGGTTTATTTCCTTAGGATTGAGTGGTTTGATCTAAGTCCTATTAAACATATTATTTAGTATAAATTAAATGCCAACAAAACTAATTATTTTTTAGAAATATGTGTATATTAAATTCAGTCATCAGATTTCAATGAGAGACGTGTGTGTTTTCCCTTGCCATCATTTTATACAAGATAATATGGAGAGCACACGGGACATTAGAGGTAATTCTAAACACTGACCTTATTGTGCTATTTATTTTTCATTAGCCAAGTGGATTTCTCAGATATGAATCATCTGGTGAATATGTGCTATTCATTCTTGAGCACACATAATAATGAGGGGTGAAAAAAGGAAAAGAGAAAGTGATAAATATGCTAACATTTACTGAATATTTTTCATTTGACATGCAATGCACAAGACAATTTAACACATCTTACCTAATTTTTCTGCCCAGTAAATAATTAAAATTAATATGTACTGTTTATATTGACACAATTTCATTCATAAAACCATATAATTAGACAAAATGGCAAATCACATTCAGGAAGTATTAGTTTGCTAGTGCTGTATAACAATATGACTACAACATGACCATCTTCAGCTCAGTTCAGTTCAGTGGCTCAGTCATGTCTGACTCTTTGCAACCCCATGGACTGCAGCACACCAGGCTTCCCTATCCATCACCAACTCCTGAAGTCCACCCAAACCCATGTCCATTGAGTCGGTGATGCCATCCAACCATCTCATCCTCTGTCGTCCCCTTCTCCTCTCCCCTCAATCTTTCCCAGCATCAGAGTCTTTTCAAATGAGTCAGCTCTTCGCATCAGGTGGCCAAAGTATTGGAGTTTCAGCTTCAACATCAGTCCTTCCAATGAACACCCAGGACTGATCCCCTTTAGGATGGACTGGTTGGATCTCTTTGTAATCCAAGGGACTTTCAAGAGTCTTCTCCAACACCACAGTTCAAAAGCATCTTAAAACAAAGCATATTTATTATTTCACAGTTGTGTTGGGTCAGGAGTATGTGTACAAAGTGGTAACCAAGGTGCTAATTGGATTTCTGTTCTCATCTGAAGCTCCACTGGGGAGGAATTGCCTTCCAACCTCATGTGGTTGCAGGCAGAATTACATTCCTCGCAGGCTGTGCTTGGTAGCTGCTGATCTCAGACCTTATGTGTGGCAGCACCCCACATGGCAACTTGCTTCTTTAAAGACCAAAAGAGTCTTTAAGCAGAAGGGAATTTCCTCGCAGCAATGGGTTGCAACCGTATATAGCATAATTACATACAGATAATTATCTTTGCTATATTCTATTGATTAGAAGCAAATCATAGGTTCTACTGACATTCAGAGGGAAGAAAGACACAAGCACATGAGCACCAGAAGGTGGACAGCCTGGAGGCCACTCTGTACACAACACAGGCCTGGGCGGGGGTGGTTTAGTCACTAAGTCATGTCCGACTCTTGCGAGCCTGTGGACTGTAGCCGACTAGGCTCCTCTGTCCATGGAATTTTTCCAGGCAAGAATACTGGAGTGCGTTGCCATTTTCTTCTCCACCACTGACCTATTTAGCTCCAAATTTTGCATTATCTGCCTAATATAAATATATATCACTTTACTGAGAGAATACTATCCTCTAATGACACAAAGGTCAAAAAGCCTGACTACTAGGTAAGATTTGAAATAATAGGAATTGCCTTTAGAGGGTATGTGTTTTATAAAGCACAGATAAACAATTTTCTTTTTGAATCAACACAGATCTATAAAGTAGGCAAATCTCTAGGAAATAATTCACCATAAAATTAATATACAGTGATTGAAGAGAGAAGAAAAACAAAGTTAAGATAATCAGAAAATTCAGTGAAGGATATAATTAGTGCAATTTTGTTTTGGACACGAGCAATGCTTTACTTCAAGAAAAAATCCAAACTGCCATAGACAGGAACAATGAATTAAAAAGTATTTATAAAAAGGGAGTAATAAAAAGTGAGAGTGATGAGAATTAATGAAAAAGCCAAATCTAAAAACATTTTTTTAAGGAAGAAAGTTAATTCAGATTTACCAAAAAATCTGTGTGTATGTGTTGTTTTTTAGTACACACACACACACAAAAAAAGACTCATTGAAAGGCTATTTTGATCTTTATTGGGGTGGTGAGCTCTACCACACAAACACAAAAGTGTATATTTAGTGTTAAAAAGGAGAAGGAGGAAAGGTAGAAATCACCAAGTTGTAAGCTGTATCACATGTAAAAGCTCCCCGTTATACATAGCATAACAACATACAACAAAATTGATGTCAATTCCAGGTTTCAAAGGCTAAATTACCCAGGAGAACCAACTATAGGGAAAAAAAGTTATAAATTTGAAAGTATTTTGAAGAGAGAATTTATTTTATTCAATAAGTTTTGTCTTATGAAATCCTAGGCTCAAAAACAGGAGCTTATCTTTGTCATTATTGCATGTTAGAGACTACAGAGTGCCTGAAAAATCATAAATATCCAAAAGATAATTTTTCAATCTATATGGAGACTTGTCTTCATCAAAGTTCCAAATTCTAGAACAGTTTGGGAATAAATAGGCATTATGTTTCATAAGATATAGTCTCTCAATTTCAACATTTGGTTTATGCCTTTAAGAGACCAAACTTTACAAAATACATACGGTATATAATATATATATATATATATATATATATATATATATACACTTAAGCATGTGTCCTTTGTAACAAAATAGAGATATAGATAATATACACACATGGACTGTGAAGAACGCAGAGCACCAAAGAACTGATGCTTTTGAACTGTGGTTTGGAGAAGACTCTTGAGAGTCCCTTGGACTGCAAGGAGATCCAACCAGTCCATTCTGAAGGAGACTAGGCCTGGGATATCTTTGGAAGGACTGATGCTAAAGCTGAAACTCCAGTACTTTGGCCACCTCATGTGAAGAGTTGACTCATTGGAAAAGACTCTGATGCTGGGAGGGATTGGGGGCAGGAGGAAAAGGGGACAACAGAGGATGAGATGCCTGGATGGCATCACAGACTCGATGAACGTGAGTCTGAGTGAACTCCGGGAGTTGGTGATGGACAGAGAGGCCTGTAGTGCTGTAATTCATGGGGTCACAAAGAGTCGGACACGACTGAGTCACTGAACTGAACTGAAAGACACAATAAGTAAATCAGAAAAATTTTTCTAACCTGAATTTGCGTTATTTTCCCTTGAATTTAACATATATTTCTCCTGTTCTTTCCCTTAATATTTCATTGCTTCTTTCTTTCTTTCTTTTTTTTTTTTTTTTGAGAGCATTTGATTGCTGGAATGACATAGTTGAGATGATTCTTGGAAAACACAGAAATAAAGTGCTATGGTAGGTAAAAAAGGATTTTCAGTGTGTTCTATTTTGTTTTTATTGCTGTTGTTGAGTATCTCTTACTTTTTTGTACTGATACTTCTTAGTTTCTGAATAAAACCCAAGATTATCAACAATTGACCCCACTTTTTCTGAACTCAAGGAAAAGGACTAGATATGAAAGGAGATCAACTTTGCTCTAGATTAGAAATTAGAGAGCTTTTAACAAAAAGAATAATGTGAAGGTTTTAGCTTTAAAGACTTGAGAGGAAACTTCATAAATACCAATTCCCCTGGGTTAAAATGAATGCTTCAGAACTGTTTTAAATAATGTTTATATTACCAGGATGTGGCAAATATTTATTCAGTGTTAACAAAGCTTTTGTGATGCAGAACTGTTGATTCTAACTGTTGTTGAGTATCTCTTACTTTTTTGTACTGATACTTCTTAGTTTCTGAATAAAACCCAAGATTATCAACAATTGACCCCACTTTTTCTGAACTCAAGGAAAAGGACTAGATATGAAAGGAGATCAACTTTGCTCTAGATTAGAAATTAGAGAGCTTTTAACAAAAAGAATAATGTGAAGGTTTTAGCTTTAAAGACTTGAGAGGAAACTTCATAAATACCAATTCCCCTGGGTTAAAATGAATGCTTCAGAACTGTTTTAAATAATGTTTATATTACCAGGATGTGGCAAATATTTATTCAGTGTTAACAAAGCTTTTGTGATGCAGAACTGTTGATTCTAGGAAAAACAAAGGCTAGATCTCTCAATGACTCTGAAAGTAAGCTATTCAAATAGATCCCTCAGTCAGTAGTTCCAAAAGTACATAAACACATTATAGCAATTTATGCTTCAAAAATGTTCTCTGATTGTATACACTTTGAGTATTTAATATAGGTTTTATGTTGGTGCAAAATTGGAAGTAACTTGCATACTAATAGGTGAGTTCTAATTTCAGGATACAGTCTTTAACAGTTATTATTATTAAATGCAAACATGATAATTTTATTGACAAAAATTTCTTTAGAGTTTAGTTAGAATAATTTAGGTAGAGCTACTAGTTTCATGACCCTGACTCTTCCTTTTATGTGGTCAGCTGCCATGTAATGAAGTCTCCAGTGTTTTTAGTAAAGCTTCCTAATATCTCTACAAATATCTTCAACATGTTTTAAGGCATTTATATTGTAAAACATGTCTCTGGCTGTTGTTTATGCCAAAACAATTAAATATGAAAAGAACAGTCATTTCAATAGGCAGGGCTGGGAAGATTGGGTATTGACAGGCAAAAAATAAATAAATTAAAAGTTGAACTTCTACTTCACACCACACATAGAAATTAACTCAAATGGATCAATGATCTGAATGCATGTGTAAAACTAAAGAAAAATAAGTGCAAACCATTGTGCCTTTGTCTTAGACCATAGTGACAACACTGTAACAAAAGTGCAAGCAAAAACAAAAGATAAACAGGACATCACCACAATAAAAACTAGGCATTGTGTGCTAAAATACACCATGAAGATAATGAAAAGATAATGCATAGACTGGAAGAATATTGCTGTAAATCAACTATCTGATGAGGGACTTTTATCTAGGATATACAGCCATTATACCTTAAAAAATTAAAATTGTCAAAGGATCTAAATAGGTATTTATACAAAACAGATGAACAAATTATAATAAGTACATGAAAACTTCAGTTATTTTGGTAAAGAGTGCTAAAATTTCTCAAATGCTTGAACACAGAGCTTGCCCATAGTGCAGCAATCGCACATGTAGGTTTACACCAAGTGAGATGAAAACATTCTGAAACAAAAATTTGCATACAACTGTTCACATCAACAAATTCATAATAACCAAATTGGAGAAAGAACCCAAATATCCATCAACTTATAAATGGTTAAATATATTTCATAACTATATAATGAATTATTCAGTCAGTTCAGTTCAGTCGCTCAGTCGTGTCTGACTCTTTGTGACCCCATGAATCACAGCACGCCGGGCCTCCATGTCCATCACCCACTCCCGGAGTTTACTCAAACTCATCTCCATCGAGCTGGTGATGCCATCCAGCCATCTCATCCTCTGTCATCCCCTTCTCCTGCCCCCAATCCCTCCCAGCATCAGTCTTTTCCAATGAGTCAGCTCTTTGCATGAGGTGGCCAAAGTACTGGAGTTTCAGCTTTATCATCAGTCCTTCCAATGAACACTCAGGACTCATCTCCTTTAGAATGGACTGGTTGGATCTCCTTGCAGTCCAAGGGATGCTCAAGAGTCTTCTCCAACACCATAGTTCAAAAGCAGCAATTCTTTGGTGCTCAGCTTTCTTCACAATCCAACTCTCACATCCATACATGACCACTGGAAAACTATAGCCTTGACTTTGACCTTTGTTGGCAAAGTAATGTCTCTGCTTTTTAATATGCTATCTAGGTTGGTCATAACTCTCCTTCCAAAGAGTAAGCATCCTTTAATTTCATGGCTGCAGTAACCATCTGCAGTGATTTTGGAGCCCCCAAAAATAAAGTCTGACACTGTTTCCACTGTTTCCCCATCTATTTCCCAGGAAGTGATGAGACCAGATGCCATGATCTTAGTTTTCCGAACGTTGAGCTTTAAGCCAACGTTTTCACTCTCTTCTTCCACTTTTATCAAGAGGCTTTTTAGCTCCTCTTCACTTTCTGCCATAAGGGTGGTATCACCTGCATAGCTGAGGTTATTTATATTTCTCCCAGCAATCTTGATTCCAGCTTGTGCTTCTTCCAGCCAAGCGTTTCTCATGATGTACTCTGCATATAAGTTAAATAAGCAGGGTGACAATATACAGCCTTGACGTACTCCTACATGGTAGTAATAAAGGAAAGGCTTCCCTGGTGGCTCGGTGAGTAAAGCATTTGTCTGCAATGCAGGAGATCTGGGTTCAATCCCTGGGTTGGGAAGATCCCCTGGAGAAGGAAATAGCAGCCCACTCTAGTACTCTTGCCTGGAAAATCCCATGGAAAGAGGAGCCTAGTAGGCTACAGTTCATGGGGTTGCAAAGAGTCAGACATGACTGAGGGACTTCAATTCCACTTTCAGTAATAGAGGAATATAATACTGATGATATTATAATGGAAATGAACCTAGAAATCATTACACTGAGAGAAAGAAACCATTTGTAGTTGCAGTGTAGCATTAGTCTCACAGTCATGCTCGACTCTTTGCAATGCCATGGACTGTAGTCCATCAGGCTTCTCCAGAGAAGAATACTGGAATGAATAACTTCTTTGGGAGATCTTCCTGACCTAGGAAATCGGCACTGCAGGCAGATTCTTTACCATCTGAGCCACTAGGGAAGCCCAAAAGAAGCCATTAAGTTGTAACTCTTAAATGAGTTGATGGTATGATTTTAATATATCTCTCAGTGTTATCCAGTCTGGAAGTCATGTCCCACTCTTTGTGACCCTATGGATTCCATCACAGCAGGTTTCGCTCCTTCACTGACTCCCAGAGTTTGCTCAAATTCACATCCATTGAATCAGTGATGCTATGTAACCAACCCATCCTCTGCCACCCTCTTCTATGTCTTCATTCTTTCCAAGCATCAGGGTCCTTTCCAGTGATTCAGCTTTCTGCATCAGGTGGCCAAAGTATTGGAGATTCAGCTCCATGAAGAGATGGGACCAAATGCCATGATCTCAGTTCTTTGAATGTTGAGTTTTAAACCAGCTTTTTCACTCTCCTCTTTCACCCTCATCAAAAGGCTCTTTAGTTCTTCTTCACTTTCTGCCATTAGAGTAATATTATCTGCATATCTGAGGTTGTTGATATTTCTCCTGGCAATCTTGATTCCAGCTTGTGACTCACCCAGCCCAGCCTTTCACGTGATATACTCTGCATATAAGTTAATTAAGCAGGGTGAAAATATATACAGTTTTATCTTACTTCTTTCCCAATTTTGAACCAGTTCTTTCATTAAGGTTCTAACTATTGCTTCTTGACCCACATATAGGTTTCTCAAGAGACAGGTAAAGTGGTCTGGTATTTCCATCTCTTCCACAGTTTGTTCTATTCCACAGTCAAAGGTTTTATTTTAGTCAATGAAGCAGAAATCAATGTTTTTATTAAATTCCCTTGCTTTTGTTATGATCCAACAAATGTTGGCTATTTGATCTCTGGTACCTCTGCCTTTTCTAAATCAGCTTGTACATCTGGACGTTCTCAGTTCACATACTGCTGAAGCCTAGCTTGAAGGATTTTGAGCATAGCCTTACTAGCAGGCAAAATGAGTGCAACTGTCTGGTAGTGTGAACATTCTTTGGCATTGCCCTTCTTTGGGATTGGAATGAAAGCTGATCTTTTCCAATCCAGTGACCACTGCTAAACTTTCCAAATTATTGATATACTGAGTGAAACACTTGAACAGCATTTCTTTTAGGATTTTAAATTGATCAGTTAGAATTCCATCACTTCCACTAGCTTTGTTTGTAGTAATGCTTTCTAAGGTCCACTTGACTTCATACTTCAGGATGTCTGGCTCTAAGTGAGTGACCATAATATTGTGGTGTTCTGGGTGTTTAAAAATGTTTGTGTAGTTCTTCTGTGTATTCTTGGTACCTCTTCTTAATCTCTTCCACATCTCTTATGTCCTTACCATTTCTGTCTTTTATCTTGCCCATGCTTGCATGAAATGTTTCTTGATATCTCCAATTTTCTTGAAGAGATCTGTAATCTTCCCCCATTCTATCATTTTCCTCTACTTCTTTGCATTGTTCATTGAAGAAGGTTTTCTTATCTCTCCTTGCTATTCTCTGGAACTCTGCATTCAGTTGGGTACATCTTTCCCCTTCTCCCTTGCTTTTCTCTTCTCTTCTAGTATCAGTTATTTGCAAAGCCTCCTCAGACAACCACTTTGCCTTCTTGCATGTCTTTTTCTTTGAGATGGTTCTGGTCACTGTCTGCAGTACAATGTTACAAACCTCACTCTGTAGTTCTTCAGGCATTCTGTCTATCAGATCTAATCCCTTGAATCTATTTGTCACTTTCTCTGTATAATCTTAAGAGATTTGACTTAGGTCATGTATAAATGGCATAGTGGTTTTCCCTACTTTCTTTAAGCCTAAATTTTGCAATAGGAGCTGATGATCTAAGCCACAGTCAGCTCTAGGTCTTGCTTTTGCTGACTGCATAGAGTTTTCCAAGCTTCAGCTGCAAAGATTATAATCAATCTGATTTCACTATTGACCATTGGTGATGTTCACATATAGAGTTGTCTCTTGTTTGTTTGTTTTTTTTTTTTTTTTTTTTGGAAGTGGGTATTTGCAATGACTAGTGTGGTCCCTTGACAAAGCTCTGTTAGCCTTTGCCTTGCTTCATTTTGCACTCCAAGTCCAAACTTTCCTGTTACTCCAGGTATCTCTTGACTTCCTACTTTTGCATTCCAACCCTCTATATGGAAAAGACATCTTTTTCTGGTGTTCTAGAAATTGTTATTTCTAGAGAGTTTGCTGCTGCTGCTGCTAAGTCACTTCAGTCATGTCCGACTCTGTGCGACCACATAGACAGCAGCCCACCAGGCTCCCCCATCCTTGGGATTCTCCAGGCAAGAACACTGGAGTGGGTTGCCATTTCCTATGTCTCAATAAACCTATTTAAAATATATTCATATATACTTCATATTTGTGTTACTATTTTAAACAGCACTTCATTTTGATTGTGTTACTATTTTAAACAGCACTTCATTTTGAATTATATCTGTGCTCATTCATAAAATGCATGGGTGTATTTTGTATATTGATTATATCCAGATTGTTTCATGGAATTTGAATTTTTATTTTAATGGTAAATTTAGTGACTAATTCTGGAGGAAGAGATAGCTTTTACAATAGATAAATATGTGTTCATTTGTATTCTTTGAATCAGAGAAAACATTTAAGTTCAAACTGCTTACAGCAAAAATTCCTCTTCGTTACAGACAACTATTAAAAGGAGGCCCTTGACATCCTTTCTTCCTGTCCTCTAACATTTTACTACCTCTCCATTATGTGTCTCAAATTCCCAAAATACATTTCACAGTTGCCTATCATGTCGTAAGTGGTGGTCACTCCAAAAGGTCACTAACCCTGTAGCTATACTTCTTTTTCAGCAACCATCCCCATGGAGTTTACACTCCTAATTGTATCTCTTTATCTCACTAGTTTACAGATCCAGAAAACACTCACGGTTATCTACTGCAAAATATCACAATCTCTACTCTCAACTTTCCCTTCACCTTTCTAGTCTATTTCCAAACCAAGTCTCCTCTAATCTTTTGTTTTATTCCAGTGCAGTACAGGTGGAGGCAGAAAAGCACCATCCCCCTACAGTATAGTCCTTTATAGACCCACACATCACCCCTCTCACATACCTGGAAAGTTTTATCTCCTGGGTTACTGCCACTCTATCATTAATTTTTGGTCATTAAAATCACACCTTATTTTTGGTCGTTAAAATATTCTCCACATGATCCTTCCAATATTGTGGCCTCTCAAGCTTTAGAAACCCATTCCTCCAATAATCTTTTCTTTCTCTTTGCCTCAACTACACACGCTTCTACTCAGTCCCTGTGTCATATAAATGCAAACCTTCCTATAACACAACTGCAAGCAACTATTCTGAGCACCATCTCCCATCCTTCAAACCAATCCCCTTAGTTCTCCATCTCCATCAACCCCACTACCTTGACATAACTTCCAACCAATTTAACTTAAATCTCCCTCACTCTCCTCTGGATTTTATTCCATTGAGGTCAATTGCCCTTTTGTGTGTATTTTGACATCTTGCTTAAATCTTTTTGTTTTGTTTTAATGGTTTTAATTTAAATTTATTTATTTTAATTGGAGGCTAATTACTTTATTTTTTCAGCAAATTCTTTTTTTAATTAATTTTTATTTTTTAGTTTTGCTTTACAATACTGTATTCGTTTTGCTATACATTGACATGAATCAGCCACGAGTGTACATGAACTCCCAATCCCGACCCCCACCTCCCCCTTCCTGCCCCACACCATCTCTCTGGATTATCCCCGTGCATCAGTCCCAAGCATCCTGCATCCTGCATCGAACCTAGATCAGTGATTCATTTCACTTATGATATCAAGATTGTATTGGTTTTGTCATACATCAGCATGAATCCACCACGGGTGTACACGTTCCCCATCCTGAAACCTCCTCCCACCTTCCTCCCCGTACCATCCCTCTGGGTTACCCCAGTGCACCAGCCCCAAGCATCCTGTATCCTGCATCAAACCTGGACTGGCAATTCGTTTCTTATATGATATTACACATGTTTCAATGCCATTCTCCCAAATCATCCCACCCTCTCCCTCTCCCACAGAGTCCAAAAGTCTATTCTATACATCTGTGTCTCTTTTGTTCTCTCGCATACAGGGTTATTGTTACCATCTTTCTAAATTTCATATATATGCATTAGTATACTGTATTGGTGTTTTTCTTTCTGGCTTACTTCACTCTGTATAATCGGCTCCAGTTTCATCCACNTCCAAAAGTCTATTCTATACATCTGTGTCTCTTTTGTTCTCTCGCATACAGGGTTATTGTTACCATCTTTCTAAATTTCATATATATGCATTAGTATACTGTATTGGTGTTTTTCTTTCTGGCTTACTTCACTCTGTATAATCGGCTCCAGTTTCATCCACCTCATTAGGACCGATTCAAATGTATTCTTTTTAATGGCTGAGTAATACTCCATTGTGTATATGTACCACAGCTTTCTTATCCATTCATCTGCTGATGGACATCTAGGTTGCTTCCATGTCCTGGCTATTATAAACAGTGCTGTGATGAACATTGGGGTACACGTGTCTCTGCCTAAATCTTACTTCCTTGAGTAGGCTTCTTTAACTTAAAAACAGCACACCTGACAGAAACATTTTCTTCTTAAAGAAATTCTTAAGGCTAATGTATACAGATATCAAACAACTTCAAAGAAGCTTCAGAGATTTGTAGAATGTCTCTCCAATCTGACTGCACACTTTCCAAAGATAATGACATTCATTAGTCACTTCCTTCCCCAGATCTTGACTTTTGCCTAAACTGTTTTTGGTGCATAGAATTCCAAGTGAGTCTAGCAATGTCTAATTTCTATTCATTCAAATAATACACATTGATGCCTTTCATTTAACCAGGTCCTCATTTAGGTGCTAAAAATACAACCATATACAAAATCAGCAAATTTCAACGTCTTTTGAAGTTTAAATCCTACAGCAAGAAGAAGGGCTTCTTAGGTGGTACTAGTGGTGAAGAATCCACCTGCCTATGCAGGAGACACAGGTTTGATCCTGGGGCAGGAAGATACCCTGGAGGAGGAAATAGCAACCCACTCCAATATTCTTGCCTGAAAAATTCCATGGATAGAAGAGCCTGGCAGGCTATAGTCCATGAGGCCACAAAGAGTTGGGCACAACTGAGTAAGTGAACATGTGTGCAAGAAGAAAATTTAAATTAATAAAGTATTAATAGTAAAATAGTTTAGTGTCAGTCACTCAGTCATTCTGATTCTTGTGACCCCATTGACTGTGGCCCACCAGGCTCCTCTGTCCATGGGATTCTCTAGGCAAGAATACTGGAGTGGATTGCCACTCCCTTCTCCAAAGATAAATACTTAAAGATGGTGATAAATACTTAAAAGGAAAAAAATCAAGACAATGTTCTGAGCCATCAGGGAAGCCCACAAATTACCAGAAAACATGCTGGTAATTGTAGCAGACAGAAGAGTCAAGAAAAACATTTCTGAGCAGTTCAGATTTCAGTTGATACCCAAAAGATGTGAGGCAGCTAGACACACAGGTTATGCCAGGAATGCTCCTGGGTAAGGGAGCAGTCATAGCTGATGTATAAAAATAGTGGAAAAATTCACATGCTCCAGTGACAGAAAGAAGACCAGCCTGACCACAGCATGATAAAACCAGAGGAAAATGATCATTTTTCTTCAAATTATCATAAGCCTGGATGTCATCATTGTTACTATGTGCGTGAGATCAAGTCGGAGAGAAAGATACTTCTCAAGACATATACACTTAGGATTTTCTTTCTTTTCAAATGAAATTTACCTTTCTATTCAAAAGTGAGCTATAATTGTTTCCACTGAGAAAACTAATAAAATATCTAATTCCAAAAAGCTCTTTGCCTGGTTTTCAAGTTCCTACAGGACTTCCATTATTCTCCAGAGATTACATATGGGTTATTCTCAAATGTTGACAATGTTCATTCAACTTATTTTCCTTTGATTAAACTTTCTCTTTACACTTCTAATTGAGTTCTACCACTTCAAATATTGAATCTTTCTAACAAGCTTAATCTTTTATTACCCTTTCCTAGGAAATGCCATAGAATTCATATTTTTTCATGGCAGTTTATTTGGAAGTACTGGCTCAAAGATGATGAAAACTATTATTTATCTGTCTTGTAAATCCAGGAATTTATTTTCTCAGTATTTTGCTCTTGAAACTCATCTTTTTTCTTGATTGTACAAGTGAGCTATTACAGTATAAAAAGAAATTCAAGCAATACAGAGAGATATACAAAGAAAGAAAACATCATCCTAAATCACATTAAAATGTAACACAATTCTCACTGGGCATGTGTACTTGCAAAATGAGAACATACTTCCTATGAGGTAATTTCATTCAACATATATAGCAGGCATCTTTCCAAAACACTAAATACAGAGTGTCATAACCATTTTAACAGTTATAAATCATAATTGGGATAACTCCATGTATGAAATATATACTGTGTTGCTGTTGTTGTTCAGTTACTTGGTCGTGTCCAACTCTTTGCGATCCCACTGGCTGCAGTACGCCAGGCTTCCCTGTCCTTCACTGTCTCCCGGAGTTTGCTAAAACTTATGTGCATCAGGTTGGTGATGCCATCTAACCATCTTATCCTCTGTTGTCCCCTTCTCTTTCTGCCTTCAATTTTCCCAGCATCAGGGTCTTTTCCAATGAGTCAGCTCTTCACCTCAGGTGACCAAAGTATTGGAACTTCAGCATCAGTCCTTTCAATGAGTATTTGGGATTGATTTCCTTTAGGATTGACGGTTTGATCTCCTTGCTGTTCATTATTATAAGTTCCTAGAAATTTTTTGGTTTTGTCAAAAATAACTACTTATACTTAAGATACACTACACATTCACCTATAATGACTACTGGAATACTTGGACTAATTTGCACCTCCAGCAGCAGTACCTAGAGTATATCTGAACTCTGTTTTCAAAATCTGGCTACTTAAATGTCTTAAATACTTGTCAATTTATAATATACAAACTGTGTGTTAATTTTGTCAGGCATGCTTTTGATTATTAGAAAAATTGAATAACTTTTCATTAATTTATCATATATTTTTTAATATAAATGCTTAATGTCACTTCAGTTTTAATATTTTTATACATTCTTTTATATTGAGAGTATGCTTTTTCTCATATGTGATGCAAATGTTCTGCTAGTTTTTGATGTGCCTTATAGATTTTTATTAATCTTCTTTGTTTTACAATTTCAGTGTTTGTGTTCAATCAGAATTAATATAATAATATATATTGCTATAGATTGTGACATATAGAAAAAATTACTTTGCCAACATTTTGTATAATAAATTGTTTTACCTTTTACACCCACAAAGTAAAATGAACTAAAACTTATTTTGACAAAAAAATAAATAAATAAAGCAGAGATGTATGTTACAACTAGAAGTAGGGGAAACAACACATAGTTTCTCAGAAAATGTGAGCCTTTCCCATGCTTTAGTAATTCAAGTTTTGTTCTCGATTTCAAGTTGTTTGAGTTCAACTTGATTGTGCAGAAGACAGAAGGATGCCTGCAAATGTTCTTTTACAAAATCATCTGTCTTAATATTCCTTATGCACAGGATAATCTATCACGTTCTTCACAGTTTTTAGTAAACTGTAATCAGTCAATACAGATGCAGACTGACCTAGAGGAAATGTCCTGGAGAACCATTGCTGGCAAAGTTCTCAGCTCTTTAGTGTTTGATGCTGGAGAGCTCACAGGAAAAACTGCATGACTAGGGTGCAAAGTGTGGCAGAGGGGAGCACTCAGGGGTCATTATGAGACACTTCGATATTTTAAGAAACACTAAAGATATCATACAGAAACATACCTTCTGAATAACAACTCTACAGAGATATGACACTAAAGTACTATATTTTGTTTAAATTAAATACATAAATCTCCTTTTTATATCACATACACGATTCATGCTTTACTATTTTTGTTAAATAATGACTTTCTGATGTATATATTTTTAAGAATATTAAGTAATCAATCAGCTCAAAGTGTTTAACTTACTATTTATGAAAATGAAGAGATTTACTAAGATCTTTTTATTTTTCCCACATGAAAATATTAGTAACTTCTATAAAAGAAAATCAGGCTATAATCCCTAGTAAGCAAACCACTGATTTAATTTTTTACAAGGCTCAGCACTAATATTCAGATATGTAAATAACAATAATCTAATTAATTTCAAAGATTATGTGAAATAATCAATAATAAGTATACAGTTTTGACTTAGTATTTTGTGTGACTGATATATTTAAATATAAATTATACTTAATTAGGGCTTCCCAGGTGGCGCTAGTGGTAAAGAACCCACTTGTCATTGCAGGAGATATAAGAGATGAGGGTTTGATCCTTGGATTGGGAAGATCCTCTGGAAGAGGGCATGGCAACCCACTCCAGTATTCTTGCCTGGAGAATCCTTATGGACAGAAGAACCTGGCAGGGTGTACTCTTATAGAGTCACAGAGTCAGACAAGACTGAAGCGACTTAGCACAACACAGGACTTAATTAAATTAATGATCATTAAGTGAATCTAATATAGGTGGCCTATTGTGTAACCAGGAATATATAGCATTTATCTCAATGACCCAAATATACAGAAATATTTTATTCAATTGAATTATTTCTAATTATTGGGGGTTCAACAAAAAGTTCACCTTTTCTAAATTCAAACTTTTGTCTGTCTCTTACAATATTTTTTTTCTTAAAAATATATTTGTGCTAATACCTAAAATTAAGAAATTAATTATTTTTCAAGTAATTACAGTTCTCTTTGTATTTTTCCATCTAAATCCCTCTTTTAAAAAATCTGGTCTTCAAAATGTCAGTAGGCGCATTAGGCATTACTGACAAAATGGAGGCATGGTCCCCAGCCCTCTCTCCTCATTCCGCAGGCACGGATCCTGGGATGAAGGAGTTAGGCCTTGTAATTCTGACTTGTCTTTTCCTCTCCTTGGCTGAGTTGACTGAAAAGGAATATTAAGGTGCTTATTGTTCTTGAGAGGAGCATGAGAAGGCACAAAGCCTTCTGCAGCTGTGCTCAGAAAATACAGGATGCTTGGGACTGGTGCACGGGGATGATCCAGAGAGTTGATATGAGGTGGGAGGTGGTGGTGGGGGAGGTTCAGGATTGGGAACTCATGTACACCCGAGACGGATTCATGTCAATGTATGGCAAAACCAATACAGTAAGGTAAAGTAAAATAAAGTAAAAATTAAAATTAAAAAAAGAGAATAATTCATAAACTTAATCACTGACATTTGTTCAAGGACTTTTACAAAACAATGTTCAGGATGAGCACATAGGCCGCAGCTTGAGGCCATGGGAGGGAATGCTATCTGAAGCCTATTTGTGAGGAGAATGTTTACGGCAAAGGAGTTTACTGAATTTAGGGCTTAGAAATAATTAAAATAGTTAGAAGTTAAAGATTTAAGGTATGTTGTAAAGTTAGCATATTTTACTATAGCTTATAGAAGTTAGGAATTTTTAGAGACACTATAGCTAGAAGCCTTTTTAAGAGATAGTGAGCTCAGGATGTTAGGGGCAGACAGGATTTAGGAAGATAAGTAGTAAACTGAGGATGAGTTACAATGTGATCACAAGTTAACTACAGGACACATTAGAGGAGGTAGATAATAGATGGTAAGGCTGATTCTGAGAGAATCACTGAAGCAAGAACTCTGTTTGAGGAGCAACAATGATTTATGGAGATAATAAATCTGAGAGAGGGGGAACTGAAAATGTCAAACCTCTGGCCTAATGTTTTTGTAAAAGTATAAAAGAGAATCTTAAACTTGGAATAAACGGCAGTCCATAGAAGAATGAAAGGCTGTCTCATTCGCCAACACCGTTCGGCTCTTCAGGTTGAATCCCTGGCTGCTGGAGTTGGACTCCGGCATCAAAACAACCCTCTTGGATAAGTAGGACAGTTTTATTATCACCAGTTTTACAGTCGAAAGCATCTCCTAACCTCAGACCTGGAAAGGAACAGATGAAAACCTGAATCAATGTTTCCATCTTCTTTTCCTGTGTTCTGTTAAATTCTCCTTTTATTTCAAGATATGCCTCATCTAAATAGTAAATGTGGAAATCTTCCGTTTTTAAGTGAAATTCATTTTTAGTATCTAATTCTGACATTTTCCTTCATATTTTAAATAATCTATAATTAAGTCTGATATTCAGCTACCTATAGATTATGGGTTCAAGTAAGGCTAAATAACCTTTATAAGCCTCACTCTATTGATTTTTAAAAGTAATCATTATTATCACCTTATGTCACTAACTGGTTACTTAATTGTGTAATTTTACCTTTTAAACTTATGCAAAGCCTTTAAACTAGGACTAAATCCCATGGGCAGTGGAGCCTGGAGGGATATAGTCCAAAAGGTCACAAAGAGTCAGACATGATTGAGCAACCAAGCACACACACACTATTGCAAATTAATTTATGTAACTTCAAAATAAGTGGTTCGAGTAAGAACAATCTTCAAAACAAGAATTATCTAAGACTCTGTTGATCACAGAGGTAAAATATTCTTACATCTGGCAGGTACCTGTCACATCTGTCAGATATAACACCTGCTCAATTTGCTATTACATCAGTTCAGTCAGTTCAGTCAATTCAGTCGCTCAGTCGTGTCCGACTCTTTGCGACCCCATGAATCACAGTACGCCAGGCCTCCCTGTCCATCACCAACTCCCAGAGTTCACTCAGACTCACGTCCATTGAGTCCGTGATGCCATCCAGCCACCTCATCCTCTGTCATCCCCTTCTCCTCCTGCCCCTAATCCCTCCCAGCATCAGGGTCTTTTCCAATGAGTCAACTCTTCGCATAAGGTGGCCAAAGTACTGGAGCTTCAGTTTTAGCATCATTCCTTCCAAAGAAATCCCAGGGTTAGGTACCACTTTAAATTCAGTTTGAAACCACCCGGTCAGTTTTCAACCTTCAAATCCCAAACTTAGATGGCCACTTGTCTTCAGAAAAAAAAAAAAAAATTATGCAGGTTCACAGAATGTGAGGCAGCCTGTAAATGAGTTAGAACTATTCGATACAACTTTCTTTGATTTGATTTCACTTGTTGACTTTTCCCTCTTAT
Organism: Aepyceros melampus; assembly: GCA_006408695.1. Taxonomy (NCBI): domain Eukaryota; kingdom Metazoa; phylum Chordata; class Mammalia; order Artiodactyla; family Bovidae; genus Aepyceros; species Aepyceros melampus. The sequence continues at coordinate 49,881 of SJXQ01003824.1, read as the reverse complement.
CTTCCTCCTGGTGTTCACATTAATAGTCCAGACCAGTGATTTCTACTCTTAAATCTTTGCTGTCAACTTTTGACATAGCAAATAGTTTATTTTAATTAGGAAAATAAATTTGATTTGATTTCACTTGTTGACTTTTCCCTCTTATCTTCCTCCTGGTGTTCACATTAATAGTCCAGACCAGTGATTTCTACTCTTAAATCTTTGCTGTCAACTTTTGACATAGCAAATAGTTTATTTTAATTAGGAAAATAAAAGGTATAAATATATCTAGAGCTTGCAACAAATATGGTTTATATCTAAAGGGTTGGATCTGCTCCTTTCAAAAACAGACTGATTTATTTCAGTAGCCTTAACAAAATTCATGCCCTAATGTCCTATCTATGATTAAAGTATGATAATTATCTACAATGCTTATGAATTTGGATTTAGCATAGTATTAGCTAAAATAAAAGACTTTCTTGCATTCCTGAGATAGTTGTGATGATCTCACTCAGCTGGCAGACAACCATGAGAAACCGGTAAGTGGACTTCAATACCCGTGACCTCTATGATTGCCTGCAAGCCTGCTGAACCCAGACTGGAGGTGAGGTAAGACATACTTCACAGATATCCAGATATGTAACTACAGAAACTGCAGCAAGGCACCTCCTCCAAAAACAGAAAGTCTTAAACAGACAACAGCAAAGGTGACAGCACAATAAAAGTGTCATTTGGCTGCCAGCCACTAAACATTGAGCAAAACCCATTAAGAAAGGAACTACGTGGATCATTCTTAATTCCTCCCACCAAGGCTGTGAACAGCCCCGGTTATTTGCCTGCGCACTCTCATGANGTAATTGAGATCTAATCTTAATGCATTATGGTCTGAAAAGATGCTTGGAATGACTTCAATTTTCTTGAATTTATCAAGGTTAGCTTTATGGCCCAGAATGTGATCTATCTTGGAGAAGGTTCCGTGAGCACTTGAGAAAAAGGTGAAATTCATTGTTTTGGGGTGAAATGTTCTATAGATATCAATTAGGTCTAATTGGTCTATTGTATCATTTAAAGTTTGTGTTTCTTTGTTTTCTGTTTAGTTGATCTGTCCATATATGTGAGTGGGGTCAAAGCTCTCTTGCCAGCAACCATTTTGCTGGGAATGGACAGAGGAGAAAGGTGGGCTACAGTCCATAGGGTCACAAAGAGTCGGACACAACTGAGTGACTAACACACAGTGCACAAAGGCCACTGGCAGAAGCAAAAGCAGAGCGAAGTGGCTGTTCTGCTGCTGGTGGCTTCTCCTAGCTGGATGCAGACTTTTCGAGGGACAGGGTTTTCCCTCCATTTAACACATTCAGTCTCTTCTCCCTTGTCTTCTGGCCCCCTCCTTCTGTGCTGAGAAGCTACCCACTTACTATTATCACTGTTCTAGGGTATAAGTGTGCCTGCTTTCTTCTGGCTACTTTTAATGTTTTCTGTTTTGCTTCAGCTGTTTAAACACGATGTGTTCAGATTTTTTTTTTTTCCCTTCCTTTATCCTGTTTCAGGTTCTTTGAGTTTTTTTCAATGAGTGAATTGAAAGGTTTATCAGTTTTCAAAGATTCTCAGCCAGTGTCACTTCAGATATTCTTTTCTTACCTCAGTCACTGTCTCCTCTCCTTTTGGGACTCCAATTATTCTTATTAACACAGGTCAGAGAGAGAAAATCAAATATCATATATTAAGGCATGTATGTGGAATCTAGAAGAATGATATGGATGATCCTATTTGCAAAATAGAAATGGAGACACAGATGTAAGATCAAAGGTATAGATACCAAGGAGGAGAGACAGGGGACTGGATGAAGCAGAAGATTGAGATCGACAAGTATAGACTACTATGTATAAAATAGATAATTAAAGAGAAACAACAACATAGGACACTGAACACTACTCAGTGCTCTGTGGTGACCTAAATGGGAAGGAAATTTTTAAAAAGAGAAGATACATCTATACATATAGCTGATTCATTTTACTGTACACTAGAAACTAAACAACATTGTAAATCAACTATAAGCTCAGTTCAGTAACTCAGTCATGTCTGACTCTTTGTGACACCATGGACTGCAGCACGCCAGGCTTCCCTGTACATCACCAACTCCCAGAGCTTGCTCAAACTCATGATCATCAATGCCATCCAACCATCTCATCGTTTGTCATCCCCTTCTCCTCCTGCCTTCAATCTTTCCCAACATCAGGGTCTTTTCCAAGGAGTCAGTTCTTCCCATCAGGTGGCCAAAGTATTGGAGTTTCAGCTTCAGCATCAGTCTTTCCAATGAATATTCAGGACTGATTTCCTTTAGGATAGACTGGTTTGGTCTCCTTTCAGTCCAAGGGACTCTCCAGAGTCTTCTCAAACATCACAGTTCAAAGCATAATTTTTTGGTGCTCAGCTTTCTTTATGGTCCAACTCTCACATCCGTACGTGACTATTAGAAAAACCATAGACTTGACTAGATGGACCTTTATAAGCAAAGTAATGTCTCTGCTTTTTAATATGCTCTCTAGGTTGGTCATATATTCTAATAAAAATTAATAAAAAATAAAATCTGTTTCTTTAGACAACAGGAAAAAAAAAGAGACTATTTGATGTTATCATACAGACATACAGATGCCATATGTGCTCTCATTTCGTTTCTTTGTTTTTTCCTATTTGTGATTCAATTTGGATCCTTCCTACTGACCTTTCATCAAATTAATTGATTCTTTTGAGACTGCTTTTAGTGAATCTAATGAATTCTTCATTTCTGATACTTTACTTTTCATGTTTAGCATTTCCCTTTTTTTTGCCATTTGCATCTCTCTCTAATGAAATTTCCTATGTGCTAATGGCTGTCCACTTTTACAACTACAGCAGAGTTATTTTCAGGTCTTTGTCTCAAAGAGGGAGGGAGGGAGGGAGGGAGGGAGAGACAGAAAGAGAGAAAGAGAGAAAGAAAGAGCATCTTCCGGACCTTGGTCTCCTGATACACTTTTATTTATCATTTCCCTTCTTTATCAAATGTCATACTTTCTGATTCCCAGCATATCCTGTAATATTTTAAAATTTTATACCAGACATAATATTTAAAAACAGTAAATACCAGTGGTTGGGAAACTTTTTCTGTGAAGCATCAAATAGTAAATAGTTTGAGCTTTACAGGTCATGTGATCTCCATTACTGCTGAACTTGCTATTATAGTACAAAAGCAGTCAGAGATAATATGCAAATGAATCAGTGACTAAACATGAATAAATCCTTATAGACTCTGAGATCTGAATTTTATCCTTTGTATCTCATAAAACATTTTTATTATAGAAATATGTAAAACACTTCTTAGCCAATAGATGACACTAAAACTGTCCAGAAGCCCTAATTTGTTGATCCTTGGTATAGACCAATAATAATATTTACCCACACAGGAAGACATATTCTTTCTTACCTCAAGCTGCTCATTTGGGAGCTGAGTCAATCTAGTATTGGAAGTGGATCCTGGCTTTGCTACAACTTTTTTAAAATTACAAAGGTACTAAATATTTCACATATTGGGTTCCATAATACCTTATGGAAAAACCCAAACAAACTTTTTGGCCAACTCAATACTTTGAAGATGGGGTCAAGATTTTTCCTTAAGGAATCTGGAATTCTAATATCAGTTCAGTTCAGTTCAGTTGCTCAGTCATGTCTGACTCTTTGCAACCCCATGAATCACAGCATGCCAGGCCTCCCTGTCCATCACCAACTCCCGGAGTTCACTCAGACTCGCATCCATCAAGTCAGTGATGCCATCCAGCCATCTCATCCTTGGTTGTCCCCTTCTCCTCCTGCCCCCAATCCCTCCCAGCATCAAAGTCTTTTCCAATGACTCAACTCTTCGCATGAGGTGGCGAAAGTACTGGAGTTTCAGCTTCAGCATCATTCCTTCCAAAGAAATCCCAGGGTTGATCTCCTTCAGAATGGACTGGTTGGATCTCCTTGCAGTCCAAGGGACTCTCAAGAGTCTTTTCCAACACCACAGTTCAAAAGCATCAATTCTTCAGCACTCAGCCTTCTTCACGTCCAACTCTCACATCCATACATGACTACTGGGAAAACCATAGCAGTAACACTTCAAAAATTCCTTGTTTTTCAGTCTAACTGTAGGTTTCCAACCTATGGGATATCTTTTATTTTTCTTTGTAGTGTGACTACAGGCCTTGGGTTGTTGGGGATTTCTCTGTGTTCCCCATTTCCTGTACACTAAGTCCACTATATATGATCCTTCAAGTTACAAACTTTCAAAGCTGTGAATGTGCATTTGCATGCTCAGTCACGTAAGTTAGTTCACGTGTCTGGGTGTACATTGTCACTTGTGTGTCTCCTCCACAAGTAGTTATGCTTTTGTGTGCTTTACTGGACAGTATTGTATGGAGTACAGTAGTGCAGTATCTTTATTTCAAGTCCAGGATGTCTGGAAGGAAGAATAAAAGCAACAGTATATAGTCAACTGTGTTAGTTGGGTAACGAGGCTAACTTTATTGGACTTACAAACTGCACTTATGAACATGCTCTCAGAACTCATCAGTATGTAGGGGACATGCTATACTACAACCCTACTTGCAGATTATGGAGGGCCACTGCAGTGCATGAGCTCAAGGCTCAGAGTACTTCAAAGGGAGCTCTTTCATTTCTCCTGCTTCTGGCTTTACCATCCATCTCCACTCTTGTGGGAAAGGGGTGATAGCAAGGACTGCAGACTGACTCAGGCTGGAGATCTATGGTGTTCTAACGCATCATGCAAGGCCTGCGCATCCATAAAAATTTGTTAAAGTTACTGCTAGCTTCTGCTTAACTCCATCTCAGAGAAGGTGATGGCACCTCACTCCAGTACTCTTGCTTGGAAAATCCATGGACGGAGGAGCCTGGTAGGTTGCAGTCCATGGGGTTGTGAAGAGTCGGACAAGACTGAGCTACTTCACTTTCACTTTTCACTTTCATGCAGTAGAGAAGGGAATGGCAACCCACTCCAGTGTTCTTGCCTGGAGAATCCCAGGGACAGGGGAACCTGGTGGGCTGCCGTCTATGGGGTCGCATGGAGTCGACATGACTGAAGCAACTTAGCAGCAGCAGCAACTCCATCTAGGGCGTTTAATTCCTAATCTCCCATTCTGCCAGGATGAAAGTGGTTGCAGATCTCTTTTCTTCTGAGAAGTCTTATTAATACTAGAATTTTGTTATTTTATGTTTACAAATATAACATGTTTTTTAAAAGTATGATTTTTCATTTCTACCTTTTACTCAGCTTCTCTTGTACACAATGGGCATGATAACTTTCTACATATCAACAATAAGCAGAAGTTCACATTTAGTAGTTTTAATGAGAGTGTAAAATCAGAGTTACACTTTTAGTCAATAATGGTTGAAGTATGAGCAAATGAGTAAGGGGGCATTGGATTTAACAGTGAACACTAAGATATGGTGCAAAGTTGTAGCAGGAGAGGTAAAGAAAAGTCGATAGATCAAAGAAATAATTCCTCAGTTCCTGTCACCCAAAACATCATGTTCTTTTTCAACAAAAAGTAAATTAAAAAGCATTTGAGAAAGAAGATAAAAACACCATTTTTCTGAGACAAAAGAAGCATCAGAAACAGATTCACAAAAGACGTAGACTTTGGAATTACCAGACAGGGAATTTTACATTACTATGATTAAAATGTTAAAGAATCTAAAGAAAAAAGAGGATGATATGCAAGAAGAGATAGTTAATATAAGTGAAAGATGGAACTCTAAGAAGGAACCAAAAGGAAATATTAAAAATCAAAACACTGTAAAATAAATGAAGAATGCCTTGATTTGGCTCATCAATAGATTGGAAATGGCTGAGAAAAGAATCAGAGCTCAGAAATGCATCTATAAAACTTCTAAAACTGAAATGCAAAGGGAAGAAGAAATGAAAAAAATGGAAAAGGGTATCAAAAACTAGGAGGCAATTACAGAAGGCATAACATATGCATAGCGCAAATATCAAATGGAAGAAAAAAAGGGAAGGAGCAGAAGAAATATTTGAAGCAATAATAGCCAAGAATTAAAAATAATAACAATGATAGTAACAATAACCAAACACAGACCTAAGAAAACTCAGGGAACACCTAGCAGGATAAACACCAAAAAACTAAAGGAGGAGTATTGTATTTAAATCACAAGAAAATTAAAGACAAAGACAAGCTTGCAAGAAGCCAGAGGGGTGGAGTGAGGAGGAGCATGTTAGTGAGGAAAACACAGGGAAACAAAATCAGAAATCACATTAGACTTCTCACCAGAAACCACGCAAGCAGGAATAAAGTGGAATGAAATATTTACTGTTAAATGAAAAAAATCTCAGCAACCTAGAACCTGTAACAGTAGTAACCCACTACTACAGCACCTACTACAACCTGGAGTAGTAGTAACCTTCAAAAATGGAGAAATACAAAATTCATCAGACAAACAAAAGCTCTAGATATTACTCCCCAGTAGCCCTGCCTTATAAGAAATGTTAAATTTCTTCAAATAAAAGGAAAATAATAAGGTTCAGAAATTCAGATAATTCATTCATATGTAATTCTGGAAAAGGCAATATATTAGGAAAAGAGAACAAATCAGTGGTTTCCAGTAGCTGAAGGTCAAGAAGTTAAGAGGGCATTTATTACAAAGGAGTCTCAGGGAACTTTGGGGGGAGATTATCTTGTGCGGTGACAATGTAACCATTGTCACGGTTACATGCGAGCACACATTCATCAGTGTGTGTATAATGTGTAAAAAGGTTGAATATTTCACCTCTGTAAATATAATCTAAATAAGTCTATTTTAACATGGATCTTTTACTCTGATACTAAACTTGTACAAGCTCTAATATTAAGAAAAATTTAATTATCTAAATAGTAGGTAGTAGAATAACTCCAAAATAAAAAATAAAATCTTACTTTCTCAGGCTCCAAAATCACTACAGATGATGACTACAGCCATGAAATTAAAAGATACTTGCTCCATGTAAAGAAAGCTATGACAAATCTAGGCAACATATTAAAAAGCCTTTGCCAACAAAGGTCTATATGGTCAAAGCTATGGTTTTTCCAGTAGTCATGTACAGATGTGAGAGTTGGACATAAAAAAGGCTGAGCACCAAAGAATTGATGCCTTTGAACTGTGATGCTGGAGAAGACTCCTGAGAGTCCCTTGGACTGAAAGGAGATCAAACCCTTAGATCCTAAAGGAAATCAATCCTGAATATTCATTGGAAGGAATGATGCTGAAGCTGAAGAGCCAATACTTTGGCCTCCTGATGCAAAGAGCCGACTCACTAGAAAGGCCTTGATGCTCAGAAAAATTGATAGCAAAAGCAGAAGATGGTGGCAGAGGATAAAACGGTTGTATAGGAGTATAGGAGGCAGAAGAAAATGATGCAGGAGTAAGATAGGGAGATCACTAGCCTCCCCACAAATACATCCGAAACTCATTAAGATATGGAACACCTCCTACAAAGCAACCTCTAGGCGACAGCAGAAGACCCCAGGACTCCAGCAGGACAGGCTAAGCTCCTTGAAATGAGGTAGGAGAGAGGATCGAGACATAAAAATGAAAAGGTGGAGAATTTCTGTCAGAAGCTTGTGCCAGGAGGGAGTCCTGAAACAGGAGGAGTTCCCATGCACAGGGAAACTCCTTTGCAGGCGGGCTTAGTGGGAAGCTGCAGAGTTTTGAAAACCCAGGCAAAGCAGGGACTTAAGAGGGCAGGAAACAGAGAAAGTTGCACTTCTAAGCCTGTTAACAGCTCACAAACTGTGGCCCCAACCAGATGACGGTCTTGGGGAACTGGGACTAAGGAGGCATACTAAGCCAACCAGCACACACAACCCTTGCAGCACAGAGGGCAGGCCCAGGTAACCTAGTGTGGCATGGCATACAAACCCCAGGAGTGCACACAATCCTCATGGCACAGAGTGGACTGGAACGCCCAGAGTGGGGAGGCATACAAACTTGGGCAACACAGTCAACACTCGCAGCACAGCCGAAAGAAGAACACATAAGCCCTGTGACAAAGAGGCCAGGCAGTGAGACGAAACAAGTGCACACAAGCCCTGCAATAGAGAGGGCAGGCCTTGGGAACTGAGACAAGTGCACACAAGCTCTCAACACACAGGGTGAACTTAGGGGACCAAGGGAAGACCACACAAGTATCCACAATGCAAAGGCTACAAGGCAAGACACACACAAGCATCAACCTAGCAAGCTTCGGCCAGCAGTGCAGGGCAGGACAGGGGAGTATGAGCACCGGCAATGATCCCAGGGACAAGTAGGGTGCTAGAGGCATGAAGATATGCTGAGAGAGCCACTTTCAAGCAGCTGCAGAAATTGATACATCTAACACTGCCAAAGCCAGAAGGACTCCCCAAAGGCATGCTGAAGCCATAGACACCCCAAAACCTATTGCTGTACACTGCACTGCCCTTAGGAGAGACAAGATCCAGCCCCGTCAGCCAGAATACAGGCACAAGCTCCCCCAACCAAAAAAAAAAAAAAAAAAATCACAGGATGCTAACCCAACCCCATCCACAAGGACAGGCTCTACAACCAAGAACTATGATCTTGAGGTCCTTTTTTTTTTTCCCCTTATAAATCACACTGTCTAGTCCCCCGATATATTTCCACCTTCATATTAGCCTTTTGTGGTGCTGTGGAGTTTTTCTCTCTGTGTTTCTTGTCAACAACAACAAAAATTCCTTTTAAATTTTTTTTCTCTTTTTCACCCCTTTTTTTTTAATGAGGTTTTTTTTTTTATATGTAGTCAACTTTTTTTCCTATAGTTTTTTAATGGCTATAGCTATATATATCTTTTTCACATGTCTATTCATCTTTGCTTTTCTATTTTTCTTTCCTCTCTGTTTTTAGCCTCTTTTCCATGCCCTCCTTTTCTCTTTTCCTTCCCTTCTCCTCTTTTTTCTCTCTTTCTTCTCCTTTTTTCCTCCACTCTTTGTTTTTTCATCAAATGAGTTAAACTGTTGAGCTCAGTTTGCTATATTCCCCAATTAGCCCTCTGCACATGCTTTATTTTCCAGATTGAGCATTCGCTAGCTCTGCTTTTAATTGGCTGATATCACTTTTGGTTTTCCTTGGTCACCAGGTCAATCTCCTGTACTCTTTTGTTTAGAACATTTGATTATAACTGTATGTGAGAAAGTGTGTATATATGTCCCATTATTTCTGTAATTACCTGCTTGATCTCCTCCCACTAGAACACAGGCACAAGTCACTCCTAACAAGAAAGCAACACAAACCACCCAACCAACATTTCCCTCCAAAGGTGAAAACTAAAAGGAAAAAATAATACAACCCTAACATCTGGGAAAAGGAGAATTCAAGTGGAGCAAGTTATGAAAGAAAAAAAAATGATGAAAAGACAGAGAAATACAGCACAAATGAAAAAGCAAGGCAAAAACTCACAGGACCAAATAAATGAAGAGGAACTAAGCAAGCTCCCTGAAAGAGAATTCAGATAATGAAGTAAATATGTTTCAAAGACTTGAAAACAGAATGGAGAAAATGCAAGGAACATTTAACACAGTTAATACAATCACTAAGGACATAGAAGAAATAAAGAATAAACAAATAGATGAAAAACACAATTACTGAAATTAAAAATACTCTAGAAGGAACCAATAGCAGAATAACTGAGGCAGAGGAAGAGATATGTGAGCTGGACAATAGAATGGTAGAAAAAGTTGCTGAAGAGCAGAATAAAGGGAAAGGAATTAAAAGATCTGAGGATAGTCTCAGAGACCTTTGGGACAATATAAAACACACCAACATTCGAGTTATAGGGGTCCCTGAGGAAGAATTAAAAAAGAAAGGCACTTTCAAAAAATTCTGAGAAAGTATGGTTGAAAACTTCCCCAACATGGGAAAGGAAATAGTCAATCAAGTCCAAGAAGCACAGAGAGTCCCTTACAACATAAACCCAAGGAGGAACACATTGAGATCATATTAATCAAGCCAATAGAGATTAAGCACAAAGAAAGAATATTAAAAGCAGCAAAGGAAAAGCAACAGGTAACACACGATGGAAAACCCATGTGATTAAAGTGGATCTTTTGGCAGAAATTCTGCAGGCCAAAAGGGAATTGCAGGATATATTTAAAGCACAGAAAGAGAAAAATCTACAACCAAGATTACTATAATAGCAGAGATCTCACTCAAAATTGATGGAGAAATCAAAAGCCTTACAGACAAGCAGAAGATAAGAGAATTCAGCACCAACAAACCAGCCTTGCAACAAATAATAAAGGATTTACATAGCCAATAAACACAAGAGAAAGGAAAGACCTATAAAAACAAACCCAAAACAATCAAGAAAATGCCAATAGGCAGATATGTGTCAGTAATTACCTTAACTGTAAATGGACTAATTGCACCAACCAAAAGATACAGAATGACTGAATGGATAACAGAAAAAAAAAAAAAGACCCATATATATGTTGCTGACAGGAGACCCATTTTAGACCTAGAAAAACATAAAGACTGAAAGTAAAGGGATGAAAAAAGATATTCCATGCAAATGGAAACCAAAAGAAAGCCAGAGTGGCTATCCTTATTTCAGACAAAATAGACTTTAAAATAAAGAATATTATAAGAGACACAGAAGGACACTACATAATAACCACAGGATCAATCCAAGCAGAATTTATAACAAATTTATAATATTTATGCACCCAACATAGGAACACTTCAATACATAAGGGATACACTAACAGACATAAGAGGGTAAATGGATAGCAACACAATAATAGTTGACGACTTTAATACCCCCCTTACACCAATGGATACATCATCAAAACAGAGACTCAATAAGGATACACAAATCTTAAATGAAACATTAAACCAAGTGGACCTAATTGATATCTTCAGGACTTTCCAGCCAATAGGATCAATCCAAGCAGAATTTATAACAAATTTATAATATTTATGCACCCAACATAGGAACACTTCAATACATAAGGGATACACTAACAGACATAAGAGGGTAAATGGATAGCAACACAATAATAGTTGACGACTTTAATACCCCCCTTACACCAATGGATACATCATCAAAACAGAGACTCAATAAGGATACACAAATCTTAAATGAAACATTAAACCAAGTGGACCTAATTGATATCTTCAGGACTTTCCAGCCAAATGCAAAATAATACATTTTCTTCTCAAGTGCACATGGAACATTCTCCAGGACAGACCACATCTCAGGCCACAGAACAAGTCTCAGTAAATTTAAGAAAATTGAAATTGTATCAAGTATCTTATCTGACCACAATAATATGAGACTAGTTATCAACAACAGGGAAAAAAAGTGAAAAAAAATCCCACGAACTCATGAAGATTAACAAATACATTGCTAAATAACAAAAAGGTTACTGAATAAATAAGAAAGGTAATAAAAATATTTCTAGAAACAAATGACAATGAAAGCACCATGACCCAAAACCTAAGGGATTCAGCCAAAGCAGTTCTAAGAGGGAAGTTTATAGTGATCATCCTGAAGAAACAAGAAAAGCATTGAATAGACAACCTAACTCTACATCTAAAGCAGCTGGAAAAAGAACAACAACAACAAAAAAAACCAAAGTCAGAAGAAGGAAATAAATCATAAAAATCAGAGCAGAAATAAATGGAAAAAAAAAAGAAGGAAACAATAGCAAAGATTAATAAAACTAAAAGCTGGTTCTTTGAGAAGATAAACAAAATTGACAAACCACTAGCCAGACTCATCAATAAAAATGGAGAAAAATCAAATCAACAAAATTAGAAATGGAAAAGGAGAGACAACACAAAAATACAAAGGATCATGAGAGAATATTATGAGCAACTATATGCTAATAAAATGGACAACCTAGAGGAAATGGACAGATTCTTAGAAAAGTCCAACCTCCCAAGACTGAAACAGGAAGAAACAGAAATTATAAACAACCCAATTACAAACACTGAAATCAAAACAGTGATCAAAATTTTCCCCAAAAACAAAAGCCCAGGGCCAGATGGCTTCACAGTGGAATTCTAGCAAACATTTAGAGAATAACTAATGCCTATTTTTCTGAAACTCTTCCAAAAAATTGCAGAAGAAGAAACATTTCCAAACTCACTCTATGAGGCCAACATCACTCTGATACCAAAACCAGGCAAAGACAACATGAAAAAAGAAATTATAGCCCAATATCATCGAAGAACATAGATGCAAAATTCCTCACAAAATTCTAGCAAACAGAACTCAACAACACATTAAAAAGCTCATACACCATGATCAAGTTGGGATTGATCAAGGGGATGAAAGGATTCTTGGGGTGCAAGGGATGCATCCCAAGGGATGCAAGGATTCTTCAATATACACAAATCAATGTGATACAACATATTAACAAATTGAATGATAAAAACTATATGATCATCTCAATAGATGCAGAGAAAGCTTTTGACAAAATTCAGCATGAATTTATGGTAAAAAAAAAAAAAAGCTTCAAAAAATGGGTAGAGAAGAAACCTACCTCAACATAGGAAAGGCCATATATGAAAAGCCCACAGCAGACGTTATTCTCAATGGTGAAACATTAAAAGCATTTCCTCTAAGATCAGGAACAAGACAAGGGTGTCCGTTCTCACCAATATTGTTCAAAGTAGTTTTGGACGTCCTAACTATGGCAATTAGAGAATGAAAAGAAATGAAAGGAATCTAGATCGAAAAGAAGTAAAACTCACACTATTTGCAGAAGACATGATACTATACATAAAAACTCAAAAGAAACTACCAGAAAATTCCTATAGCTAATCTGTGGATTCAGCAAAGTCTTGGGATACAAGGTCAATACACAGAAATTACTTGCATTCCTATATACTAACAATGAAAAATCAGAAAGAGAAATTAAGGAATCAATCCCATTCACAATTGCACCAAAAATAAATAAGTAAATAAAATATCTTGGAATAAACCTATCTAAGGAGAAAAAATACCTGTATATAGAGAATTATATGACACTGATGAAAGAAATCAAAGATGACATAAACAGTTGAAGAGATATTCCCTGTTCCTGGATAGGAAGAATCAATATTGTGTAAATGACTATACTACCAAATGCAATCTACAAATTCAATGTGATCCCTATCAAATTACCAAAGGCATTTTTCACAGAAATAGAACAAAAAAAATTTTCACAATTTATAGGGAAAGACAAAGGCCCCAAATAGCCAAAGCAGCCTTGAGAAAGAATGGAGCTGGAAGAATCAACCTTCCTGACTTCAGACTATAGTACAAAGATACAGTCATCAAGACAGTATTATACCAGAACAAAAACAGAGATATAGACCAATGGAACAAGATAGAGAACCCACAGATAAACCCATGCACCTATGGGTACCTTATTTTTGACAAAGGAAGCAAGGATATACAATGGGCAAAGAGCCTCTTCAAAAAGTGGTGCTGGGAAACCTAGACAGCTACATGTAAAAGAATGAAATTAGAAGACTTTCTAACACCATACACAAATATAAACTCAAAATAGATTAAAGACCTAAATGTAAGACCAGAAACTATAAAACTCTTGGAGGAAAACATAGAACACTCGATGACATAAGTCAAAGCAAGATCTACTATGACCCACCTCCTAGAGTAATGGAAATAAAAACAAAATAAACAAGTGGAACCTGATTAAATTTAAAAGCTTTTGCACAGCAAAGGAAACTACAAACAAGGTGAAGAGACAACCCTCAGAATGGGAGAAAATAATAGCCAAGGAAACAACTGAAAAGAAATTAATTTCCAAAATATACAAGCAGCTCATACAATTCAATGTCATAAAAGCAAACAACCCAACAATAAAATGGGAAAGGAACCTGAAGAGACATTTCTCCAAAATGGCTAACAAGCACAGGAAAACATGCTCAATATCACATTATTAGAGAAATGTAAATCAAAACTAAAATGAGATACCAGCTCACACCAGGCAGAATGGCTACCATCAAAAAGTCTACAAATAATAAATGCTGGAGAGGGTGTGGAGAAAAGGGAACATTCTTGCATTGCTGGTGGGAATGTAAACTGATACAGCCACTATGGAAGATAGTAAGGAGATTCCTTAAAAAGCTAGGAATAAAACCTCCATACGACCCAGCAATCTCACTCCTAGGAATATACCGTGAAGAAACCAAAATTTAAAAAGGCACATGTACCCCAATGTTCATTGCAACACTATTTACATAGCTAGAAAATTAAAGCAACCTACATGTCCATCAGCAGATGAATGGATAAAGAAGCTGTGGTACATATATATTCCACTGTATATATGTACCGTGGAATACTACTCAGCCATAAAAGGAACACATTTGAATCTGTTCTGATGAGATGGAAAAACCTAGAGCCTATTATACAAAGTGAAGTAAGTCAGAAAGAGAAAAATAAATATCATATACTGACACATATATATGGAGTCTAAAAAGATGGCACTGATGAATTTATTTTCAGGGCAGCAATGGAGAAAGAGACATAGAGAACAGACCTATGGACATGGGAGGAAGGGAGGAAGGAGAAGGGGAAACATATGGAGAAAGTAACATGGAAATTTACAATACCGTATGTAAGATAGATAGCTAATGATAATTTGCTGTATGACTCAGGGAACTCAAAACAGGGGCTCTGTGACAGACTGAAGGGTGGGGTGGGGAGGGAGGATCGGAAGGGAGAGAACATGGGTATCGAGTCAGTTCATTTCAGTTCAGCTCAGTCGCTCAGTTGTGTCTGACTCTTTGCGATCCCATGAATTGCAGCATGCCAGGCCTCCCTGTCCATCGCCAACTCCCTGAGTTCACTCAAAACTCATGTCCATCGAGTCAGTGATGCCATCCAGCCATCTCATCCTCTGTCGTCACTTTCTCCTCCTGCCCCCAATCCCTCCCAGCATCAGGGTCTTTTCCAATGAGTCAACTCTTCTCATAAAGTGGCCAAAATACTGGAGCTTCAGCTTTAGCATCATTCCTTCCAAAGAAATCCCAGGGCTGGCCTCCTTCAGAATGGACCCTTTGGATCTCCTTGCAGTCCAAGGGACTCTCAAGAGTCTTCTCCAACACCACAGTTCAAAAGCATCAATTCTTTGGTTCTCAGCTTTCTTCACAGTTCAATTCTCACATCCATACATGACCACAGGAAAAACCATAGCCTTGACTAGACAGACCTTTGTTGGCAAAGTAATATGTATACCTATGGCTGATTCTTGTTGATGTATGCAGAAAATCAAAGTTCTGTAAAGCAATTATCCTTCATTTAATTTTTTAAATGGTTGTATAGCATTAGTGACTCACTGGATGTGAATTTGAGCCAATTCTGGGAGATAGTGAAGGACAGGGAAGCCTGGCATGCTGTAGTCCATGGGATCACAAAGAGTTGGACACAACTTAGCAACTGAACAACAAATTAAACTGAAATGATTCTTGTAATGGGAGAGAGGGAATTTATGTTTCTTACTTCAAACATTATATACTTAATATTAAACCAAATACGTGGTCTAATATCTTCAGTCATGAATTCTGAATTGCTCAACAAATTATGACATTAAACACTAAAGAAAAATATCAGTTATATATTCTCCTAAATACCAAGTGTTTATGCTATGTATTATTGAAGATTTTAGTTAATTTAGCTTTTAAACACCTGCCACACGACAGTCAACATTATAATTAAAAACTGTTCTATAACATTTTCTTAGCAGTTATTCAGAAAAACTCTAAAGCAAATCAGTCTTAACCACTCCATTTTATGGATAACTCTTCTCATAAAGTGGCCAAAATACTGGAGCTTCAGCTTTAGCATCATTCCTTCCAAAGAAATCCCAGGGCTGGCCTCCTTCAGAATGGACCCTTTGGATCTCCTTGCAGTCCAAGGGACTCTCAAGAGTCTTCTCCAACACCACAGTTCAAAAGCATCAATTCTTTGGTTCTCAGCTTTCTTCACAGTTCAATTCTCACATCCATACATGACCACAGGAAAAACCATAGCCTTGACTAGACAGACCTTTGTTGGCAAAGTAATATGTATACCTATGGCTGATTCTTGTTGATGTATGACAGAAAATCAAAGTTCTGTAAAGCAATTATCCTTCATTTAATTTTTTAAATGGTTGTATAGCATTAGTGACTCACTGGATGTGAATTTGAGCCAATTCTGGGAGATAGTGAAGGACAGGGAAGCCTGGCATGCTGTAGTCCATGGGATCACAAAGAGTTGGACACAACTTAGCAACTGAACAACAAATTAAACTGAAATGATTCTTGTAATGGGAGAGAGGGAATTTATGTTTCTTACTTCAAACATTATATACTTAATATTAAACCAAATACGTGGTCTAATATCTTCAGTCATGAATTCTGAATTGCTCAACAAATTATGACATTAAACACTAAAGAAAAATATCAGTTATATATTCTCCTAAATACCAAGTGTTTATGCTATGTATTATTGAAGATTTTAGTTAATTTAGCTTTTAAACACCTGCCACACGACAGTCAACATTATAATTAAAAACTGTTCTATAACATTTTCTTAGCAGTTATTCAGAAAAACTCTAAAGCAAATCAGTCTTAACCACTCCATTTTATGGATTAGAAAATTTACTAAAAGCTGAAAAAATGCCTCAAGTTGAATATTGATTCAATGGTAAAATAAACTACTAAACTCAAGCCCTCAGGCTTTATTTCATTATGCAACAAACTCTCTACTTGCTTACATTTTGCATGGAATAAATTTAGATAATGAATCCTGCTAGATATATTTATTAGTTTAAGGGAATAATCACTGTCAGAATAAACACAGATTTAATCACTGTTTAAAAAATGAATAAATAAATATCTATGTTAAATTAGTTTATCAAGTGAGAGATCTGTATATGCATGAAAGTTGCTCAGTTGTGTTTGACTCTTTGCAACCCCATGAACTGTAGCCTACCAG
Source organism: Aepyceros melampus (assembly GCA_006408695.1). NCBI lineage: Eukaryota > Metazoa > Chordata > Mammalia > Artiodactyla > Bovidae > Aepyceros > Aepyceros melampus. The sequence continues at coordinate 32,894 of SJXQ01003824.1, read as the reverse complement.
GCTCCTCTGTCCATGGAATTCTCCAGGCCAGAATACTGGAGTGGATAGCCATTCCCTTCTCCATGGGATCTTCCCAATCGAGGGATTAAAATCAGGTCTTCTAGATTGCAGGTGGATTCTTTACCATTTATCAAGTGAGGAGCCCTATAGGACTTGAGAAAGTTTACAGTTTATTTTCCTTAATTTTAAAAGGGAGGGAAGCTATGTTACTCTAAAACAAAACAAAACAAACAAACAAACAAAACGAGTAAATAGCAATAACCAGTCTGAAATCCCAAAAGAAGCTCTGATACAGCAGTTAATATAATCTGTTTTAAGAACTACTATCTGGATTTTTGATAGATAAAAGTAATTTAATATATAGAATTATAGGGAAAGATAGGTATAACATTTATCTATAATATTTCATCAACACAGTGAAAATATTTCAAGATTCATTTTTTACATACATACTTTTAAATTAATTGAAAATCTATAAATTATACAAAAGAAACCCAGATACCAGATCTTAAAGCTTGTCTTTATTCATGTGCTGTTAGATGTCTATAAAGTTATAGAAAGACACAGGATTATGTGTCCTGAGGCCAAAACCAAGTCTGTTTTTAACTTTTGAAGGTTCTCAAAATTCTTGAGGCAATCTGGATAATTGTCTTTAGTATCCTCCTTGTCAATTCTCTGCAGTCTGTTTAAAACTTTTCTCCATCATTCCTCAAGCCAAACCCTATCTCTTACCTCACACAGAAGATGAGAATATCCACCAGATCTTCCTACTTGCCCAGACCAGGAAACCTAAGTATTACTCATCCAAGCCTATAGTTATCTCATGTTCTCCAGTCTAAAACATCCATGCTACAAATCCTTCTCCACTTAAGGCTTAATTCTTCTACCAATGCTTTCCATAGACTCTACTGCATCGTCACAGGGAGTATAATTCTTCACTATTCTCTGTTCTATGAGAACACAATTTCCATTAATAGCCAAAAACAAAAATAAAATATTTTACCATTCTTAGTATATCCTCATCATCTCTCTTATCCTTAAACTTCCTGTAACAGTTGTTTCAGAAGGTCAGAATTTCTGCTTGTAAGCAATAGCGATAATTTTGCATAAAACAGCTAGAATTTAAGAAGTCTTGGGGAAAAATGGAGAGCTTTCAGAACTAGAAAAGGCAGAGGCCCTGTAAAATAAATAGCGGACATCACTTGTCCAGCACATCAGCTATGCTCCTCATGACCACCCTGACTAGTCTGCTCTCTTGGCCAAGGTTGAATGCTTTATTCCTCTTGGTGAAATGCATTTTTAAACATCCTTCCTTTGGTGTCATTTGCATCAGTTCCCTGAACCTGGACCATGGCCTGTGTGTTGGCTGCCTTCAGGTACTAAGAAAACCAGTCTCTTCTGTTAGGATACTGTGATTAGAGATGTGGCCCCAAAATGAGCCTCCCTAACATTGCAGATAAAAGTGGATTTCACAATAGGGAGAGGTAGACAAGAGATCACTCTCCAGCCTTTTATCACCAAATCTGTTCAGATTTCACACTTTTTTCATTCCTCAGTGTAGTAGCACGTTGTTCCACACTACAAGCTTGCTCAAGCTTTTTCTCTCAGTGCTGTTAGTGACCTTAGAGTTTGTGAATACAAGTTGGCCAAAAAGCTCACTCTGTTTTTTTCCTTAACATCTTATGGAAATTCAGAATGAACTTTTTGGCCAACACAATTCAATGATCACTTCTCAGTCTTTATAAGATTTTGATCTTTCAGCACTATTTATTAGAACTGACTGCAAAACATCTGCTTGCAACATATTTCCTCTGGCTGGAATGTTCTCACTAATTCCTCTTTCTTTTCCTACTTTATGAATACTGCTTCAAGTTCTATTTTTCTCCACATACTTCAGTGCCCTGGTTCCTCAATACTATGCCTTTGCCCTCTATCCTCCTTACTTTGTATCTTATATACATTTTTGAGTTTGTTCATTCTCATCAATTTATTAGTGTAGAAGGATTTAATAATATATATATACACACACGTTTTATATATATATATATATATATACACACACACAATAAACAATCCCCATATTCCCAAATCTTTCTTCCAATTTTCCTTTATTCAATGACATGACTCTCATTCTTATATTTCAGTCCTCATCTTAAATTTTATATCCTCAAAGAAACATTTCCTATGTCCTCATTATTTTCTGTTACTGAATTTCACATTTACTTTAAAGCCTTTATCCCAATTTATTATGTTACACTTACTTACATTTCTGTTCCATCACCATATATGTGCTCAGGAAAAATATTTTATTTGAAATAAAACCACACCTGGCAAATCATGAGAAAACACATGCAAATTTGTAATCAGAGCACTAAAAACAAACCAAATACACAAAGAAAAAACAGCAGTAAATTTAAATCTCTGCTGGTGTATAGAACCAGCATCATAGTTGATTCTTTATAGCCTTAACCCTTTTGGCCTGAGTTTTTCTCCTTTGATATAGGTACCTGATGGCTTTTGTACTCAAAACACATCACTTTTATAAAAATTAAAATTTAATTCAGGATATATATATCTTAATTATTTTTAATACAGAGGAATTTGTCTTAGAGTTTTTCATCTATATTCTAATTGATAACTATATAAGACACTATTTGCATTCATGTAAGGAAATTCTAAATCCTAAAGGAGATCAGTCCTGGGTGTTCATTGGTAGGACTGATGTTGAAGCTGAAACTCCAATACTTTGGCCACCTGATGCGAAGAGCAGACTCATTTGAAAAGACCCTGATGCTGGGAAAGATTGAGGGCAGGAGGAAAAGGGGACGACAGAGGATGAGATGGTTGGTTGGCATCACTGACTCAATGGACATGGGTTTGGGTGGACTCTGGGAGTTGGTGATGTACAGGGAGGCCTGGCGTGCTGCAGTTCATGGGGTCATAAAGAGTCAGACACGACTGAGCAACTGAACTGAACTGAGGGAAATTCTATAGGATTTTAAGCTTTTTTTTTCAGACTTCCCTTTAAATTTTGACAAAGCTCACCTTTGGTCTCTTCAAAAACTTAACATGTTGTGTGCAGGGGAATATATCTGAGCCAACAAGACTTTGCATTATATTAATATTGTTCTGATGTATATCAATCACACATGAACTAAAGCATTAAAGGAACACATTTCCTACAGAGGAGCTTATGTTGTCATCTTCGCATATTTTTCATCTCCACACAAGCAGGAAAGCTGTCTCCTTTATTTCCCATCATCTACTCAGTAGCTGAATCACTGTGATAAACCAAAGGATTAAATACTGAAAGGGAAACTGAAAGTGTTAGTTGCTCAGTCATGTCCAACTCTTTGAGACCGCATGGACTGTAGTCCACCAGGCTTCTCTGTCCTTGGGATTCTGCAGTCAAGAATACTAGTGTGGTTGCCATTCCCTTCTCCAGGGGATCTTTCCAACCCAGGGATTGAACCTGGGTCTCCTGCATTGCAGGTGGATTCTTTACTGTCTGAGTCACCAGGGAAGGCAATACTAGTACATGAATTAAATAAGTAAATAGGCCATATATTTTCTTGAACATGATTTCCTTCTTTCTGGCTTTTCTTCAGACACACAAATGAATGTCCTCAACTTTGTGCCTACAATGCCACATTAATTTTGTCACTAATCCCTTTGATACCAATTTGGTTCTTTTAAAATCATATTCCATTTTGTGGCCAGTGTTCCTTTAAAACTGCAGATTAGATGGAGTTATGTTGTCCAAAACTTCTTCGAGGATTCTTTCTGCGATAAGGGTGATGTCATCTGCATATCTGAGGTTATTGATATTTCCCTGACAATCTTGATTCCAACTTGTGCTTCATCCAGCCCAGCATTACATATGGTGTACTCTCCATATAAGTTAAAAGAGCAGGGTAACGATATACAGCCTTGACATGCTCATTTCCCAATTTGGAAACCATCCACTATTCCACGTCCAGTTCTAACTGTTGCTTCTCGGCCTGCATACAGATTTCTCAGGAGGCAGGTAAAGTGGTCTGGTATTCCCACCTTTTTAAGAATTTTCCAGTTTATTGTGATCCATATAGTCAAAGGCTTTGGCATAGTCAATAAAGCAGAAGTAGATATTTTTCTGGAACTCTTGCTTTTTCTATGATCCAACAGATGTTGGCAATTTGATCTCTGGTTCCTCTGTCTTTTCTGAATTCAGCTTGAACATCTGGAAGTCTTCATTCACATACCATTGAAGCTTCCTTGTATGAAGAATTTTAAACACTACTTAGCTGTTGTGTGAGATAAGTGCAATTGTGCAGTAGTTTAAACATTCTTTGGGATTGGAATGAAAACTGACCTTTTCCAGTCCACTAGCTTTGTTTGTAATGATGCTTCCTAAGGCCCACTTGACTTCGCATTCCAGGATGTCTGGTCTAGATGAGTGATCACACCACTGTGGTTATCTGGGTCATTAAGATCACTTTATAGTTTTCATGTGTATTCTTGTCACCTCTTCTTAATATCTTCTGCTTCTGTTAGGTCCATACCATTTCTGTCCTTTATTGTGCCCATATTTATGTGAAATATTCCCTCAGTATCTCTAATTTTCTTGAAGAGATCTCCAGTCTTTCGCATTCTATTGTTTTCCTCTATTTCTTTGCACTGATCACTGAGAAAGGCTTTCTCATCTCTCCTTGCTCTTCTTTGGAACTCTGCATTCAAATGGGTAAATCTTTCCTTTTCTCCTTTGCCTTTAACTGCACCTTTTTTCTTAGCTATTTGTAAGGCCTCTTCAGACAATCATTTTGCCTTTTTACATTTCTTTTTATTGGGGATGGTCCTGATCACTGCATCCTGTACAATGTCATGAACTTCCATCCATTTTTCTTCAGGCACTCTATCACATCTAGTCCCTTGAATCTGTTTGTCTCTTCCACTGTATAATTGTAAAGGATTTGAATTAGGTCATACCTGAATGGTCTAGTGGTTTTCCCTACTTCAAATTAAGTCTGAATTTTGCAATAAGGAGTACATGATCTGAGCCACAGTCAGCTCCCGTTCTGGTTTTTGCTGACTGTTTAGAGCTTCTCCATCTTTGGCTGCAAAGAATATCATCAATCTGATTTCAGTATTGACCATCTGGTGATGTCCCTGTGTAGAGTCATCTCTTGTGTTGTTGGAATAAGAAATAAAAAGTCTTTATTTTCTTGGGCTCCAAAATCACTGCAGATGTTGACTGCAGCCATGAAATTAAAGAAATTTGCTCCTTAGAAGAAAAGTTATGACAAACCTAGACAGCATATTAAAAAGTACAGATGTTACTTTTGCTGACAAAGGTCACCTTGTGAGGGCTATAGTCTTTCCAATAGTCACGTATGAATGTGAGAGTTGAGCCATAAAGAAAGCTGAGCACTGAAAAATTGATGCTTTTGAACTATGCTGTTGAAGACTCTTGAGAGTCCCTTGTACTGCAAGGTGATTCAACCAGTCAGTCCTAAAGAAAATCAATCCTGAATATTCATTGGAAGGACTGATGCTGAAGCTGAAACTCCAATATCTTGGCCACCGGATGTAAAGAACTGACTCATTTGAAAAGACCCTGATGCTGGGAAAGATGGAAGGCAGGAGGAGAAGGGGACAACAGAGGATAGGATGGTTGGATGGCATCACTGACTCGATGGACATGAGTTTGAATAAGCTCCAGGAGTTGGTGATAGACAGGGAAGCCTAGCATGCTGCAGTCCTTGGAGTCCCAAAGAGTCAGACATTACTGAGTGATTGAACTGAACTGAGAGGATCTTTATTGACCTGCAGGTTGGATTAACTATTTTCTTAATACAAGGATACTCATCATCAAGGTAGCATCTATTCTCTGAAGCATCACTTTATGCCACTCTCTGTTTTATAGTTAAACCTCTGGTAAAAATTAAATTGAAATTAGCCTTGTGCAGATATCCTGACATTCTCCTCTTATCTCATAGACTCCATCAGCTCCACTTCTCCTTTAAAACCTTAACCAAGAATCCTCCCTCATCCATGCCTGTCCAAGTCAATATCCTCTAATTGTCTCAAAATGCCTTGGGCATATACTTATCATCATGATTTTTACTCTGCGTTATAGATAATAACATTTACCAGTTTGGATTCTCCCATTAGCAGAGTATCATTCTTATTTTGTATTCTCACATACAAATTGATGACTTTCATATAGTCATTTAACAGTGTTTAACAACTAACATGAATTAACAATATACATTTTTTAGGGCACCCTGATGCTAATCTACATATTAACCTTTATTTATCCTTTTCAAGTTCCAAGTTCATGTTTTTGGTTGCCTTAAAGTAATACTTACAGTAATTCTCACCTAAAAGCCTGTGTTCTTATCATTAACCTCATAGCATGTTTTCCCAGGTACCCATAAAATTTCCTTGCTCCTTTCCAACTCTACTCAAAATTTTTTCAGCACAGTGGCTTTCTTTGAATCTCTACATAAAACAGTATTATTCACCTCTTTCTATCCCTTTTAACTGGCCATATTTTCTTCATAATAATTATCACCATTATTTTTTGTTTGCTTATTATCTCTCTTCTCACCAGAGTATAAGTTCCTTGTAAATAAGAATTCATTTCTTTGGAAGGGGGAATGTCATATCCTCAGCTTTGCTAACCATGTTTGTGAAATCATACTCTTAAATATTAAAAGGAAAGAGTAGAAAGTGACAAGCCTTCCCTAATTGTCTTTTATGCTGGACCCTATATATCACTTTCCATCAGGAGTTTGAAATGAGATGTCTAATACCTAGTCCTTGTTGAATGCATCCATCAGTGTGCCAAAGAGATTTCTAACACTTGCAAGTATGAAGTTTAATTACATTCACTCCTCTCCTCACTTTCAAATGAACCCCCTGCCTTTCTCACCATCCTTCTCTCTAATGGTTACATTACTCTCTAGGGAACCCAGATGGAAACCTTGGACAATGCCCATGCTGCGTGTTCTGATCACCACAGATGGACATTGTCTCTCCTCAATAAAGCAATGCCAGCTTCAAGTGCTATGTGGCTGAAAGATGTTCTTCATGATCTTTTTGCCAAACAGGTTACTATGCTTTCACAAGTGTGAGAAGAGAAAGGGTCTGTATCCCTGTAAATAATGCAGCTTTAGTTCTCTTTTAATTCATTGGTCTTAAGAGTTAAGCTTCAGGTCATCTGATACAATGATCCTCTTAAGAGGAAGATACTGAAAGGTGACACAAGTAGTCCCCATCCGCCTGCTTTAAAAGATAACTTTTAAAACTATCTTGTCCCTTTATTTTTTCTTCTGGGAGCAGTGAGGACTGATATTCTGTTTTAGCTCTCATAAGTCTCTGAAATATTAATGAATATTTCACTAGTCTCGGTATTAATGAACTTTAAGGCCATAATACAACATAGACCAAGAAAGAAAATATCTTCTGTTCTCCGCCAGATTATCTAAAAACATTCATCAGAATGTACACAATGAATTCAAACTAAACCAGAAAGGATGGCCTCAAATTTCCCATGATTATATCCCCCAATGGAATTAATATTTAAAAATACAAATATATGCTCCTCTAAGTTCTTATTCAATTAACTTATAGCTAAATGATTCCCAATCAGATGTCTGGCAAAGAGGAAGATTTTTTTCAGTAAAAAAAAAAAGGGTTTAGAACAGAAGGAAGCACATAGTAAATATGCACTCATTTTTTAAGTAGTCATGTATGAATATTTCACTAGTCTCGGTATTAATGAACTTTAAGGCCATAACACAACATAGACCAAGAAAGAAAATATCTTCTGTTCTCCGCCAGATTATCTAAAAACATTCATCAGAATGTACACAATGAATTCAAACTAAACCAGAAAGGATGGCCTCAAATTTCCCGTGATTATATCCCCCAATGGAATTAATATTTAAAAATACAAATATATGCTCCTCTAAGTTCTTATTCAATTAACTTATAGCTAAATGATTCCCAATCAGATGTCTGGCAAAGAGGAAGATTTTTTTCAGTAAAAAAAGAAGGGTTTAGAACAGAAGCCAGCACATAGTAAATATGCACTCATTTTTTAAGTAGTCACGTACAAATGTAGGCTTCCCTGGTGGCTCAGAGGTTAAAGCGTCTGCCTCCAATGCGGGAGAGCCGACTTTGATCCCTGGGTCGGGAAGATCCTCTGGAGAAGGAAATGGCAATCCACTCCAGTATTCTTGCCTGGAGAATCCCATGGATGGAGAAGCCTAATAGGTTACAGTCCACGGGGTCGCAAAGAGTCGGACACGACTGAGCGACTTCACCTCACTTCATGTACAAATGTGAGAGTTGGATCATTAAGAAGGCTGAACAACAAAGAATTGATGTTTTTGAATTGTGGCACTGGAGAAGACTTTTGAGAGTCCCTTGGACAGCGAAGAGATCAGACCAGTCAATCTTAAAGGAAATCAACCCTGAATATATTCATTGGAAAGACTGATGCTGAAGCTGAAGCTCCAATACTTTGGTCACATGATGTGAAGAGCCAATTCATTGGAAAAGACCTTGATACTGGAAAAGATTGAAGGCAAAAGAAGTAGGGGGTGGCAGAGGATGAAATAGTTAAATAGCATCACTGACTCAATAGACATGAACCTGAGCAAACTCTGGGAAATCACAGTGAAGTACAGAAGAGTCTGAAGTGCTGCAGTCCATGGGGTCACAAAGAGTTGGACACGACTTAGTCCCTGGGCAACAACAACAACGCACCATATTAATAGTAGAAATTTTCCTTTTTCAAAGTCCGTAAAGTCACTAAGGAACATAACAGAGTGCCATGATTATATCAGTCAGAAAGGACAGGGTTAGGCTGCAGTGATCAGCAACCCTGGCATCTCAGTGGATGATACAAAGTTTTATGTCACTACATGTCCAAGCCCTACAGTTCTTCCCCATGTTGTCTTCATAGTCTTTGCATAGAAAGAGTGAATTATTATATATATAGCAATCTCTCATATCTCTAATCATGAAAATTAGAAAATTCAAAAATTCACTTATTTATTAAAAAAAAAAAACAGGGAAAGAAACATGTTGTCATGAACCAGGGTCAGTGGCTAAGTATGGTATATTTTCATTTTTAATTTTCACATTGTGGAGTAGCTAATATTTATCCCCATCTTACAGACGAGAACATTTAAGTCAAATAATACCTCTTGTGTGCCCTTGTGTGGGCTTCACAGGTGGTTCAGAGGTAGAGAATCCACCTGCAAGGCAGAGGACATGGGTTTGATCCTTGTCAGAAAATCCCCTAGAGGAGGGCTTGGCAACCCATTCCAGTATTCCTCCTGGGAAAATCCCATAGACAGAGGACTTAAGTCACATAATAGATTTTAGATAGTTTTACAACCTTAAGTAGTATAAGTTATTTAAACTGAATCTTAGTTGGCAAAATGGTACCAACTAAGTACTGGTACCATTTCAAAAACACACCTATAAAATCATAAATATCTACAGATTCATATTTGATCTACCAACATCCTAAGGTACAATAAACTCAATATTTAAGAATCTTAGTGAGACATTTTACATTTTTGAAAAATCTAGTTATATTCTCAGAGAAGGCATTCAGTACTCTTGCCTGGAAAATCACATGAGCGGAGGAGCCTGGTAGGCTGCAGACCATGGTCGCACAGAGTCAGTATTTTAGATAGTTTTACAACCTTAAGTAGTATAAGTTATTTAAACTGAATCTTAGTTGGCAAAATGGTACCAACTAAGTACTGGTACCATTTCAAAAACACACCTATAAAATCATAAATATCTACAGATTCATATTTGATCTACCAACATCCTAAGGTACAATAAATTCAATATTTAAGAATCTTAGTGAGACATTTTACATTTTTGAAAAATCTAGTTATATTCTCAGAGAAGGCATTCAGTACTCTTGCCTGGAAAATCACATGAGCGGAGGAGCCTGGTAGGCTGCAGACCATGGGGTCGCAAAGAGTCGGACACGACTGAGCGACTTTTATTTCACTTTCATGCATTGAAGAAGGGAATGGCAACCCACTCCAGCATTCTTGCCTAGAGAATCCCAGGGATGGGGGAGCCTGAGGGCTGCCATCTACAGGGTCGCACAGAGTCGGACACGACTGAAGGGACTTAGCAGCAGCAGCAGTTATATTCTATTTCTCTTTTTCTCCTGTACCACTGCCTCCTCCTTTCATTTCTCTTCATAACACACTGAACTAAATCCAAAGACTAGCAGAAACAAATAACTTCTCCTTATTAGCTGATGTGCAGAAGATAAGTCTGAGGAAGCATTCAGTAGGGCCCTGGTTTTCTAGGGTTTTAGGGCATAGAGCTACTCTGAGAATAGGGAGCAAAGACTTCAGGAATGGAAACCACAAAGTTCCAGCCATTCTGCAAACAAGTTTAAACAAAAAAAAAGAATACTCATTGGAAACAGCCATAAGAGAAAGGGCCTCGACAATCTCCTAGGAAAGATTTAGTTGCTACTCTGTAGGTTAGCTTTTAATTTGGGGTTATTGGGGTTAAGTAGGATTTTCCAACAAAATTACACAAGGTCTGCAAATTCCTGCAATAAGGAAAGGAGGACTCTGCCCTGAATACTTCCACATCTGACTTTATGGTCTCTTTCAATATTTTCCTTAGAATTATAAAAAAAATTTTTTAAGCTATTTGTTAAAAAATATGTATTTTTAAAAAACATGTATTTTAAAGAAAATGTTAGTTTTATTAGATTCTTATGCATTCTATGTACTTTGCCTAAGACTGTTCATCCAATTTGTGTAAATAGGAAAATTATCAACGTCATAGTAATAGTGAAAGAAAAATGAAGGTCAAGGTCACTGCTTAGAGCTTGTCTATCTGATACCCAGTTCAGTTCCCTTTCTGATGTAGCCATTTCTTGAGTTGGTTAAAAATCTAAACAGGGTCGGACCTAGAGACTGTCATACTTAGTTAAGTATATCAGAGAATGACAAATATTGTATGCATCACTTATATGAGAAGTCTAAAAAGAAATTATACAAATAAACTTATTTACAAAACAGAAACAGATTTAAAGAGCAAACATGTTTTGGGGGAGCAGGGAGCAGGGTAGGAGGAGGGATAGTTAAGGAGTTTGAGATTGACATGTACACACTGCTATATTAAAAATGGATGAACACCAAAACCCACTGTATAGCACAGGGAACTCTGCTCAATGTTATGTGGCAGTCGGATGGGAGGAGAGTTTGGGGCAGAATGGGTACACGTATACGCACAGCTGAGTGCCTTTACTATCCACCTGAAACTAGCACAACATTCCCAATCAGCTATGCTCCAAACATAAAATAAGTTTAAAAATGACCTAAATAGCTGATTATTATCTAAAGTTAAATATATGCTTTCATGTTTTATGAAGCTTCTAAAAGATCACTATCAATTGACCATTTACTATTTTAATAAATGTCTATTGATTTCAAAGCTATGAATTTAGCCTAAGATTTCCAAAAATATACAATTTTATAATACAATTTTTCATGATATTATACTTTGTTCTCTACAATTTAATTGGGTTGACAAAATCATGTTCTGAGAGAATTTAAGTATCAGAGGACCAAAATCTGCTCATTGGTTACTTGGTTCTACACAAGTGTGTGTTTGTTTTCTCCTATATTCCATTATGGATTCGCTTTTATTTCCTTAAAAGAGTAACTTTTCTGTGTGTACTTGTTCTTGCTCTTTTGACTGTTATTTTTGATGCCAAAGGTTTTCCTTTTTTATCAGGTTCCGTAAAAGACTTACTTTCATTTTTATAAAGAGTTTGCTTTATTCCATAAACATTGCAAGGATGTTTTTGTTGTCTTCAATTCCATGGACTTTGAGTAGTACATCTGCTTTCATGCCATAAATCCTAAGACTAAATCACAGTTTCCTCCCAAGTGAGATGAAATGGATCTGAATTGGATACCGGAAAAGAAAACTGCTGTGCTATTTGTTACAGCTGGCCAACTTTGCTCAATTGAAGCGACGGGATGTGTTGAAAAGCAGGCTGTTTCCATAAGGTCATTATGAAACTCACTCATGGAATTGGCAGTGGAAAATTTCAAAGAATCCTCCCTTGGAGTGTAGCTGTTTCAGTACAACTAAAGTAGCAATCATCTTTACATCCACAGCTAAGCACAACAAAATTGGTAATCTGAAAGAAACTTCCAGGATTTTGATGTGTTATGTTGATTATAAATTTTGGATAGTTTTCTTTTAATTCTATTGCCTATAGTTGGAGTAATACAGACAGAACTTTATTTTGTAAAAACATTATAAAGAGGCAAATTTGTCTGACAGAGTTATTTTTGACAATCATTTGGAAGAGAGAAGAAAGAGATATGAGTCACAACAAAAAGAATTAGTTACTCAAAAGTTCTTCTTGGAAAATGTTCTTTAATGTGGCACCAAAATATTACCATTTTCTCCATATTCACTGATACCCATTTTATCCCAAGGACAAAAGTAACCAAAATGTAAGTTCACTATAAAAGCAAATGTATGGAAATTTATAGTAAAATCACAGGTTGCTCATTTAGATGTGTCAATTCATATATCCATTGTATTTCACTGGAAAGACTTGAAAGTCCATTCATAGTAACTGTCACTTAAACCCCTTTACCTTTGACTGTTGTAGGTATATTCAAAGTTAGGCACCATGAAGAACTAAAAATCCTTGATCACAAGGTCACATTTGAGAAATAAAATCAACAGGTGAATGCTTCAGTAAATTATGTCTATTAAACAAGCACTCTTTTATAAAGCTGCAACTGCAAAAATAAAAGCAAAGTTTTATATATTGCATCTACTTCATTGCTTCTTTTGTAAATCCCCTCCTAGCATATCATTTTCTGCCTTTTCATTGCCTTTTAGGTCACTGTTTCTAGTAACCAAGCAAGTAGAAAAAATGGCAGCTAGCGCAGTGAGCAGATGGCTAACACAGTCCCCTCCATGAGACTCCTGCTAACATAGAAGTCTGCTCACGACTACATGGTAAATAGTGTTTATCTAGGTGGGATCATTAGCCCTTTAGCCCCCTTCATTAACTCTTTGACCCCTACAGTTCAGCGTTAATGGAACCATAACTTCCCATTCCTGAGGCCTCTGTATTATTCCAGCAGTTTCCTAGTAATGGTGTATGTGTTTACTGCTGCTACATTACAGAGTTTTGTATGGCATGCCCCTAGCACCAGCCCCACACAGTTGTGGGTCTTTGACACACACTGGTAAAGTTCTGCAATGAACTGTGCTTATTACAGCCCACCAGGAAGGCAAGCTTCTTAGAATAATTAGCTCCCCTGAGAACAATGGCTGCCTTCACAGCTGGAAAGCTAGAAGAAATTTATTCTCAAGTATGAGAAGCACTGAAAAGGCACCTGTAATTAAATTTCTCTTTCTTTTTCTCTTTCATTTATATTTATATTTTATTTTAGCTTTTTTTGTTGTTTTTTACATCTCCATCCTTATTAGCAGAGCATAACTAAAAATTCTGACAATTACTACCATGCTGAAGGTCATGTTTTTAAGGGCTATATGACTTTAACATTGCTTTTCTCTTTTAGGGTAAGTTCAGTAGATATATATTGTACAAACACAAATACACAAGACTTGTGAAAAAAAAAAAGTTGCTTAGAGTCTTCACTATGTAGACAAAACGCTTGAAAGGACTCTGATTTTCACATTGAACAACTCTCCAATTTCCAGTGAAGCATGGTCTGAAATTTCGGATGAGGCCATTCTCCTATTCTCCTTTCCCTCTGCCATTTGCCTATTCTTCTCCGTGTTTTTCTTCCCCCTTCCATTATCCCACTTCAACAATCCTGTTGATAGCATCCTGTTGACTTTTGTTATGAATATACCAATTATCATTTTAATGGTTTCCAACTTCTCTCAAGTGGAGTGGGAAGCTGTGTAAGTAACACATAGCAGCTGGCAGCAACAGCATATTACTATAGATGTGAATAGCCATGACTCGGTTAACTTGATGGCCTCAGATTACATTTCACATTCATATGGGAGAATAAGGTAGGGCTTACACCACCCACTTTAATGAGCAAATATTTATCTAATAAATGGCCATCTCTTGAGGCATACATTGCTATATATGTATATAACTAGGATTGTAATGAAGACCTAAGCAGTCATTAATTCTTACTTTCACACTTGGGAAAAGCAAGTCTTGAAAGTCTCTGAGGAACAGAAATGCTAATAACTATGGTAATTAAAATTGTCTTGCAATTTCCACAGTACTTTTATAAACATCTTACTGAGTCAACTATGAAAACAATGCAAGACACTCTGTTCAAAGAGCTGACACTGTAGCCTCAGAATCTCTGAATCTGGGATTTTTAAAAAGTCTACAATAAAGTCAAGATTTTTTTCTCCTTAATTTTCCTTCTCTGAGGCTATATTTGCACAACACAATCAACCCTGCTGTTTCAATCAACTCAGTGAGAAAAAAGTCAGGAGAACCAGATGTTTGGTATTTTGTATATGAAACAGCTGGTTGATTGTCTGAATTTTTCATTTTCGACCTAATCTTGCTGTCATGATATAGAAACATCCTGAAAACTGATTTCTTTGCTTCTGAAATGCAAATAGCCTCCTTTGGAAGCATATTGTCAGTTTAGCTACCTTAGAATTAATAGGAAATGGTTTAGATTGGGTCAAGTTGCAAGTTAGGTAGTGGGGAAGAGAACATGAATAGCACTCAAGGAAAATTAAATTGCTAAAATTTATGGCAGTGCTATTGAAGCTTAAGTTCTATTCAGCTGGAGTACCACTACTGCAATAGATAAACAATCAACTACTAATTGCTTTGATTTTCAAAAGGAGTTTTGATAAGATCTTTCCACTTATGGAATTAACCATTATTTGAATCTGTAATTTTGCCACATTAAAGTGTGTGTTAAACTTTTTAAGTATCTTCTTACTACGACAATTTTCTATGAACATGGAATTTTATATTTCTCAAGGAAAAGAATTTTTTAAAGCACTGTGCACTTCCCCTCTTAAATAAAGCAAATTCACTACTGAGGAAGTCTTACTTTGGCAATCTTAAGTTCTATTCAGCTGGAGTACCACTACTGCAATAGATAAACAATCAACTACTAATTGCTTTGATTTTCAAAAGGAGTTTTTATAAGATCTTTCCACTTATGGAATTAACCATTATTTGAATCTGTAATTTTGCCACATTAAAGTGTGTGTTAAACTTTTTAAGTATCTTCTTACTACGACAATTTTCTATGAACATGGAATTTTATATTTCTCAAGGAAAAGAATTTTTTAAAGCACTGTGCACTTCCCCTCTTAAATAAAGCAAATTCACTACTGAGGAAGTCTTACTTTGGCAAATTTCAATGCTATAAACACAAATATGTACAGGACAAAGACACAATAAGGGTAAGTAAATGTTATCACCAGTTTTTCTAACAGCCTTTTGTTGGTCTATAAATACACAATGTACTCTAATTTCTGAGCCTTTAATTATTAGTTTTATATTTACCCATCCAGTGTGTACATGTAACAAGTGATATAGTGAAGTGAAACAATTATCTAGATATTTCAATGTAGTATTTTGCCTTCACCTTTTAGTGATTCATCAATAAAATATTTCTTGAAAAATAGTTACACAAAAGGTA
Organism: Aepyceros melampus; assembly: GCA_006408695.1. Lineage (NCBI taxonomy): Eukaryota > Metazoa > Chordata > Mammalia > Artiodactyla > Bovidae > Aepyceros > Aepyceros melampus. The sequence continues at coordinate 17,211 of SJXQ01003824.1, read as the reverse complement.
TTGTGCCCAGCACTTTTATTTTTTTTTTATTTTAAGATTTATAGAAGTTTTATTCCACCATCACCAAAAAATGGAAGCAACTGAGATATCTTTTGATAGATGAATGGATAAGCAAATGGTGATATTTCCATACAATAGGATATTAGTGACAAAAAGAAATAGCTATCAAATCACAGAAAGACAGGGATGGAACTTAAATGCCTATTTCTTTCTTTTTTAAAATTTTAAATTAATTTATTTATTTAATTGGAGGCTAATTACTTTACAAGTGGTTTTTGCCAAACATTGACAGTAATCAGCCATGGGCGCACATGTGTTCCCCATCCCATCCCCCAGGGTTATCCCACTGTACCAGCCCAGGACACCGTCTCATGCATCAAACCTGGACCAGCGATCCACTTTATGTATGATAATATACACATTTCAACGCTACCCTCTCAAATCATCCCACCCTCACCTTCTCCCACAGAGTCCAAAAGACTGTTCTTTACATCTGTGTCTCTTTTGCTGTCTGCATATACGGTCATCATTACCATCTTTCTAAATTCCATATATATGTGTTAGTATACTATATTGGTGTTTGGAATTTAGAAAGATGGTAATGATGACCGTATATTCAACCCAGCACTTTTAGAATGCAAAAGTGTAGGTATAATAACACCTATTCAAGTAATACCAGTATAAACCATTAAATGCTTAAAATTAACAATGGAAATAATAACACGTAATTTTTACAGAATGATTATTTTATGTAGAAGCAACTAGGAAAATGTAGACTGAAACAGATATTAGCATGGAGCATAATTCTAAGAAGAGTTGGACACTACTTAGTGACTGAGAAACAATTAAAAAAAAACAAATTCTAAAAGGGGATGATGACAAGATGGCATTCCAGGCAGACTGAACAAGAACACAAGCCCAGTGAAGAATCAGCTATATGTATAAACGGTAAAACAACTACACACCAATAAACACACACACACACACATAATATAATACACTGGAGAGAGCGAGCATTGTCAGAGGCAGATGTTAGATATATCTGTACATGGCCCCACCAGCAGCACTGATACATATATGTATATACAGAGACTATAAGCTATTAATGAATTTTGTGTTACAGAGTACATTAGTAAGCAGATGGAATTTGTTGCAAAATATAATTGATTCAGAATAGAGGAAGTAATACAGTCAACCCTTGAAAAATTATGAGTTGTAAAGTAGAAACTAGTAACATACATATATATATATCTATCTCCTATAGGCCATCCCTCCATATCTGTGGGTCTTCCCTCAGGTCATGTAGTACTGTGGTACATATGTATTGAAAAAAGTTTATATAAGTGAGCCATACAATTCGGACCTATGGGGTTCAAATTGTGTTGTTCAAGGGTCAACCATACACAAAAAGATACCTATGTTTTCTCCTCAGACATCTTTAAAATAGATCATTTAAAAACTGCATCTCCAAAGAAGACACACAGATAGTCAACAGGTACATGAAAAGAAGCTCAATTTTGTTATTCAGAGAAATGAAATTAAAACCAGAATGAGGTATTGCCTCACAGCTGTCATTGGCTACCATCAAGAAGAGCAAAAACAACAAATGCCAGTGAGGATGCGGAGAAAAGGGGAACCCGGCTACTTTTGGTGGGAATAGAAATTGGTCCAGCCACTATGGATAACATTTTGGAGGTTTCCTAAAACACTAAAAACAGAACTACCATATGACACAGCAATCCACTCCTAGCTACATACCTCAAAAAAAGGAAAACACTAGTTTGAAATGATACATGCTCCCCTATGTTCATAGCAGCATTATTTACAACTGCCAAGATACAGAAGCAATCTAAGTGCCATGAAAAGATGATTAGAAAAAGGAGTGGTGTGTATACACACACACACACACACACACAATGGAATACTAGTCAGCCATAAAAAATAATGAAATTTTGCCATTTGCAGCAACATGGATGAACTTGGAGGGTATCATACTAAGTGGAATAAGTAGAAAAATACTCTATGATCTCACTTACATATGAAATCTAAAAATAAAAACAAACTAGTGACTTTAACAAAAAGCTGCATTCCCAGATAGAGACAATAAGTAGTCTTCTATATATAGGGGTTAGCCAATGGAGAGAGAGACAGAGGTAGGTTCAAGATAGATAGTGCTAGGGGATTAAAAGGTACAAACTACTACATATAAAATAAATAAGCTACAAGGACATATTATGCAATACAAGGAATACAGAAAATATTTTATAATAGTTGTAAATGGAGTAAACTTTTAAAATTGTGAATTGCTACATTGTACACCTGAAACTTATACAATATTGTATGTCAACTCCACTTCAATAAAAAATATCATACTTCTAGACCAAGTACTGGCAAATATTCAATCCAATATGGGCCAATACACAATATTTTAAACTTAGTAGTCCACATACTATTTCTGCTATATATTCGTTAAAAATTTTTCAACAAGCCATGCAAAATGTAAACCACACTATTAGGTCTTGTTGGGAGCCATACTGGGACTCTGATTTACAGTAGTTGGCAACCCCTGCCCTAGATGATGACCACTTTGAACTTGGGGAAATGACCTTATTTCTCAGGTGGGACACACACTCATGGCACCTAGCATAGTTAATGGTACCTTTTAAGCCTTAAAGAAATGACTGTGTAACACTGATTAATATAACAAATAAAAAGATACACTTAAAATAGGCAGCATGTCATCCACTAACTAAAAGTATTGTTTCAATGCATCGGCAGGCATCTCTTACTTCAGACATCCAACTATACTCTGAATACCTAGAGAAAGACTGTCTAATGTGGCATTGCCTCATCTGTTTCAGATTTGACTTACTTCCACTAACCTTCCTGTTCAGTGTAATGATCTGGACATATCTCTGAAAGAAGACCTTCATTATATTTTTGCAGACGATAGTTCTTCAAGCTTCTGTTCACAGAAGCTTATTACATCAGTTTGCTACTTTCAATTAATGAAATTATTTCATTATTATGTGAAAATTCATGAAATAGTATATTGCTAGTAGGATAATTTTAATTTAATTGAAATTAACCTTCACAACAACAGCAGCTTTCTTCTTTAAGAGAGTTCTGTCTGCTTCTCTACACTGGCTGTATCCTGCCCACTACCTTCCATTATTCCACCAGCAATCAGATGCCCATTTTATGATCAAGTTATACAAGGGTGATTTATATACAGCTTCATTATTGCCCAGAAATATGGAAACTGTGACACCTTTTCTCTCTGAAGAAACTCAATGTTATTCCTTTATTACATAGGGAATAGAAAACATTGTTCTATGTGAATAAACAAGCACTGTTTTTTTCTTTCAAGAACATCAGGATGTAACAGTGGACAACCCACTGTTTTTCCTTTTACTGCGTCTCCCAATCTCCAGAGACATCTGTTGTTAATTTCTGTGTGATTTATATGGCCATGCATGCTCCATGTTCACATGCTTTCTATACTTATTTGCTATTTCAATACCTAGGATATCAGATAGACTATTAGAAAGGGAAGTGGTTTTTGGCAGAGCAGTATTTAAATAAATACCAAAAAATAGGCACATATACACAAGTGAAAATCACTGTAAGCTAGAGTTATGAATAGAATTGCTTGATAGTCAGTTGAACACACAACTGTTAAGCTATCCTGTTCTAGAACTATCCTATTACAGTGCTATAAACTATAGCACTTAGTGCTACATTTCCCACTTAAAATATGAACCAAATCTGGCTTTCTAACTATATGAAATTATTTAGATGCATGGTTACATATGTACACACATCTACTTAATTTTCATGATCTTTAATTGCCTTTCTGTGAGCCCTATATGTGATTATCTAGTACAGCGGTTCCCAGACAGCACTCCCTGGACCAAGAGCCTCAGCACCTCTTGAAAACATGCTGCAAATGCAAATTCTGGGGCTCAACCTCAAATCTGGGCTTCCCTGGTGGCTCAGTGGTAAAGAATCTGCCTGGCAATGCAGGAGCTGTAGGTTCGATCTCTGGGTTGAGAAGATCCCTGGGAGGAGGGCGTGGCAACGCACTCCAGTGCTCTTGCCTGGAGAATCCCCATGGACAGAGGAGCCCGGTGGGCTATAGTCCTTAGGATCGCAAAGAGTAAAACATGACTGAGCAACTAAACAACGACCCCGTCAAACCCAATGAACCAGAAATCTGAGGATGGAACCAACAGTGTTTGCATCCATAAGGCTTTCCTGTGATTCTAAGGAATGCTCAAGTTTGAGAACAACTTCTCTAGCATAGGTATAAAAGACATGACCTCTATTAATTGCAGCTGCTGCTGACTTCCTTTTCTGCTAACTCCAGGATTAAAATAGAAGCATTGTCTACAATCCTGTGACAAAAGACTTCTGTTTCTAAGGATCCCTCTGCATTACACTGAAGATCCTGTATGAGACTATTAGGGTACACTGTTCCCTTGCTATCATTTTTCAACAGCCTAGAATTCTAGTATTAAAAAAGATTCTGGGATGTAAGATATATTTTTCAGCCACTGAATTATATGCCACATCGCTTGTTTGCTTAATGAGAAACAGGTGCTCATTTTCAATTGCTACCATTTATTCCTTTGACATAAGCTTGTTTTCCTTACTTTTTCATGGCTCTTTAATTTGCTTGTTATGATATTACTCTCTCTGAAAGTAAAACTAGAAGTTTCAAGAATGGTTGGTGTGCTTTGCCTTGTTATACATCTGTAATCAAGTGCTCTCAGTGCCATAGAGAGTCTCATAAGGAGAAATGGAAATGGGCAGGTAAAGTGCGACACTAAATTTCTAAGATAGATACCTGAGCAGAGGACACTAATTTCCCATATTTATTTCCATCTGAGAAGTAGAAAATAATGTAATTTAGAATTTAATCTTGGCTCAATTTGTCACAAATTGATATGAATGGCATTATGCTAACAGTTTTATAAGCATATCCAGGACATTAAAACACAGAGTGTCCATATAAAGACAAACTCAACTTTAAAAATATTCACCTAACATAATCACTAGCAATTTCAGGGTAGAATTTATCTTAATATATGGAATATGTCCATAAATAAATCAATCATGAAGCCTTTCAAAAAATAAGTAAAATAAAGCACATTAATCGTAGATCTTGTTTTAATGATCATGTTAACATGGCATACAAACTCAGACAAGGTCAGGAGTCACATGACAGGAAAACTAATTGCTTACTCTGAAATGAAAGATTTATTTTTATCAGTAAGCTTATATGTCCCTTGAGAATAAGGCCAGTATCTTACCTACATTGGCATTGTAAATACCTTTCATTCCTCTACAAAAACTTTTACCAAAATCCTCCTAGGTGCTGGGTATACAGACATAAAAACAAATTGGTGTCTGCCAATGAAGGCCTCACATTGTTCACACAAGAAATTCACAAGTTTTAAAATACACTTATTGTTAACTGTGATGGCCTCAAGTTCTTTGAAAATGCATGATTAACAGATTTTAGACTAAAATTTACCTACTAAGAAGAAATTGATACTTATTGCAGATTCTCCATAATTGTTTCAAAAATAGCTTTTAGCAATGAAAGGAACATGGACTTGGAACAAGTTTTGCCTTGTTTTTAATTATAGTCTTCTTCTTCAATCTCTATCATTCTCAACTACCTATACAATTTTGAGTCTCAGTTTTCTCTTCTGAAAAGGAGGGCAATAATAACTATTTGAGAGTTGTGATTAAGGATCTAGATAAAACCCAGGAGAACTGCATTTCACTAGAGGTTAGGTTCTATATTAGTCTTAAGAAATTTGAAGTAGAGTCTTTAATAAAACCTACCTTTGGATAAAAAAAGAAAACTTAAATTCCCTATAAAGTAAAATATACAAGGCAGCAGATATGTAATCATTATAGTGGTTTAATCATTAAGTCATGTCCAACTCCCTCTGTCCATGGGATTTTCCAGGCAAGAATACTGGAGTGGGTTGCTATTTCCGTATCCAGGGGATTTTCCAGACTCAGGAATCGAAACCGGGTCTCCTGCATTGCAGGCATATTCTTTACCAACTGAGCTATGAGAGAAGCCCAGAAATACAATCGCATTTGTAACATTTTAGAGCAAAATGTGCTTCTGAATTGAGTAGTTTTTCCTTTAGAAGGTTAAAAAGTGCATATACCTTCTGAAGTAATACTATGAGTTCGTCTCTTCCAGAACCAATTGATCAGGCATATTAGTATGTGTGCAATGTAACCATGTACAGTGATCATGGAGAGCCATCAAGTAGAGGGACCAGCAAGTGTAAAGACACTGAGTTGGCAACATTCGTTGTTCAGGAAGAAACAGAGGCAAGTGTACCCAATGTAAATCAAATTGACATCATTGATTTACATTCCAAAAGAGTAACTTTGGCTTCTGTACTGAGAATAGATTGGCATATGGGTGGCAATAATAAAAGCAAGGAGGTCATTTATAGGTGAGAAAATTTTACAAAACTCCAGCTGAGAAATTACAGTTGCTTGGATTAGGTCAGTGACTGTGGAGTTTACAGTGCAGGGGGGAAGGGGCAGCTAAGGTAAAACTGGTAGAATTTGCTGATTAGTTGGATATGAACTGTGAAGAGAAAAAAAAAAAGTTTCACTAAGGATCTTTATCCTGAACAACTCAAAGGATAGGACTGCTATTTACTGAGATCAGTAAATATTATGAGATCCATTTATTTTAATATAAAAAAGTTAGGACTTTGTTTTTTTCTGTTTAGTTCTTGTGTCTAATATACATATATAAGTGGAACTATTAAATAGGCTTCTGAGTCTAGAGATCAAGACTATTCTAGGCTGGGGAAATACATTTGACAGTCTTAAGAGGGGGTTGACTGTATAGAAAATCTTGAGACTGATGCTATACAAAGAACAAATAATGACCTTATAGAGGGAACAGAGAAGATCACTAGGTTCGATCACTCAGTCTGGGTTGAAACTTTGGAAATGTGAGACCATCGTGATCCAGCAAAGAGAACTGAGAGAGAATAATAAAGAAAAAAACAAGATAGAAAAGGGCCCTGCTGCTGCTGCTAAGTCGTTTCAGTTGTGTCCGACTCTGCCGTCCATAGACGGCTCCCCCATCCCTGGGATTCTCCAGGCAAGAACACTGGAGTGGGTTCCCATTTCCTTCTCCAGTGCATGACAGTGAAAAGTGAAAGTGAAGTCGCTCAGTCATTTCCGACTCTTAGCGACCGCCTGGTCTGCAGCCTACCAGGCTCTTCCGTTCATGGGATTTTCCAGGCAAGAGTACTAGAGTGGAGTGCCATTGCCGTCTCTGAGGAAAGGGCCCTAGGACCAAGTAAAGAAAGCATTTCCAAGAAGAGGGAACTGTGTGAGAAATAATTGTGCATAAAATTGTGTGAGAAATCAAGTAAGATGACAGACAGTTGACCACTGGATAAAGCAACATGGCAGTCACTGATAACCATCATAAATTATTATATTTCATTGGTAAGTGAAAAAAGTCAAAGCCTGAGTTAAAAAATATGAGGATATAAAAACTGGAGAATACAAGTCTAGACAAAACTTAAAAGCTAATTTGTTGTTAGGTGGACAAAGTAACCAGATGGTAGTTAGAGGAAAACAGATTTAAAGGAGAACGGTTTCTTTCTCATGTAAAAGCTAAGACAGTCTGTAAGCGAGTATGACGGTGATGGGAATGATTCAGCAGAGAAGGCAGCTTATGATACAGCACAGAGATGGGAAAACTGTAGGATCAATTCCCTGACACAGGTGGGAAGTTATACGGTCTCGTGTACAAGTAAAGGAACTGATTTTGCAGGGAATATACACAACTCATCTCCAGTAACACAGGACAACACAGTGTATTATGACGGATGCAGATAGCTGGAGAGAGCAAGATGGCAGTTTATGGAATATGAAACAATTTTCTCAGTGGACTGAAAGGAAGGTGGTTGCTTCAGAGGATTGGTTGTGGGAGGATTTTGAAAGCTCATGGAAAGAGGAGAAGACAAGAGTCACCTGGCAGAATGGAGGGTGCCTGATTCTGGAATGCATAGTAGAGCTGAGACTAGTAGCATTTCTCCAGCAAGTTCAGGTGCCCAAGGCTTATACATAGAACAGTTTGAAAGTTTACTTTAGCATTAATTTTAAATGGGAGAATTAAAGAGAAAGACAGAAAAGGCTTACTGTGTATAATAAGGGATGTTAAATGCCAGGCTCCATAAGTCACAAGTTGGAATCAAGACTGCCAGGAAAAATATCAAGAACCTCAGATATGAAGATGATAACACTTTAACAGCAGAAACTGAAGAGAAACTAAAGAGCCTCTTGATGAAGGTGAAAGAGGAAAGTGAAAAATCTGGCCTAAAACTCAGCATTTAAAAGACAAAGATCATGGCATCTAGTCCTTCACTTCATACCAAATAGATGGGGAAAATATGGAAACAGCATTAGATTTCCTTTTCTTAGGCTCTGAAATCAATGCGGACGGTGACTGCAGTCACGGAATTACAAGACACTTGATCCTTGGAAGAACAGCTATGACAAAACTAGACAATGTACTAAAAAGCAAAGACATAATTCTATGGACAAAGATCCATATAGCCAAAGCTATGTTTTTTCCAGTAGTCATATACAGATGTGAGAGGTGACAATAAAAAAGGCTGAGACTGAAGAACTGATGCCTTCAAACTGTGGTGTTGGACACCAGTCCCTTGGACTGCAAGGAGATCAAACCAGTCAATCTGAAAGGAAATCAACCCTGAATACTCATCAGAAGGACTGGTGCTGAAGCTGAAGGTCCAACAGTTTGGTCATCTGATGCCAAGAGCTGACTCAGTGGAGAAGACCCTGATGCTGGGGATGATTGAGGGCAAGAGGAGAAGGGGGCAACAGAGGATGAGATGGTTGGATGGCATCACTGACTCAATGAACATGAGTTTGAGTAAACTCAGGGAGATGGTGAAAGACAGAGAAGGACAGAGAAGCCTGCTGCATGTCAAGGGTTATAGAGTCAGACACAACTGAGCGACTGAACAACAAAAAGGAAATGATTATACACTGGGCCTTTAAATCAAACATGTACCAAAAATGTCTTAAAAGGCAAGGAAAGAGCCATGCAAAAGTGATATGCTTAATGTACTGGGAATATTGAAGTGGGTAGAAAATTATGGAGTCATTGTACTAATAGGAATGGTCCTAAGTACATACTTGAAAGCACACTTATGAAGGACAGCTATCACTGGAAATAAAACATATCCAATCTATGCATAGACTGTTGAGTAATAATAGAGAAAAAATATTTAGAGGGGAGTTGCTGCCTCTAATCCTCTTTTTCTATGTAACAAAATTATTTTAAGTAATAACCATGAAACCAGAGAAATAAAGAACAGGTAAAAAAAAAAAAAAATACAGTCACTTACACTTTTCTTTCACTCAACTCCCATACACAATCATTTGAATCATTTGACTAGATGAACACTGGTAGCTGTACTACCAAGGAGAACACATACAACTCCCAACAAATGCAAACCATTAAGAATTTTCTCTTAAAATGTGTACCTGTAGGTGTGTCTTTATGTAGACAGCAGCAGCAACATTGAGTTGGGAGTTCTCCTAATTAGCTTCCTATGGATTAAAATGTTTATTAAAGAAAATTAATATAATTGTGCTAACTGAAACTAAATATAGTTATATTTTAGAAATCATACAACTACAATTGATTAACACATAGACCATTAAAAAGATATTTTTTGACACAGTAATATATTATCCCTGGCATTGGCTAAAAATGCTGTTTAGAAATGTTTCCACATAAGAACAAGCAACTACCAAATTTTCTATTTTAATATTTTAAAATCCTCCACAGCTAAATCACACTTTATTCACTGTATCTGAAAGAGTGTCCACGTTCTTCTACTCTCAGTACGACAAAAAAAAAAAAAAAAAAAAGCCTTATCCTGAATAATTAAATCATTCAGAAAGACGATTCAGTTCAGTTCAGTTCAGTTGCTCACTTGTGTCCGACTCTTTGCAACCCCATGAATCATAGCACGCCAGGCTTCCCTGTCCATCACCAACTACCAGAGTTTACTCAAACTCATGTCCATTGAATCAGTGATGTCATCCAGCCATCTCATCCTCTGTCATCCCCTTCTCCTCCTGCCCCCAACCCCTCCCAGCATCAGAGTCTTTTCCAATGAGTCAACTCTTCCCATAAGGTGGCCAAAGTACTGGAATTTCAGCCTCAGCATCAGTCCTTGCAATGAACACCCAGGACTGATCTCCTTTAGGGTGGACTGGTTGGACTTATTTGCAGTCCAAGGGACTCTCAAGGGTCTTCTCCAACACCACAGTTCAAGAGCATCAATTCTTCAGCACTCAGCCTTCTTGAAGTCCAACTCTCACATCCATATATGACCACTGGAAAAAACATAGCCTTGACTAAATGGACCTTTGTTGGCAAAGTAATGTCTCTGCTTTTCAATATGCTATCTAGATTGGTCATAACTTTCCTTCCAAGGCGTAAGCATCTTTTAATTTCATGGCTGCATTCACCATCTGCAGTGATTTTGGAGCCCCAAAATATAGTCTGACACTGTTTCCATTTTTTCCCCATCTATTTCCCATGAAGTGATGGGACTGGATGCCATGATTTTTGTTTTCTGAATGTTGAGCTTTAAGCCAACTTTTTCACTCACCTCTTTCACTTTAACAGCAGGCTTTTTAGTTCCTCTTCACTTTCTGCCATAAGAGCAATGTCATCTGCATATCTGAGGTTATTGATATTTATCCGGGAATCTTGATTCCAGCTTGTGCTTCTTCCAGCCCAGCGTTTCTCATGATGTACTCTGCATATAAGTTAAATAAGCAGGGTGACACTATACAGCCTTGACGTACTCCTCCCTGGTGGCTCAGAGGTTAAAGCGTCTGCCTCCAGTGCAGGAGACCCAGGTTCGATCCCTGGGTTGGGAAGATCCTCTGGAGAAGGAAATGGCAAACCACTCCAGTATTCTTGCCTGGAGAATCCCATGGACTGAGAAGCCTAGTAGGTTACAGTCCACGGGGTCGCAAAGAGTCGGACACGACTGAGCGACTTCACCTCACCTCACCTCACCTGTTGTTCCATATCCAGTTCTAACTGTTGCTTCCTGACCTGCATATAGGTTTCTCAAGAGGCAGGTCAGGTGGTCTGGTGTTCTTATCTCTTTCAGAATTTTTCACAGTTTATTGTGATCCACACAGTCAAAGGCTTTGGCACAGTCAATAAGCAGAAATAGCTGTTTTTCTGGAACTCTCTTGCTTTTTCCATGATCCAGCGGATGTTGGCAATTTGATCTCTGCTTCCTCTGCCTTTTCTAAAACCAGCCTGAACATTTGGAAGTTCATAGTTCACATATTGCTGAAGCCTGGCTTGGAGAATTTTGAGCATTACTTTACTAGTGTGTGAGATGAGTGCAATTGTGCAGTAGTTTCAGCATTCTTTGGCATTACCTTTCTTTGAGATTGGAATGAAAACTGACCTTTTCCAGTCCTGTGGCCACTGCTAAGTTTTCCAAATTTTTAGGCATATTGAGTGCAGCACTTTCACAGCATCATCTTTCAGGATTTGAAATAGCTCCACTGGAATTCCATCACCTCCACTAGCTTTGTTCATAGTGATGATCTCTAAGGCCCACTTGACTTCACATTCCAGGATGTCTGGCTCTAGGGGAGTGATCATACCATCATGATTTTTGGGTCGTGAATATCTTTTTTATACAGTTTTTCTGTGTATCCTTGACACCTCTTCTTAATACCTTATGCTTCTGTTAGGTCATTACCATTTCTGTCCTTTATTGAGCCCATATTTGCATGAAATGTTCCCTTGGTATATCTAATTTTCTTGAAGAGATCTCTAGTCTTTCCCATTCTGTTGTTTTCCTCTATTTCTTTGCATTGATCACTGAGGATGGCTTTCTTATCTGTCCTTGCTATTCTTTGGAACTCTACATTCAGATGCTTATATCTTTCCCTTTCTCCTTTGCTTTTTGCTTCTCTTCTTTTCACAGCTATTTGTAAGGCCTCCCCAGACAGCCATTTTGCTTTTTTGCATTACTCTTTATTGGGAATGGTCTTGATCTCTGTTTCCTGTACAATGTCATGATCCTCTGTCCATAGTTTATCAGGCACTCTATCAGATCTAGTCCCTTAAATCTATTTCGCACTTCCACTGTATAATCATAAGGGATTTGATTTAGGTCATACCTGAATGGTCTAGTGGTTTTCCCCACTTTCTTCAATTTGGCAATAAGGAGTTCATGATCTGAGCCACAGTCAGCTCCTGGTCTTGTTCTGACTGACTGTATAGAGCTTCTCCATCTTTGGCTGCAAAGAATATAATCAATCTGATTTCAGTGTTGACCATCTGGAGATGTCCATATGTAGAATCTTCTCTTGTGTTGTTGGAAGAGGGTGTTTGCTATGACCAGTGTGTTCTCTTGGCAAAACTCTATTAGCCTTTGCCTTGCTTCATTCTGTACTCCAAGGCCAAATTTGCCTGTTACTCCAGGTGTTTTTTAACTTCCTACTTTTGCATTCCAGTCCCCTATAATGAAAAGGACATCTTTTTTGGGTGTTAGTTCTAAAAGGTCTTGCAGGTCTTCATAGAACCGTTCAACTTGAGCTTCTTAAGTATTACTTGTTGGGGCATAGGCTTGGATCACCATGATATTGAATGGTTTGCCTTGGAAACAAAAGAGGATTGTTGTTGAGGAAATAACTGAATTGGATTTGAAATCCAGGATAGAGGGGGAATCACTCATGTGTCCACAGAGCTACTTGTGATAAGGGTAAGTGAGTGGCATAACATGGTTGGATGAGCTTCTATTCTGTACAGTTTAAGGGAGAGAGAGTTTTCCTCTCTGGATACAGGAGTGAAAAGCAAGGTTGACTTTGGCTCCACTCTAAGCCCAGGGGATTGGGACTGGTGAGTGATACAGAAGAGAAGCTCATTGCCCTTGGTGGGAGTTGCAGAGTAGTAGCATCACAACAGAGCTGGCATCTGGCCTTGTAGACACACAGGATGGTGCTTACCTCTATTTATCTGGGTTGTAGAGAAAAGGCATAATACAGAATAAAACAGGAGATGAGCCTCTGACCTAACACTGTCACCTATATCTCATTCCATATGAATTTTTAAACATCCCAAACCCAAATAAGATGTAAGTGCTATGTCTGTGTGTTTGTGTATGTACATCAGGTGGGTGGAATTGATTTCTAAGATTTGTATAAGGAGCCATTTATGTAGGAGCCAAATAAGAAAGTAATAATTACTGTCTACTATCTATCAAGTGATATGTGCTTATCCCCACTGTAGTCAATAAACAAAACACAGCATAAATCTAGTGTTTTTTACTCAAGAATCACACTGCACTAGTTCCCTCTTAGATGCAAGATATAATATCCAAAATTCTGAGAAAGCATTGTTTTCTCGACTAGTAGTCTTGCTTTCAGTGCTTCCAAAGGCAAACAAACTTTATGCTTCCTTACTTGTCTGGTAAACATCTAGATATACAGGGATGGGTGACAAACAAGACCCTCCTTTTGGAATATCAGAGTTTCATTTTACTGGATAATATTTCAATATTTTTAGTTTATTATACTCAGGGTTCTATGCCAAGTGGTTGAAATTAATGATCTGCTGTCCACCTTAAAAGTATAATCATTAAACTCAATTTGCAGACAAGTAAAATAAATCTTGGAAATGTCAAGTCAACCTCCCAATTTAATAGGACTGGTAAGTAACAGAGCTGGTATTTGAATTTGTGTTATTTTACCTTGATTGGCAAAAGCAAAGTAAGATTATGTACTAGTTTTTATTACTGCTAAATATTAGACGTTGAGTTCTATACCAGCAACATTTTGAGTATCTGCAAATTGCTCCATTCTACACAAGAATGCCCTCAGAGAAAAGGGTGAGCAGAGTCATTCCTAAGCCCTACTTTAATAATCCAAAGCAAACAGTAACCAAAAGATCAATAAACATACAGATTCTTCTGTAGACCTCACACTATCAAAATATTAAAGATTTTTTCCCTTAAAAACATGGTATGACTCCAAGATAAATCTCTTAGAATATTGTGGAGAAAAAAAAAATACCATTTGCTCATTCCATATTTAAAACACTGCCTCTTTCATATCATTCCACCAAAGACTGAGGTCTCAGTAAGTATGGGCTCTGACAAAACTGTCCCTGATCCCTACTCTTCGTCAGGAATGGGTAATTACAAAAAAGCTATATTTAGGTACAATTTTAATTTTATTTAAAAATAAAGTGCTGAGTTAAAATTCTTCAAATCATATTAGTGCAATAAAGTGAATCAAGAGACTAAAACTCAGTTCTCCTTTTGTCCATACCATTAAAAGAGCTTATTGTATTTCTCCTTACTTTACTAAATTTACTGCAATACACAATTAATTGATTTCTGTGATGGGTATGTATACATTTGTCTCAAATAGCATACTATTAATATTTAGGGTATAGACTATTTAAAGGTCTACATTTTATTCATATTTAAATGAAGATCTAGTACAATAATATATAGCTACTTAGTCATATTCTAAAATTTTGGCCAAATGCTTATTTGCCATGATGTAATTCTATTCTGACTTCCATTTTATATGTAGTAATATATGAGGAAAAAAGGATAATATATGCACTCATACAGAATTAGTTTAAAAGGGTATAATATCCCCAGGCAAAAACTTGTATATAAACATTCAAAGTGGCATTATTCATAACAAGCAAAAAGTGTAAACATCCAAATGTGCAAACAATAAATTGATTGTTAAAATGTAGTCTGTCCATACAATGGACTATCATTTGCCCATAAAAGTACTCAAAGTACTCAATCATGCAGCAACAGGGATAAATCTTGAAAATACTGTGCTAAGTTAAAGAAGCCAGTCACAAAAGACCACATATTACATGACTGCATTTATACGAAATGGCCAGAACAGGCAAATATATAGAGAAAGAAAGTTAACTAGCTGTTGCCCAAAATCAAAGGTGGACTTCCATGGAGGCTTCCCTGGTAAACAATCTGCCTGCCAACGCAGGAGATTCAGGTTTGATCCCAGGGTCAGAAAGACACCCTAGAGAAGGAAATGGCAACCCACTCCAGTATTCTTGCCTGGGAAATCCCATGGATAGAGGATCCTCTACAGTCAATGCAGTTGCAAAAAGTTGGACACGACTTAGCAACTAAACAACAACAAAATCAGGAGAGAAAGGGAAATGCACATGTAATGGGTGTCAAGTTTTCGGTGAAGGTGATTATTCCAAAATTGTTCGGGGTGATGGTTACAAAATTCTGCAAATGCACTGAAGTCACTTAATTGTAGAATACATGAACTATATCTTAAAACTGTTAGATGAAAACTTTTAAATAAAATGGTGAAACATATAATTTCTTATATTTCAGATTCACTTTTTTAATGGCTCATAGCAAGACACTATTATAAGATCTAGAGTTTCAACTGTCATTAAAACACACTGAGCCTCTGTCATTAACTTTGGGGCTTCCCTGCTGTAAGGAATTCGCCTGCCAATGCAGAAGATGTGGGTTCAGTCTCTGAGTCAGGAAGATCCCCTGGAGATGGAAATGCCAGCCCACTCCAGAATTCTTGCCTGGGAAATCCCATGGACTGAGGAGCCTGACAGGCTGCAGTCCAAGGGGTCACAAAGAGGCGGACCTAGTGACTAAACAAACAACAACGTTAACTTCACATTCTATAGAGATTGTCAGGGCAAAGCATTGTTATTGTTGATAAAGCATAAACAGGAAAAAGGATAGAGGGTGCTTGAAGGTGAGAGAAGGAAGAGCTGCCATTTTGACTTGGTCATCATGGGAGACTCCACTGACATACCGTAGAGGGAGCTGAAAAGTACCATTGAAGTTCAGCAACCAGACCACCTGTGATGAATAGAGGGTCACTAGAGCCTGACACTTTGTTGTTGTTGTTGTTGTTTTAAGTGAAGAAGGGCAAAATAAAATTAGTTACAAAAATGAGGTTTTTGAAATGACAATATAAATCATAATAAATTAGAAATTTTAAAGTAGTGACTAACACAAACACTACAAAGTACAGGAACCTCAATATATTTCATGAATTAACTGACATACTTATGTGTTAAATTTTCTACATGTTGTTTTCCATCCTGTGGAAAACCTCTCATATGTTAATAATTTTCTAACAAGAAAATGAACTGATAATTCATTCTTCTCTTTAGATAGTTGATCAAAATTTGTTTTCCTTTATTGCTGGGTTAGAAAAAAATTTCCTTCTATTTCCAAAGCAAGTACTATTAATATCATGTGAATTTTTAGGATTATTGTCAAACTTTTGTCATCTTTATAGAATTTCTTTTCATATATAAACTATAAATCTCAAGGCACTTTAATTTTCTTATAATTGTAAAAATTATTTGAATTGATAACAATCATTAGTTTTAGATATAGACTCACTAGAGTGCTACCTTACTAGTTTTATGTAATCTTTGTTACTACCATTATTTCATGTTAAATCAGCAGGAAATTAGAATGTGGAAAAATGTAAGCTATTCTCCTCTTTTCATTAATTGAATTCTCAAACAACTTAAGATTCTATTCATTAATTTTCAAAATGTATCTCTTTCAGTGAATTACTGCTTTAGTGGGATATGGCTTTTTTCTTCATTTTGCTTCTTGTTATCAAAATCATTTCAGTTGATTTCATTACTCATTTCTATCCCTTTCCTTTCAGAGACTGATATTTTATCTTACCTTTTTGCATTTGTTTTAATGAAATGTTTCTAAACATCATTATGTTTAAATTTTTTTATTTGTGTTTCATTTGTAAAATATCATTGTTCCCACATGGCAAAGATGATTGATTTATAGTTCCATATTTTTGGAATCTGGCTATATTTAGAAAAAATAATATATAAACACATATAGCTTTTTCAAATATATCCGTGTGTAGTCAAATTACTGCTTACTGTTTTTCTGCAGAAATGCATTACCAGGAACCCTCCTATTGGAGGCTGACTAAACTGACATTGCTGGCATCTTTAATGATAGTAAAGAAAATAAGTTTTATATTATTATGTTCTAAGGTTTCACTTCTATCACCTGACAGAAGCAAATAGGTGAAAGGGTAAGAAGGTAT